>JBBELK010000368.1:1200000-1703763 GCA_037783545.1 Henricia sp. BOLD:AAB3569 | reverse complement strand
AATTTGACCTTGACTGCTCATCCAGGGAATAAAATATGAAATTTTGAAAATTATATATTTTTGGCCAAAATTTCCGTTTTTCTTAGAAATTTAACTTGGAAACTGCTGAAGTAGGTGCCAAATGGGCTAAATATTCGTTAGGAGGCATTTCTGAGACATTTTCAAAAAAGTCAATTTTGGGCCAATTTTGATAAAAATGGCTGGACTAACCCCTTGTGATTGTTTTCATTTTTGGCCAAAAATGTTTAGATTTAGATTTTGTTCAATATTGCAGGAAACGTTGCTTGGAATCCATAGATGATATTCCTTGAATTTGACCTTGACTGCTCATCCAGGGAATAAAATATGAAATTTTGAAAATTATATATTTTTGGCCAAAATTTCCGTTTTTCTTAGAAATTTAACTTGGAAACTGCTGAAGTAGGTGCCAAATGGGCTAAATATTCGTTAGGAGGCATTTCTGAGACATTTTCAAAAAAGTCAATTTTGGGCCAATTTTGATAAAAATGGCTGGACTAACCCCTTGTGATTTTTTTCATTTTTGGCCAAAAATGTTTAGATTTAGATTTTGTTCAATATTGCAGGAAACGTTGCTTGGAATCCATAGATGATATTCCTTGAATTTGACCTTGACTGCTCATCCAGGGAATAAAATATGAAATTTTGAAAATTATATATTTTTGGCCAAAATTTCCGTTTTTCTTAGAAATTTAACTTGGAAACTGCTGAAGTAGGTGCCAAATGGGCTAAATATTCGTTAGGAGGCATTTCTGAGACATTTTCAAAAAAGTCAATTTTGGGCCAATTTTGATAAAAATGGCTGGACTAACCCCTTGTGATTTTTTTTCATTTTTGGCCAAAAATGTTTAGATTTAGATTTTGTTCAATATTGCAGGAAACGTTGCTTGGAATCCATAGATGATATTCCTTGAATTTGACCTTGACTGCTCATCCAGGGAATAAAATATGAAATTTTGAAAATTATATATTTTTGGCCAAAATTTCCGTTTTTCTTAGAAATTTAACTTGGAAACTGCTGAAGTAGGTGCCAAATGGGCTAAATATTCGTTAGGAGGCATTTCTGAGACATTTTCAAAAAAGTCAATTTTGGGCCAATTTTGATAAAAATGGCTGGACTAACCCCTTGTGATTTTTTTCATTTTTGGCCAAAAATGTTTAGATTTAGATTTTGTTCAATATTGCAGGAAACGTTGCTTGGAATCCATAGATGATATTCCTTGAATTTGACCTTGACTGCTCATCCAGGGAATAAAATATGAAATTTTGAAAATTATATATTTTTGGCCAAAATTTCCGTTTTTCTTAGAAATTTAACTTGGAAACTGCTGAAGTAGGTGCCAAATGGGCTAAATATTCGTTAGGAGGCATTTCTGAGACATTTTCAAAAAAGTCAATTTTGGGCCAATTTTGATAAAAATGGCTGGACTAACCCCTTGTGATTTTTTTCATTTTTGGCCAAAAATGTTTAGATTTAGATTTTGTTCAATATTGCAGGAAACGTTGCTTGGAATCCATAGATGATATTCCTTGAATTTGACCTTGACTGCTCATCCAGGGAATAAAATATGAAATTTTGAAAATTATATATTTTTGGCCAAAATTTCCGTTTTTCTTAGAAATTTAACTTGGAAACTGCTGAAGTAGGTGCCAAATGGGCTAAATATTCGTTAGGAGGCATTTCTGAGACATTTTCAAAAAAGTCAATTTTGGGCCAATTTTGATAAAAATGGCTGGACTAACCCCTTGTGATTTTTTTCATTTTTGGCCAAAAATGTTTAGATTTAGATTTTGTTCAATATTGCAGGAAACGTTGCTTAGAATCCATAGATGATATTCCTTGAATTTGACCTTGACTGCTCATCCAGGGAATAAAATATGAAATTTTGAAAATTATATATTTTTGGCCAAAATTTCCGTTTTTCTTAGAAATTTAACTTGGAAACTGCTGAAGTAGGTGCCAAATGGGCTAAATATTCGTTAGGAGGCATTTCTGAGACATTTTCAAAAAAGTCAATTTTGGGCCAATTTTGATAAAAATGGCTGGACTAACCCCTTGTGATTTTTTTCATTTTTGGCCAAAAATGTTTAGATTTAGATTTTGTTCAATATTGCAGGAAACGTTGCTTAGAATCCATAGATGATATTCCTTGAATTTGACCTTGACTGCTCATCCAGGGAATAAAATATGAAATTTTGAAAATTATATATTTTTGGCCAAAATTTCCGTTTTTCTTAGAAATTTAACTTGGAAACTGCTGAAGTAGGTGCCAAATGGGCTAAATATTCGTTAGGAGGCATTTCTGAGACATTTTCAAAAAAGTCAATTTTGGGCCAATTTTGATAAAAATGGCTGGACTAACCCCTTGTGATTTTTTTCATTTTTGGCCAAAAATGTTTAGATTTAGATTTTGTTCAATATTGCAGGAAACGTTGCTTGGAATCCATAGATGATATTCCTTGAATTTGACCTTGACTGCTCATCCAGGGAATAAAATATGAAATTTTGAAAATTATATATTTTTGGCCAAAATTTCCGTTTTTCTTAGAAATTTAACTTGGAAACTGCTGAAGTAGGTGCCAAATGGGCTAAATATTCGTTAGGAGGCATTTCTGAGACATTTTCAAAAAAGTCAATTTTGGGCCAATTTTGATAAAAATGGCTGGACTAACCCCTTGTGATTTTTTTCATTTTTGGCCAAAAATGTTTAGATTTAGATTTTGTTCAATATTGCAGGAAACGTTGCTTGGAATCCATAGATGATATTCCTTGAATTTGACCTTGACTGCTCATCCAGGGAATAAAATATGAAATTTTGAAAATTATATATTTTTGGCCAAAATTTCCGTTTTTCTTAGAAATTTAACTTGGAAACTGCTGAAGTAGGTGCCAAATGGGCTAAATATTCGTTAGGAGGTATTTCTGAGACATTTTCAAAAAAGTCAATTTTGGGCCAATTTTGATAAAAATGGCTGGACTAACCCCTTGTGATTTTTTTCATTTTTGGCCAAAAATGTTTAGATTTAGATTTTGTTCAATATTGCAGGAAACGTTGCTTGGAATCCATAGATGATATTCCTTGAATTTGACCTTGACTGCTCATCCAGGGAATAAAATATGAAATTTTGAAAATTATATATTTTTGGCCAAAATTTCCGTTTTTCTTAGAAATTTAACTTGGAAACTGCTGAAGTAGGTGCCAAATGGGCTAAATATTCGTTAGGAGGCATTTCTCAGACATTTTCAAAAAAGTCAATTTTGGGCCAATTTTGATAAAAATGGCTGGACTAACCCCTTGTGATTTTTTTCATTTTTGGCCAAAAATGTTTAGATTTAGATTTTGTTCAATATTGCAGGAAACGTTGCTTAGAATCCATAGATGATATTCCTTGAATTTGACCTTGACTGCTCATCCAGGGAATAAAATATGAAATTTTGAAAATTATATATTTTTGGCCAAAATTTCCGTTTTTCTTAGAAATTTAACTTGGAAACTGCTGAAGTAGGTGCCAAATGGGCTAAATATTCGTTAGGAGGCATTTCTGAGACATTTTCAAAAAAGTCAATTTTGGGCCAATTTTGATAAAAATGGCTGGACTAACCCCTTGTGATTTTTTTCATTTTTGGCCAAAAATGTTTAGATTTAGATTTTGTTCAATATTGCAGGAAACGTTGCTTGGAATCCATAGATGATATTCCTTGAATTTGACCTTGACTGCTCATCCAGGGAATAAAATATGAAATTTAGAAAATTATATATTTTTGGCCAAAATTTCCGTTTTTCTTAGAAATTTAACTTGGAAACTGCTGAAGTAGGTGCCAAATGGGCTAAATATTCGTTAGGAGGCATTTCTGAGACATTTTCAAAAAAGTCAATTTTGGGCCAATTTTGATAAAAATGGCTGGACTAACCCCTTGTGATTTTTTTCATTTTTGTCCAAAAATGTTTAGATTTAGATTTTGTTCAATATTGCAGGAAACGTTGCTTGGAATCCATAGATGATATTCCTTGAATTTGACCTTGACTGCTCATCCAGGGAATAAAATATGAAATTTTGAAAATTATATATTTTTGGCCAAAATTTCCGTTTTTCTTAGAAATTTAACTTGGAAACTGCTGAAGTAGGTGCCAAATGGGCTAAATATTCGTTAGGAGGTATTTCTGAGACATTTTCAAAAAAGTCAATTTTGGGCCAATTTTGATAAAAATGGCTGGACTAACCCCTTGTGATTTTTTTCATTTTTGGCCAAAAATGTTTAGATTTAGATTTTGTTCAATATTGCAGGAAACGTTGCTTAGAATCCATAGATGATATTCCTTGAATTTGACCTTGACTGCTCATCCAGGGAATAAAATATGAAATTTTGAAAATTATATATTTTTGGCCAAAATTTCCGTTTTTCTTAGAAATTTAACTTGGAAACTGCTGAAGTAGGTGCCAAATGGGCTAAATATTCGTTAGGAGGCATTTCTGAGACATTTTCAAAAAAGTCAATTTTGGGCCAATTTTGATAAAAATGGCTGGACTAACCCCTTGTGATTTTTTTCATTTTTGGCCAAAAATGTTTAGATTTAGATTTTGTTCAATATTGCAGGAAACGTTGCTTGGAATCCATAGATGATATTCCTTGAATTTGACCTTGACTGCTCATCCAGGGAATAAAATATGAAATTTTGAAAATTATATATTTTTGGCCAAAATTTCCGTTTTTCTTAGAAATTTAACTTGGAAACTGCTGAAGTAGGTGCCAAATGGGCTAAATATTCGTTAGGAGGCATTTCTGAGACATTTTCAAAAAGTCAATTTTGGGCCAATTTTGATAAAAATGGCTGGACTAACCCCTTGTGATTTTTTTCATTTTTGGCCAAAAATGTTTAGATTTAGATTTTGTTCAATATTGCAGGAAACGTTGCTTGGAATCCATAGATGATATTCCTTGAATTTGACCTTGACTGCTCATCCAGGGAATAAAATATGAAATTTAGAAAATTATATATTTTTGGCCAAAATTTCCGTTTTTCTTAGAAATTTAACTTGGAAACTGCTGAAGTAGGTGCCAAATGGGCTAAATATTCGTTAGGAGGTATTTCTGAGACATTTTCAAAAAGTCAATTTTGGGCCAATTTTGATAAAAATGGCTGGACTAACCCCTTGTGATTTTTTTCATTTTTGGCCAAAAATGTTTAGATTTAGATTTTGTTCAATATTGCAGGAAACGTTGCTTGGAATCCATAGATGATATTCCTTGAATTTGACCTTGACTGCTCATCCAGGGAATAAAATATGAAATTTTGAAAATTATATATTTTTGGCCAAAATTTCCGTTTTTCTTAGAAATTTAACTTGGAAACTGCTGAAGTAGGTGCCAAATGGGCTAAATATTCGTTAGGAGGTATTTCTGAGACATTTTCAAAAAAGTCAATTTTGGGCCAATTTTGATAAAAATGGCTGGACTAACCCCTTGTGATTTTTTTCATTTTTGGCCAAAAATGTTTAGATTTAGATTTTGTTCAATATTGCAGGAAACGTTGCTTAGAATCCATAGATGATATTCCTTGAATTTGACCTTGACTGCTCATCCAGGGAATAAAATATGAAATTTTGAAAATTATATATTTTTGGCCAAAATTTCCGTTTTTCTTAGAAATTTAACTTGGAAACTGCTGAAGTAGGTGCCAAATGGGCTAAATATTCGTTAGGAGGCATTTCTGAGACATTTTCAAAAAAGTCAATTTTGGGCCAATTTTGATAAAAATGGCTGGACTAACCCCTTGTGTTTTTTTTCATTTTTGGCCAAAAATGTTTAGATTTAGATTTTGTTCAATATTGCAGGAAACGTTGCTTGGAATCCATAGATGATATTCCTTGAATTTGACCTTGACTGCTCATCCAGGGAATAAAATATGAAATTTTGAAAATTATATATTTTTGGCCAAAATTTCCGTTTTTCTTAGAAATTTAACTTGGAAACTGCTGAAGTAGGTGCCAAATGGGCTAAATATTCGTTAGGAGGCATTTCTGAGACATTTTCAAAAAAGTCAATTTTGGGCCAATTTTGATAAAAATGGCTGGACTAACCCCTTGTGATTGTTTTCATTTTTGGCCAAAAATGTTTAGATTTAGATTTTGTTCAATATTGCAGGAAACGTTGCTTAGAATCCATAGATGATATTCCTTGAATTTGACCTTGACTGCTCATCCAGGGAATAAAATATGAAATTTTGAAAATTATATATTTTTGGCCAAAATTTCCGTTTTTCTTAGAAATTTAACTTGGAAACTGCTGAAGTAGGTGCCAAATGGGCTAAATATTCGTTAGGAGGCATTTCTGAGACATTTTCAAAAAAGTCAATTTTGGGCCAATTTTGATAAAAATGGCTGGACTAACCCCTTGTGATTTTTTTCATTTTTGGCCAAAAATGTTTAGATTTAGATTTTGTTCAATATTGCAGGAAACGTTGCTTGGAATCCATAGATGATATTCCTTGAATTTGACCTTGACTGCTCATCCAGGGAATAAAATATGAAATTTTGAAAATTATATATTTTTGGCCAAAATTTCCGTTTTTCTTAGAAATTTAACTTGGAAACTGCTGAAGTAGGTGCCAAATGGGCTAAATATTCGTTAGGAGGTATTTCTGAGACATTTTCAAAAAAGTCAATTTTGGGCCAATTTTGATAAAAATGGCTGGACTAACCCCTTGTGATTTTTTTCATTTTTGGCCAAAAATGTTTAGATTTAGATTTTGTTCAATATTGCAGGAAACGTTGCTTGGAATCCATAGATGATATTCCTTGAATTTGACCTTGACTGCTCATCCAGGGAATAAAATATGAAATTTTGAAAATTATATATTTTTGGCCAAAATTTCCGTTTTTCTTAGAAATTTAACTTGGAAACTGCTGAAGTAGGTGCCAAATGGGCTAAATATTCGTTAGGAGGCATTTCTGAGACATTTTCAAAAAAGTCAATTTTGGGCCAATTTTGATAAAAATCCCTTGTGATTTTTTTCATTTTTGGCCAAAAATGTTTAGATTTAGATTTTGTTCAATATTGCAGGAAACGTTGCTTGGAATCCATAGATGATATTCCTTGAATTTGACCTTGACTGCTCATCCAGGGAATAAAATATGAAATTTAGAAAATTATATATTTTTGGCCAAAATTTCCGTTTTTCTTAGAAATTTAACTTGGAAACTGCTGAAGTAGGTGCCAAATGGGCTAAATATTCGTTAGGAGGCATTTCTGAGACATTTTCAAAAAAGTCAATTTTGGGCCAATTTTGATAAAAATGGCTGGACTAACCCCTTGTGATTTTTTTCATTTTTGGCCAAAAATGTTTAGATTTAGATTTTGTTCAATATTGCAGGAAACGTTGCTTGGAATCCATAGATGATATTCCTTGAATTTGACCTTGACTGCTCATCCAGGGAATAAAATATGAAATTTTGAAAATTATATATTTTTGGCCAAAATTTCCGTTTTTCTTAGAAATTTAACTTGGAAACTGCTGAAGTAGGTGCCAAATGGGCTAAATATTCGTTAGGAGGTATTTCTGAGACATTTTCAAAAAAGTCAATTTTGGGCCAATTTTGATAAAAATGGCTGGACTAACCCCTTGTGATTTTTTTCATTTTTGGCCAAAAATGTTTAGATTTAGATTTTGTTCAATATTGCAGGAAACGTTGCTTAGAATCCATAGATGATATTCCTTGAATTTGACCTTGACTGCTCATCCAGGGAATAAAATATGAAATTTTGAAAATTATATATTTTTGGCCAAAATTTCCGTTTTTCTTAGAAATTTAACTTGGAAACTGCTGAAGTAGGTGCCAAATGGGCTAAATATTCGTTAGGAGGCATTTCTGAGACATTTTCAAAAAAGTCAATTTTGGGCCAATTTTGATAAAAATGGCTGGACTAACCCCTTGTGTTTTTTTTCATTTTTGGCCAAAAATGTTTAGATTTAGATTTTGTTCAATATTGCAGGAAACGTTGCTTGGAATCCATAGATGATATTCCTTGAATTTGACCTTGACTGCTCATCCAGGGAATAAAATATGAAATTTTGAAAATTATATATTTTTGGCCAAAATTTCCGTTTTTCTTAGAAATTTAACTTGGAAACTGCTGAAGTAGGTGCCAAATGGGCTAAATATTCGTTAGGAGGCATTTCTGAGACATTTTCAAAAAAGTCAATTTTGGGCCAATTTTGATAAAAATGGCTGGACTAACCCCTTGTGATTTTTTTCATTTTTGGCCAAAAATGTTTAGATTTAGATTTTGTTCAATATTGCAGGAAACGTTGCTTGGAATCCATAGATGATATTCCTTGAATTTGACCTTGACTGCTCATCCAGGGAATAAAATATGAAATTTTGAAAATTATATATTTTTGGCCAAAATTTCCGTTTTTCTTAGAAATTTAACTTGGAAACTGCTGAAGTAGGTGCCAAATGGGCTAAATATTCGTTAGGAGGTATTTCTGAGACATTTTCAAAAAAGTCAATTTTGGGCCAATTTTGATAAAAATGGCTGGACTAACCCCTTGTGATTTTTTTCATTTTTGGCCAAAAATGTTTAGATTTAGATTTTGTTCAATATTGCAGGAAACGTTGCTTAGAATCCATAGATGATATTCCTTGAATTTGACCTTGACTGCTCATCCAGGGAATAAAATATGAAATTTTGAAAATTATATATTTTTGGCCAAAATTTCCGTTTTTCTTAGAAATTTAACTTGGAAACTGCTGAAGTAGGTGCCAAATGGGCTAAATATTCGTTAGGAGGCATTTCTGAGACATTTTCAAAAAAGTCAATTTTGGGCCAATTTTGATAAAAATGGCTGGACTAACCCCTTGTGTTTTTTTTCATTTTTGGCCAAAAATGTTTAGATTTAGATTTTGTTCAATATTGCAGGAAACGTTGCTTGGAATCCATAGATGATATTCCTTGAATTTGACCTTGACTGCTCATCCAGGGAATAAAATATGAAATTTTGAAAATTATATATTTTTGGCCAAAATTTCCGTTTTTCTTAGAAATTTAACTTGGAAACTGCTGAAGTAGGTGCCAAATGGGCTAAATATTCGTTAGGAGGCATTTCTGAGACATTTTCAAAAAAGTCAATTTTGGGCCAATTTTGATAAAAATGGCTGGACTAACCCCTTGTGATTTTTTTCATTTTTGGCCAAAAATGTTTAGATTTAGATTTTGTTCAATATTGCAGGAAACGTTGCTTGGAATCCATAGATGATATTCCTTGAATTTGACCTTGACTGCTCATCCAGGGAATAAAATATGAAATTTTGAAAATTATATATTTTTGGCCAAAATTTCCGTTTTTCTTAGAAATTTAACTTGGAAACTGCTGAAGTAGGTGCCAAATGGGCTAAATATTCGTTAGGAGGTATTTCTGAGACATTTTCAAAAAAGTCAATTTTGGGCCAATTTTGATAAAAATGGCTGGACTAACCCCTTGTGATTTTTTTCATTTTTGGCCAAAAATGTTTAGATTTAGATTTTGTTCAATATTGCAGGAAACGTTGCTTAGAATCCATAGATGATATTCCTTGAATTTGACCTTGACTGCTCATCCAGGGAATAAAATATGAAATTTTGAAAATTATATATTTTTGGCCAAAATTTCCGTTTTTCTTAGAAATTTAACTTGGAAACTGCTGAAGTAGGTGCCAAATGGGCTAAATATTCGTTAGGAGGCATTTCTGAGACATTTTCAAAAAAGTCAATTTTGGGCCAATTTTGATAAAAATGGCTGGACTAACCCCTTGTGTTTTTTTTCATTTTTGGCCAAAAATGTTTAGATTTAGATTTTGTTCAATATTGCAGGAAACGTTGCTTGGAATCCATAGATGATATTCCTTGAATTTGACCTTGACTGCTCATCCAGGGAATAAAATATGAAATTTTGAAAATTATATATTTTTGGCCAAAATTTCCGTTTTTCTTAGAAATTTAACTTGGAAACTGCTGAAGTAGGTGCCAAATGGGCTAAATATTCGTTAGGAGGCATTTCTGAGACATTTTCAAAAAAGTCAATTTTGGGCCAATTTTGATAAAAATGGCTGGACTAACCCCTTGTGATTTTTTTCATTTTTGGCCAAAAATGTTTAGATTTAGATTTTGTTCAATATTGCAGGAAACGTTGCTTGGAATCCATAGATGATATTCCTTGAATTTGACCTTGACTGCTCATCCAGGGAATAAAATATGAAATTTTGAAAATTATATATTTTTGGCCAAAATTTCCGTTTTTCTTAGAAATTTAACTTGGAAACTGCTGAAGTAGGTGCCAAATGGGCTAAATATTCGTTAGGAGGTATTTCTGAGACATTTTCAAAAAAGTCAATTTTGGGCCAATTTTGATAAAAATGGCTGGACTAACCCCTTGTGATTTTTTTCATTTTTGGCCAAAAATGTTTAGATTTAGATTTTGTTCAATATTGCAGGAAACGTTGCTTAGAATCCATAGATGATATTCCTTGAATTTGACCTTGACTGCTCATCCAGGGAATAAAATATGAAATTTTGAAAATTATATATTTTTGGCCAAAATTTCCGTTTTTCTTAGAAATTTAACTTGGAAACTGCTGAAGTAGGTGCCAAATGGGCTAAATATTCGTTAGGAGGCATTTCTGAGACATTTTCAAAAAAGTCAATTTTGGGCCAATTTTGATAAAAATGGCTGGACTAACCCCTTGTGTTTTTTTTCATTTTTGGCCAAAAATGTTTAGATTTAGATTTTGTTCAATATTGCAGGAAACGTTGCTTGGAATCCATAGATGATATTCCTTGAATTTGACCTTGACTGCTCATCCAGGGAATAAAATATGAAATTTTGAAAATTATATATTTTTGGCCAAAATTTCCGTTTTTCTTAGAAATTTAACTTGGAAACTGCTGAAGTAGGTGCCAAATGGGCTAAATATTCGTTAGGAGGCATTTCTGAGACATTTTCAAAAAAGTCAATTTTGGGCCAATTTTGATAAAAATGGCTGGACTAACCCCTTGTGATTGTTTTCATTTTTGGCCAAAAATGTTTAGATTTAGATTTTGTTCAATATTGCAGGAAACGTTGCTTAGAATCCATAGATGATATTCCTTGAATTTGACCTTGACTGCTCATCCAGGGAATAAAATATGAAATTTTGAAAATTATATATTTTTGGCCAAAATTTCCGTTTTTCTTAGAAATTTAACTTGGAAACTGCTGAAGTAGGTGCCAAATGGGCTAAATATTCGTTAGGAGGCATTTCTGAGACATTTTCAAAAAAGTCAATTTTGGGCCAATTTTGATAAAAATGGCTGGACTAACCCCTTGTGATTTTTTTCATTTTTGGCCAAAAATGTTTAGATTTAGATTTTGTTCAATATTGCAGGAAACGTTGCTTGGAATCCATAGATGATATTCCTTGAATTTGACCTTGACTGCTCATCCAGGGAATAAAATATGAAATTTTGAAAATTATATATTTTTGGCCAAAATTTCCGTTTTTCTTAGAAATTTAACTTGGAAACTGCTGAAGTAGGTGCCAAATGGGCTAAATATTCGTTAGGAGGTATTTCTGAGACATTTTCAAAAAAGTCAATTTTGGGCCAATTTTGATAAAAATGGCTGGACTAACCCCTTGTGATTTTTTTCATTTTTGGCCAAAAATGTTTAGATTTAGATTTTGTTCAATATTGCAGGAAACGTTGCTTGGAATCCATAGATGATATTCCTTGAATTTGACCTTGACTGCTCATCCAGGGAATAAAATATGAAATTTTGAAAATTATATATTTTTGGCCAAAATTTCCGTTTTTCTTAGAAATTTAACTTGGAAACTGCTGAAGTAGGTGCCAAATGGGCTAAATATTCGTTAGGAGGCATTTCTGAGACATTTTCAAAAAAGTCAATTTTGGGCCAATTTTGATAAAAATGGCTGGACTAACCCCTTGTGATTTTTTTCATTTTTGGCCAAAAATGTTTAGATTTAGATTTTGTTCAATATTGCAGGAAACGTTGCTTAGAATCCATAGATGATATTCCTTGAATTTGACCTTGACTGCTCATCCAGGGAATAAAATATGAAATTTTGAAAATTATATATTTTTGGCCAAAATTTCCGTTTTTCTTAGAAATTTAACTTGGAAACTGCTGAAGTAGGTGCCAAATGGGCTAAATATTCGTTAGGAGGCATTTCTGAGACATTTTCAAAAAAGTCAATTTTGGGCCAATTTTGATAAAAATGGCTGGACTAACCCCTTGTGTTTTTTTTCATTTTTGGCCAAAAATGTTTAGATTTAGATTTTGTTCAATATTGCAGGAAACGTTGCTTGGAATCCATAGATGATATTCCTTGAATTTGACCTTGACTGCTCATCCAGGGAATAAAATATGAAATTTTGAAAATTATATATTTTTGGCCAAAATTTCCGTTTTTCTTAGAAATTTAACTTGGAAACTGCTGAAGTAGGTGCCAAATGGGCTAAATATTCGTTAGGAGGCATTTCTGAGACATTTTCAAAAAAGTCAATTTTGGGCCAATTTTGATAAAAATGGCTGGACTAACCCCTTGTGATTTTTTTCATTTTTGGCCAAAAATGTTTAGATTTAGATTTTGTTCAATATTGCAGGAAACGTTGCTTGGAATCCATAGATGATATTCCTTGAATTTGACCTTGACTGCTCATCCAGGGAATAAAATATGAAATTTTGAAAATTATATATTTTTGGCCAAAATTTCCGTTTTTCTTAGAAATTTAACTTGGAAACTGCTGAAGTAGGTGCCAAATGGGCTAAATATTCGTTAGGAGGTATTTCTGAGACATTTTCAAAAAAGTCAATTTTGGGCCAATTTTGATAAAAATGGCTGGACTAACCCCTTGTGATTTTTTTCATTTTTGGCCAAAAATGTTTAGATTTAGATTTTGTTCAATATTGCAGGAAACGTTGCTTAGAATCCATAGATGATATTCCTTGAATTTGACCTTGACTGCTCATCCAGGGAATAAAATATGAAATTTTGAAAATTATATATTTTTGGCCAAAATTTCCGTTTTTCTTAGAAATTTAACTTGGAAACTGCTGAAGTAGGTGCCAAATGGGCTAAATATTCGTTAGGAGGCATTTCTGAGACATTTTCAAAAAAGTCAATTTTGGGCCAATTTTGATAAAAATGGCTGGACTAACCCCTTGTGTTTTTTTTCATTTTTGGCCAAAAATGTTTAGATTTAGATTTTGTTCAATATTGCAGGAAACGTTGCTTGGAATCCATAGATGATATTCCTTGAATTTGACCTTGACTGCTCATCCAGGGAATAAAATATGAAATTTTGAAAATTATATATTTTTGGCCAAAATTTCCGTTTTTCTTAGAAATTTAACTTGGAAACTGCTGAAGTAGGTGCCAAATGGGCTAAATATTCGTTAGGAGGCATTTCTGAGACATTTTCAAAAAAGTCAATTTTGGGCCAATTTTGATAAAAATGGCTGGACTAACCCCTTGTGATTGTTTTCATTTTTGGCCAAAAATGTTTAGATTTAGATTTTGTTCAATATTGCAGGAAACGTTGCTTAGAATCCATAGATGATATTCCTTGAATTTGACCTTGACTGCTCATCCAGGGAATAAAATATGAAATTTTGAAAATTATATATTTTTGGCCAAAATTTCCGTTTTTCTTAGAAATTTAACTTGGAAACTGCTGAAGTAGGTGCCAAATGGGCTAAATATTCGTTAGGAGGCATTTCTGAGACATTTTCAAAAAAGTCAATTTTGGGCCAATTTTGATAAAAATGGCTGGACTAACCCCTTGTGATTTTTTTCATTTTTGGCCAAAAATGTTTAGATTTAGATTTTGTTCAATATTGCAGGAAACGTTGCTTGGAATCCATAGATGATATTCCTTGAATTTGACCTTGACTGCTCATCCAGGGAATAAAATATGAAATTTTGAAAATTATATATTTTTGGCCAAAATTTCCGTTTTTCTTAGAAATTTAACTTGGAAACTGCTGAAGTAGGTGCCAAATGGGCTAAATATTCGTTAGGAGGTATTTCTGAGACATTTTCAAAAAAGTCAATTTTGGGCCAATTTTGATAAAAATGGCTGGACTAACCCCTTGTGATTTTTTTCATTTTTGGCCAAAAATGTTTAGATTTAGATTTTGTTCAATATTGCAGGAAACGTTGCTTGGAATCCATAGATGATATTCCTTGAATTTGACCTTGACTGCTCATCCAGGGAATAAAATATGAAATTTTGAAAATTATATATTTTTGGCCAAAATTTCCGTTTTTCTTAGAAATTTAACTTGGAAACTGCTGAAGTAGGTGCCAAATGGGCTAAATATTCGTTAGGAGGCATTTCTGAGACATTTTCAAAAAAGTCAATTTTGGGCCAATTTTGATAAAAATGGCTGGACTAACCCCTTGTGATTTTTTTCATTTTTGGCCAAAAATGTTTAGATTTAGATTTTGTTCAATATTGCAGGAAACGTTGCTTAGAATCCATAGATGATATTCCTTGAATTTGACCTTGACTGCTCATCCAGGGAATAAAATATGAAATTTTGAAAATTATATATTTTTGGCCAAAATTTCCGTTTTTCTTAGAAATTTAACTTGGAAACTGCTGAAGTAGGTGCCAAATGGGCTAAATATTCGTTAGGAGGCATTTCTGAGACATTTTCAAAAAAGTCAATTTTGGGCCAATTTTGATAAAAATGGCTGGACTAACCCCTTGTGTTTTTTTTCATTTTTGGCCAAAAATGTTTAGATTTAGATTTTGTTCAATATTGCAGGAAACGTTGCTTGGAATCCATAGATGATATTCCTTGAATTTGACCTTGACTGCTCATCCAGGGAATAAAATATGAAATTTTGAAAATTATATATTTTTGGCCAAAATTTCCGTTTTTCTTAGAAATTTAACTTGGAAACTGCTGAAGTAGGTGCCAAATGGGCTAAATATTCGTTAGGAGGCATTTCTGAGACATTTTCAAAAAAGTCAATTTTGGGCCAATTTTGATAAAAATGGCTGGACTAACCCCTTGTGATTGTTTTCATTTTTGGCCAAAAATGTTTAGATTTAGATTTTGTTCAATATTGCAGGAAACGTTGCTTGGAATCCATAGATGATATTCCTTGAATTTGACCTTGACTGCTCATCCAGGGAATAAAATATGAAATTTTAAAAATTATATATTTTTGGCCAAAATTTCCGTTTTTCTTAGAAATTTAACTTGGAAACTGCTGAAGTAGGTGCCAAATGGGCTAAATATTCGTTAGGAGGTATTTCTGAGACATTTTCAAAAAAGTCAATTTTGGGCCAATTTTGATAAAAATGGCTGGACTAACCCCTTGTGATTTTTTTCATTTTTGGCCAAAAATGTTTAGATTTAGATTTTGTTCAATATTGCAGGAAACGTTGCTTGGAATCCATAGATGATATTCCTTGAATTTGACCTTGACTGCTCATCCAGGGAATAAAATATGAAATTTTGAAAATTATATATTTTTGGCCAAAATTTCCGTTTTTCTTAGAAATTTAACTTGGAAACTGCTGAAGTAGGTGCCAAATGGGCTAAATATTCGTTAGGAGGCATTTCTGAGACATTTTCAAAAAAGTCAATTTTGGGCCAATTTTGATAAAAATGGCTGGACTAACCCCTTGTGATTTTTTTCATTTTTGGCCAAAAATGTTTAGATTTAGATTTTGTTCAATATTGCAGGAAACGTTGCTTGGAATCCATAGATGATATTCCTTGAATTTGACCTTGACTGCTCATCCAGGGAATAAAATATGAAATTTTGAAAATTATATATTTTTGGCCAAAATTTCCGTTTTTCTTAGAAATTTAACTTGGAAACTGCTGAAGTAGGTGCCAAATGGGCTAAATATTCGTTAGGAGGCATTTCTCAGACATTTTCAAAAAAGTCAATTTTGGGCCAATTTTGATAAAAATGGCTGGACTAACCCCTTGTGATTTTTTTCATTTTTGGCCAAAAATGTTTAGATTTAGATTTTGTTCAATATTGCAGGAAACGTTGCTTAGAATCCATAGATGATATTCCTTGAATTTGACCTTGACTGCTCATCCAGGGAATAAAATATGAAATTTTGAAAATTATATATTTTTGGCCAAAATTTCCGTTTTTCTTAGAAATTTAACTTGGAAACTGCTGAAGTAGGTGCCAAATGGGCTAAATATTCGTTAGGAGGCATTTCTGAGACATTTTCAAAAAAGTCAATTTTGGGCCAATTTTGATAAAAATGGCTGGACTAACCCCTTGTGATTGTTTTCATTTTTGGCCAAAAATGTTTAGATTTAGATTTTGTTCAATATTGCAGGAAACGTTGCTTAGAATCCATAGATGATATTCCTTGAATTTGACCTTGACTGCTCATCCAGGGAATAAAATATGAAATTTTGAAAATTATATATTTTTGGCCAAAATTTCCGTTTTTCTTAGAAATTTAACTTGGAAACTGCTGAAGTAGGTGCCAAATGGGCTAAATATTCGTTAGGAGGCATTTCTCAGACATTTTCAAAAAAGTCAATTTTGGGCCAATTTTGATAAAAATGGCTGGACTAACCCCTTGTGATTTTTTTCATTTTTGGCCAAAAATGTTTAGATTTAGATTTTGTTCAATATTGCAGGAAACGTTGCTTGGAATCCATAGATGATATTCCTTGAATTTGACCTTGACTGCTCATCCAGGGAATAAAATATGAAATTTTGAAAATTATATATTTTTGGCCAAAATTTCCGTTTTTCTTAGAAATTTAACTTGGAAACTGCTGAAGTAGGTGCCAAATGGGCTAAATATTCGTTAGGAGGCATTTCTGAGACATTTTCAAAAAAGTCAATTTTGGGCCAATTTTGATAAAAATGGCTGGACTAACCCCTTGTGATTTTTTTCATTTTTGGCCAAAAATGTTTAGATTTAGATTTTGTTCAATATTGCAGGAAACGTTGCTTGGAATCCATAGATGATATTCCTTGAATTTGACCTTGACTGCTCATCCAGGGAATAAAATATGAAATTTTGAAAATTATATATTTTTGGCCAAAATTTCCGTTTTTCTTAGAAATTTAACTTGGAAACTGCTGAAGTAGGTGCCAAATGGGCTAAATATTCGTTAGGAGGCATTTCTGAGACATTTTCAAAAAAGTCAATTTTGGGCCAATTTTGATAAAAATGGCTGGACTAACCCCTTGTGATTGTTTTCATTTTTGGCCAAAAATGTTTAGATTTAGATTTTGTTCAATATTGCAGGAAACGTTGCTTGGAATCCATAGATGATATTCCTTGAATTTGACCTTGACTGCTCATCCAGGGAATAAAATATGAAATTTTGAAAATTATATATTTTTGGCCAAAATTTCCGTTTTTCTTAGAAATTTAACTTGGAAACTGCTGAAGTAGGTGCCAAATGGGCTAAATATTCGTTAGGAGGCATTTCTGAGACATTTTCAAAAAAGTCAATTTTGGGCCAATTTTGATAAAAATGGCTGGACTAACCCCTTGTGATTTTTTTCATTTTTGGCCAAAAATGTTTAGATTTAGATTTTGTTCAATATTGCAGGAAACGTTGCTTAGAATCCATAGATGATATTCCTTGAATTTGACCTTGACTGCTCATCCAGGGAATAAAATATGAAATTTTGAAAATTATATATTTTTGGCCAAAATTTCCGTTTTTCTTAGAAATTTAACTTGGAAACTGCTGAAGTAGGTGCCAAATGGGCTAAATATTCGTTAGGAGGCATTTCTGAGACATTTTCAAAAAAGTCAATTTTGGGCCAATTTTGATAAAAATGGCTGGACTAACCCCTTGTGATTTTTTTCATTTTTGGCCAAAAATGTTTAGATTTAGATTTTGTTCAATATTGCAGGAAACGTTGCTTAGAATCCATAGATGATATTCCTTGAATTTGACCTTGACTGCTCATCCAGGGAATAAAATATGAAATTTTGAAAATTATATATTTTTGGCCAAAATTTCCGTTTTTCTTAGAAATTTAACTTGGAAACTGCTGAAGTAGGTGCCAAATGGGCTAAATATTCGTTAGGAGGCATTTCTGAGACATTTTCAAAAAAGTCAATTTTGGGCCAATTTTGATAAAAATGGCTGGACTAACCCCTTGTGATTTTTTTCATTTTTGGCCAAAAATGTTTAGATTTAGATTTTGTTCAATATTGCAGGAAACGTGGCTTGGAATCCATAGATGATATTCCTTGAATTTGACCTTGACTGCTCATCCAGGGAATAAAATATGAAATTTTGAAAATTATATATTTTTGGCCAAAATTTCCGTTTTTCTTAGAAATTTAACTTGGAAACTGCTGAAGTAGGTGCCAAATGGGCTAAATATTCGTTAGGAGGCATTTCTGAGACATTTTCAAAAAAGTCAATTTTGGGCCAATTTTGATAAAAATGGCTTGTGATAAAAATGGCTTGTGATTTTGTTCATTTTTGGCAAAAAATGTTTAGATTTAGATTTTGTTCAATATTGCAGGAAACGTTGCTTGGAATCCATAGATGATATTCCTTGAATTTGACCTTGACTGCTCATCCAGGGAATAAAATATGAAATTTTGAAAATTATATATTTTTGGCCAAAATTTCCGTTTTTCTTAGAAATTTAACTTGGAAACTGCTGAAGTAGGTGCCAAATGGGCTAAATATTCGTTAGGAGGTATTTCTGAGACATTTTCAAAAAAGTCAATTTTGGGCCAATTTTGATAAAAATGGCTGGACTAACCCCTTGTGATTTTTTTCATTTTTGGCCAAAAATGTTTAGATTTAGATTTTGTTCAATATTGCAGGAAACGTTGCTTGGAATCCATAGATGATATTCCTTGAATTTGACCTTGACTGCTCATCCAGGGAATAAAATATGAAATTTTGAAAATTATATATTTTTGGCCAAAATTTCCGTTTTTCTTAGAAATTTAACTTGGAAACTGCTGAAGTAGGTGCCAAATGGGCTAAATATTCGTTAGGAGGCATTTCTGAGACATTTTCAAAAAAGTCAATTTTGGGCCAATTTTGATAAAAATGGCTGTGATTTTTTTCATTTTTGGCCAAAAATGTTTAGATTTAGATTTTGTTCAATATTGCAGGAAACGTTGCTTGGAATCCATAGATGATATTCCTTGAATTTGACCTTGACTGCTCATCCAGGGAATAAAATATGAAATTTTGAAAATTATATATTTTTGGCAAAAATTTCCGTTTTTCTTAGAAATTTAACTTGGAAACTGCTGAAGTAGGTGCCAAATGGGCTAAATATTCGTTAGGAGGTATTTCTGAGACATTTTCAAAAAAGTCAATTTTGGGCCAATTTTGATAAAAATGGCTGGACTAACCCCTTGTGATTTTTTTCATTTTTGGCCAAAAATGTTTAGATTTAGATTTTGTTCAATATTGCAGGAAACGTTGCTTGGAATCCATAGATGATATTCCTTGAATTTGACCTTGACTGCTCATCCAGGGAATAAAATATGAAATTTTGAAAATTATATATTTTTGGCCAAAATTTCCGTTTTTCTTAGAAATTTAACTTGGAAACTGCTGAAGTAGGTGCCAAATGGGCTAAATATTCGTTAGGAGGCATTTCTGAGACATTTTCAAAAAAGTCAATTTTGGGCCAATTTTGATAAAAATGGCTGTGATTTTTTTCATTTTTGGCCAAAAATGTTTAGATTTAGATTTTGTTCAATATTGCAGGAAACGTTGCTTGGAATCCATAGATGATATTCCTTGAATTTGACCTTGACTGCTCATCCAGGGAATAAAATATGAAATTTTGAAAATTATATATTTTTGGCCAAAATTTCCGTTTTTCTTAGAAATTTAACTTGGAAACTGCTGAAGTAGGTGCCAAATGGGCTAAATATTCGTTAGGAGGCATTTCTGAGACATTTTCAAAAAAGTCAATTTTGGGCCAATTTTGATAAAAATGGCTGGACTAATAACCCCTTGTGATTTTTTTCATTTTTGGCCAAAAATGTTTAGATTTAGATTTTGTTCAATATTGCAGGAAACGTTGCTTAGAATCCATAGATGATATTCCTTGAATTTGACCTTGACTGCTCATCCAGGGAATAAAATATGAAATTTTGAAAATTATATATTTTTGGCCAAAATTTCCGTTTTTCTTAGAAATTTAACTTGGAAACTGCTGAAGTAGGTGCCAAATGGGCTAAATATTCGTTAGGAGGCATTTCTGAGACATTTTCAAAAAAGTCAATTTTGGGCCAATTTTGATAAAAATGGCTGGACTAACCCCCTTGTGATTTTTTTCATTTTTGGCCAAAAATGTTTAGATTTAGATTTTGTTCAATATTGCAGGAAACGTTGCTTAGAATCCATAGATGATATTCCTTGAATTTGACCTTGACTGCTCATCCAGGGAATGGATTATATTTTTTTTAAATTTTTGGCCAAATATTGTATGCTTAAGATTTTCTTAAAAATTGCAGGAAATGTTGCTGAGGACCTATATGGGTGAAATTCCTGGAATTTTAGAAAATTTCAGATTTTGAGGATTTTGTTAAAAGTCAATTTGTTTTGTCAAATTTTAGAAAAATTATTTTCTTCAAAACTGTAGTAAACTGGCTCTTTCTGACAACAAAATGAATTATTTTAACATCAGATAATTACTTTATTGTGGCTCTGACATATATGTTAAACATTTTTATATAGAACAAAAGAACTAACTGATGACTTCCCTTCTGTACATGCAAACAGTACTATCAAATTGTACAATAAAACCCTGTTATTCTAGTAATATACATAAAAGTGGACGGCATGCGAAATATTATTCACCAATGTTAACTCTGTACATATGAAACATTACTTAAAATGTTTGCTAAATCCTCTGTATTATCTTGCTGAAAAATTAAAATTAAGAAATAACTGCATAAAATATGATGCGCCTAAAATGTTACAACCAGTTGTTAAAGGCCCATTGTATCATTTGCAATGACCCAATTTTATTTTTCATGAGTTGACAAGAAAAACCTTACTCAAAGTGTTGATAGCAATGGTAACAAACACCACATGAATTTATTTCCGTCCAAAATGGTATTTCATGCTGGAAATTGACAACCGAAGGTGGTTTTTCAAAAAAGTCCCGTGCACGGGACTTTTTTACCATTCACTTGTACACAGAATCCATATAAATTTTCAAGGTTTTCTAAAGCATTGATGCATCTAAATAGCTCAAATTTCTTCAGGCTAGTTTACCAACATTCTTCCTTAGATATGTTACTCTTATTCCACGAATCTGTAAAAAAGGTTTTATCTTGCAAATGACATGTTCATAGAACCTTATACCATAGGGTGGTTAAAAAAATAACAAAACCGAGATATCCCATGCATGGTTTAGGCCACTGGACGCCATTAGAGAAAGTGGCGCAAATCCATAACTACACCCTTGCATAACATTGATAATTGCTCAGTCAACCGGAAACAATATGATTAGGGTGTCATTTTAAAGAGGAGATTCCACCCTAACAGAGGATATCTCCCTTTGATTCATATGTGCCCTACTTTAGTTACAATTAGCAATACATGTAATATCTGGGTTTATTTTTGTTCTTTTTTTTTAACCACCCTGTATATATCGAATAACACAAGAAAAACACATTTTCTTCAGAAACACGTTTTACCAATTAAATTAACATTGAAATATTTATGCACGTAACAATTTATACCAAAATTACTCTGTGATAAAATTCAGTACAATAGTATTAACAACATTTTTTATAACTTTTTAATGGATTTCCAAGTTTAACATTTTATTGGAAACATTGCTCATTTTGAAAGTTTAACCAGTTTACGCCAGGTTTTTGATAGTCTTTGTGCAAGACGTTCTAACTTAGTTCCGTTCACCGTAGAGACTGGAAACTAGTCCATTTTGCAGCAATGCACTGCGGCAGTTAGAACGTCTTCGGATAAGAGTCACGTGGGACCAAGGATTTTTACCTACAGTGATTTGAAAATTACATAGGCATATTCAAACAAAGGTCAATCTGGAAACACACAAACGCAAAACTACATTTCTTCATGAATAACGATCATAAGACTGACCATGATGCATGGTATATAAAGGTATGCGCGGAATGCGCTCGGAATTTTCCAGGCAGTTCATACAAGTTTCCAAAGACGTTCTAACAGTCTCAGTAAAATAGACAGGTTCCCAGTCCCTACAGTGAAATTCCGCTTGCGTGTACGTACACGAATGGAACCAAGTTAAAAAGTCTTTTACAAAAAAATACCAGTTTTAAAAAAAAAGACGAATTATGTGATTGGCGAAAAGTTAAGACCAGGTCAAGCGCCACAAATACAAACTCTTGAGTCATTTCTACATTCATTGTATGAATCTTCTCATCAAAATATCATACTTTGCAACACTCCGAGGCGGCCGCCACGGAGCGAGATTTGCTACACTGACAGGCCGTCCACAGCCGTCAAGTTCAAAACATGGTAGGTACAAATGAATGGTGGAACGTGGAAGACAGCGGCAAAGCTGACATTTGAACTCGTCAACCGCCCCTGTGACTATACATTGCCAGAACGTGTTTACACGTCCTCCGGCGACAAATGGTTAACCAGAAGACCAATGTTCATTTTTTCTTTCCTTTAGCGCTTTTAGCTCCCTTTTTGTTAGGACTCTTTCCTTTAGGACTTTTCCGTCCTTTCGGCGACGGAGACCTTTTCTTTTCTTGTTCGGCTTTCATTGCTGCTTCGGCTGCGGCAATCTCCTCAAGACGTTTTCGTTCGGCTTCTAAAAACTTCTGACGGAAGGCTTCTCTTGGTTCGTTGACTTGGAAACGCCTCTCGTCCAAAGAAGTCTGTGAATGGATGACGGTGAAGATGTAAGATGTTTAAGGAACTTGTTCAGATTTTTCCAGAAAATGGATTTCATTCTAACCCAACAATCATATAAAATACCTCCCCAAAATACTATCCATGGGAAGAAAACAGGAAATTTGCAGTCTCCAATTTGGATGTGGAAGCAAAAAGTTTGTGTAATCACTGCACTGCTTTATGGAATGGATAAATTAGTTTACAAAACATTGGTGGTTTTTTGACGATATCCTGAAAAATATATGGATTGAGAGTGCAAAATTTCAGAAAATGTCATTTATTGGCAAAACAAAAAATTATTTTTCTTAGAAATACCGAAATAGGTTCCAAATTTGTGTTAGGAGTAATTATTGAGAAATTTTCAAAAAAGTAAATTTTGGCAAATTTTGAGAAAATTTGCACGACTAATTTTACCCTTTATGAATTCTTTTACTTTTTGGCCCAAAATGTTATGATTCAGATTTGCTCCAAAATTGTAGAAAATGTGGCTTAGAACCTATAGATAAAGTTCTATGAATTTGACCCTGACTGCTAACCCTGGGAATGAAATATAAATTTTGGAAAATTTAAAATTTTGAGGAAAAATGTTGATTTTTTTTTCCCCGCAGAAATTAGCTGCCGAAATAGGTTCCAAGTGGTCTAAATGTTCGTTTCATTTTGTCCTGACCTGCAGTTGGATGCACTTCTGCAGCTGTCTTTCCTTGAGTAAGTTTCTAGCCTGTTTGTCATCTTCCCGAGTCTCAGTCACAGCCTGCCTGAATGATCGGTACTGACGAACCTCTTCTTGCTTAGAGTGGGTCTGCTGCTCAACGACAGCGGTGTCTTTAAGACACGGTTCCCCACTGAAAGCAGTTGGTCTGATGGAAGAAGTAGAAGCAAATACAAGAGCCTGAGCCTTTTTGTGACACTATTACCCCTAGACCCGTAAACAGGGCTTCGGAAATCCTCAGCCCTGGAGCCGTTTCTACCCAAAATCTGTGGCAAACTCACGCAAATGAAATTTGTCCCTTGGCTGTGATTTTTGCTCAATAGGTGCACTCACCCCAATGTTCAACTATTCCGAAGAGTACGCATCGATCCGATGTCTAGTTTCGGTGAAATCGTGGGCAAACTTGAGACCCTCAAACGGGAGCTGTATTTTATCGCACGGAGGGTCTCAAGTTTACGCACGATTTCACCGAAACTAGACATCGGATCGATGCGTACTCTTCAGAATATTTTAACATTGGGGTGAGTGCACCTATTGAGCAGATATCAGAGCCAAGGGACAAATTTCATTTGCGCGAGTTTGCCACAGATTTTGGGTAGAAACGGCTCCAGGGCTGAGGATATCCGAAGCCCTGTTCACGGGTCTATATTACCCAACAATATCATTCCCTGAAAGGACACACCGGCTTACTGTTTACATAATGTAGCAATCCAGCATCCTTGACAATAATATTTTGATGGTCGTTGTGAAAAACAATTATAAAAATGTCACGTAATTAACTAGAAATGTTTAAAATTATCAAAAGAGACAAATGTTGGGCTATATGCTTTACCAGCCGTCGTGATGTATTATGTATCATGTGTTTGTAAATAAAGGTGACGTTCGATTTGGGTCGACACGTGTTTAACATCGATTCCTTGTTTTCCCCGACTCATCACACCTTGCATGATCCCTCAGGTCAGCGCTGACTCGAGGAAGCACATCGAACGCAACGTTTTGGTGTCTTTAGCGCCCTCAATAGGCCTATGCTGTTTTTTTCTTCGGATATTATTTATCGCCGCGAATGCGAAGCAAAGACACGAAAATCTGAGAGATTCTCTCATCCGTATCAACACCTTCTTATGAAATCTGTTGGCAGATTTGTGTACAAATTGGAAAATACGGTATGTACATAGTGTTCGAAGGACATTATTTTTCAACAAGAAGAGAAACCAACCGCGAATGACAAAAGCAACTTGCACTTCGCGATGGTTTCTTCGGCTGGAAATACAACTAACTCACGTGACTTTTCGGAACCAGAATCTGGTTCCGAAAAGTCACGTGACCTTGAATCTTTGAAAAATGCTAAAAAACGGCCAAATTTGACGGCGTCCTTTCAGGATATATCTAATTTACTCTGGAAAGCGCTTCAGAATAATGTATGGGTCTATTTCGAGCCCAAATCAGCCCAACAAAGCCGGTGTGTCCCTTTAATCTTTCTCAGCTCTCTAGGGAGCATACAGAGACTAATCCAACATCCTCCTGGGTAGAGAGAAGCACAGGCAACTGTGGATTCAAACTGACAACCTGAAGAGCTAACCAAGGTCTCGAGTTCAATTTGCCAGACCACTCGGCCGTGATACACATTAGGCCTTTAACAATTTTTGTTTCCCTCACCCCCAAACAAAAATCAGGAGGGTTGGTCGGTCGGGCCTTTTTAATATTGAATGCATTCTGGTGAGGGACATTTTGCACAGTATGCGGCACTTCATTGTCCAATATGTTCTACACATTATTGAATGTCATGAAAGGAACCCCAAGTTCACCAAACACGGTAACAGGTTGGCTTTCGCGGAACCAATTTTTATGAAGAAAAAGTAACGGAAACATTCAAATAAAAACGTGAGTTCTCTTGTACTTCCTGAACAAATCAGCAAAATCGCCAATTTATTAAAATTATATTTGCCACGCAACTGAAAAGCTGTTTAGTTTCCAGCATCACCGTCACGCTGTCCATCTCTTCACATGCGCACATTAAGCAGCACAATGGGCAGACTGGTTCCCAGTCCACATTTTCCACACACAAACATACGGACAGGAATATTTTTGTACGTGTGTGGAATATGAGCTCTGGGAACCAGTTTAATAGTGCCCAAACCGTAAAATCATTTCACTCGTACCTAGCGCCTTTAATACAGGGTGCTGGGAACTGCAAAATGCGTTTCACAGATTCTCGTGAAGGAAATATATCACACGGGCCCCACGCAGGGCAGTGTGGTTCACTTGCAAAATAGCAAAATACTAGCAATAATGATAATATATCCAAATTGTAAAAATTATAATTTGTGTTGTGTACGTAAATCTGTCTAGCCTGCTGGAAAAATTTGCTTTATTGATTGCTTTCGATGACGTAGAACATCCGGGAATGTGTGGTGGTCAATAGTCACGCACATACATGCGCGCCAATAGACGCACATGAACACGCGTAAAAAATACTCACCAGCGTATTTTCATTCGAAGATGCCGCACGCGGGCGTTGTGATACGTTCAAAATATTGAGCATGCACTCGGCTTGTAAAAATGAAAGTGCTTTTACTTGATTGCGATTTTTAGCCTGAAGAAATGCGTTTGTATCTTTCTCGATACAACAGCCATGGCGCAACAACATAAAGCAAGTTCAAGCAACAGAGGTAAGTGCAACCAATGCGCTTTTCTTGCTCTTTTTGCCGGTTATCACTCGGGCCACGTGGGTCATGAAAAATGACACCCAAAATGGTGGATGGAAGGCGTGACGTCACCGGAAAGCAATCAATATGCCTGTTTACAAGAGGAAGAGATGACCTCACGGTAACGTGTTGCATAAAATTTTGCCAATGAAAGCTCAAAGAGATTTGCCATTCCCAGCGCCCTGTAAGGGTGGTAGGTATGAGCCAATCAAATAATTTGCATTTCGTTGCGAAAGGCACGCATTTACAAAGAAAAAAAACTATTTGTTTAAAAAAAAAACAGGCGCCAGATTTTCAGATCAGTCGGGACAGGGCAACACAACTATTTTTTTTTTGTAGGCCTTTAATACTGAAATATCAAAAGTATATGATTCACACACTTTCTATACCTAATATATGGAGTGAGATCCATTGTTCGCAGAATCTCCTTGGGTGGAGGTGGGGGAGGAGGTTCATTTGTAAGAACAGCCTCTGAAGGAAGATGTTCAAGCTCCGAGGCTGGAGTCTGAGGAGGTCCACCTGCGGTTATGAGTAAAAATAAATAAATAAATAAAATTGTCAGTTCTTGAAAAAAAATATTTTTTTGAAAAACGACAAGCAAAGACAGTAAAATATATGAATGCAATATTTATTTATTTAACCAAATCCAACAGCGACTAATTCACCATTTACAGGAAATATCTGGTATGGTGCCTAATCACCATTGAAATGAAACAACCAAACTTGGGACGAGAGAAAATCGTAAAGGCCCCAATAGGGATTCGAACCCGAGACCTCTAACTTACAGGGGAGACTCGCTACCAGCTGAGCTGTAAGTCACAGTGGTGTACTCCCTCAAGATTTCCCTATGAACCAATTTTTTCTCTCGGTGTTGCATAGGTGCAATAATTGGGCCTTATCGAATCCCAATAGGGCCCTTATGATTTTTCTATCATCCCAAGTTTTAATACTAATATGGGCACAGAAAATGTTTAAAAAAATTATACACTAAAAAAGGAATAAAATATGTAAACTATGCCTAAAAACCTATATCACACTTTTTTGGGGGGAGGGGGTGCCATGCCTCTCCCCTCGGTACGCTACTGATTAAAGCTTGAAGTTTCTGTTCCTGTACAGTATAATTTGACAGATTTTTACTTTATTATTATTATCATTACTTTATATAAATAGTATCTGTCTTGAAATTTTTTTTTTTTAAATATAGACTACTCAAAAAAAGTTCGGAAAGTCAAGTTTGACTGACGATTTCTCTCTTGTTGCAAAATAATTTTCCTTGAATTTTATATCCTTGGAAAGCCCTGTTATTCCTTTCTACGATGATGTGTCATTTGTTATGATTAAGCAATTGGGGGATGTGCAGCACAGCTGAATACGGGGGCGGGTGCAAAGTGAAATGTCACAAAATGCATTGCTATTGTCAAAAAGTGCATTGACACATTCCCATCCTCCAAGCAAAAGGGGAATGCACTGCATGACAATAGCAGTGAATTTTGTGACTTTCACTTTCCACCCACCCCTGTATTCCGCTATACTGCACATCCCCCAATTGATTAATCATAACAAATGACACATCACTGTAAAGATGAATAACAGGGCTTTACAATGATACCAAATTCAAGGGAAATGATTTAGTAACAAGAGAGAAATCGTCAGTCAAACTTGACTTTTCAAACTTTTTTTGAGGAGTTTATCTTAATCTTTTTTAAATATTTATTTTTGGGTGTTGCCAGTGAATATTAAGTGTAATAAAATGAAAACAACCCCAAAGAACATATACCTTCAGTTTCCAGTTCCATCGCCCTCTCCTCACCCTCCCCATCTTCTCCCGTCTCCACCTTAATAAGATGCTCTTTAAGGAACTTCTCCCTAGCAGCTAGTGCCTTGGCTGCTCGGCCTGGATCGGCAGCCTCCCAAGCTTGCTTCAAGGCTCGAATCTCGTCTTGGCGCTCGGTGTCGCGTCTGATCTCAACCTCCTCCTGATAAAAAGGAAACAAATTTGGTGTTTTTTGTCAAATGGGTCCTTTTTTCAGTCATATAATATTTTCATTATCTTCTCTCAAAATATGAAATAACTTTAACTTGTTCTAAGATGATAAATTAAGCTCTAAAAGGGTGAACTTGCTGGAAATTGTTCTGACTTTTTTTATAATTCTGTCAGCCTGCTCCAAAAAAAGTCAAAACAAAATTAGAAAACAAAACTGAACTACATGTAGTTAAAGGCCCTGTAGATGATCTGTTTTTGAGCGATTTTGCGAATAAAACCATTATAAATCAAAAGAAAGACATCAACAAACTCATCCGAAGAAATTTCAGCTTTGTCAAATGTACCACGTTTAAAAAAACCATGAAAATCCACATGCGTTTTTCTGGTCTTGGCGGGGTGTTTCAAATATTCGGGTACTATGTGGCTTGCGTCATGCACTCTGTGGCGCACATCATATACTGCGCGCGCTCCATAAAAATGCATCGCGTTGGAACACTCACGCGGAGTACACAGCGCCCATGCATTTTAGACCGTGTAGATGCGAACCAAAAATAAGTAAATCGTTTGCAAACGATCTAAATAATTTCATCTGTACGGATTATTTTCTGGTAAAATTATATCATTTTGAGCGAAAACCTTTCATTGGGTAGTTGCTATTAATTCAATCTTTACTTTCAGAACTTTTCCCCAGTAAACTCGTCGAATACTTTTCGGGGTCATTGCAAATGATCCACTGGGCCTTTAAGTGCCTTTCTGTCTTACTGTTGGTGTCTGGTCGAGCACAACCCGCAGTGTCCAGTTGGGTTTAGTGAAGTCAAACTGCTGCGACGGCGGTCGAGACGACGGGTTCCCCTTATCACGGTCTTTATCTCGGTCCTTGTCCTTTCCTTTGTCCTTTCCCTTGCCCTTCTTTTCTCCCTTGGCCGTCGTTCCTTTAATGCCCTCCTTACCGGGCGAGACGGGGCGCTCCTTGTTAGCTAAAATGGGAAGAAGAAAAACAAATTTATGAACTTTTCCCAAACCTTTCTCAAAATCACATCTTTTGTTTACATAACAAAGAAAGTCAGAAATTGATTTAGCTTGCGTCGGGGAGACTGATAATTAATATTGTTCGAATTTATAAACTCATTATACTAAATTGATCTTAACCACTCGAACACCGAGCTGGACGGTGTTGAATGATTCAAATCATTCAGCAGCAAGAACTTATGCCAGAGAGAATGAACGTTATTTTACAGCTTATTATTAAATGAATGGTTGCAAATGATGATTTGGCTAAACACTACAAAAATGTTAAATTATCTGTCTCTTTTCTAGCAAAAGAATATATCTAAACTCCTCAAAAAAAGTTCGGAAAGTCAAGTTCAACTGACGATTTCTCTCTTGTTGCAAAATAATTTTCCTTGAATTTTATATCATTGGAAAGCCCTGTTATTCCTCTTTACGATGATGTGTCATTTGTTATGATTAAGCAATTGGGGGATGTGCAGCACAGCTGAATACGGGGGCGGGTGTAAAGTGAAATGCATTGCTATTGTCAAAAAGTGCATTGACACATTCCCATCCTCCAAGCAAAAGGGGAATGCACTGCATGCATGACAATAGCAGTGAATTTTGTGACATTTCACTTTCCACCCACCCCTGTATTCCGCTATACTGCACATCCCCCAATTGATTAATCGTAACAAATGACACATCACTGTAAAGAGGAATAACAGGGCTTTCCAATGATACCAAATTCAAGGGAAATGATTTAGTAACAAGAGAGAAATCGCCCGTCAAACTTGACTTTTCAAACTTTTGTTGAGGAGTTTAGTTTTTTTTTTCCTCTTTTTCTTGTGAGAACAAATACAAAAAGCTCTAATGACAAAGTTTAAATGTTGAACATGCTACTTTTCTGAAATGTATTTGAAGATTTACCTTGAACTGACCACCACTACACGGAGTATCAAGTCTACTCTATGTGAAATGTGTTATGATATCCCTGTGATGGAAATGACTGACTACATGTACATTAGTATATGTGATCTGAATGAATGGGCGAGACATCCCAACTGGCAAGACATTTAAAGGCCCAGTGTATCATTTGCAATGACCCCAAAAAGTAATCGACGAGTTAAATTTACAGGGGAAAAGTTCTGAAAGTAAAGATTGAATTAATAGCAACTACCAAATGAAAGGTTTCCGCTCAAAATGATATAATTTTATTAGAAAATAATCCGTAAAGATGAAATTATTTAGATCGTTTGCAAACGATTTACTTATTTTTGGCTCGCATCTACGCGGTCCAAAATGCATGGGCGCTGTGTACTGCGTGTGCGTGTTCCAACGCGATGCATTTTTATGGATCGCGGGCACACGCAGTATATGATGTGCGCCACAGAGTGCATGACGCAAGCCACATAGTACCCAATCAACTGAGAACGAATATTAGAAACACCCCGCCAAGACCAGGAAAACGCATATGGATTTTCATGGTTTTTTTAAACGTGGTACATTTGACAAAGCTGAAATTTCTTCGGATGAGTTTGTTGATGTCTTTCTTTTGATTTATAATGGTTTTCTCCGCAGAATCGCTCAAAAACAGATCATCTACAGGGCCTTTAAACATTCAATGTTCGGACTGTTCTACATTCATGTAAGCATGCAAATAAGGAAACAATACCATACCCAGCTTCCCCTCTGGAGTTAAGACTTTAGGATTATAAAACAAACAAATAGCAATTATGGCTTAGAAGTTGGGAATAATGGGAGACATTAGCCCCGTCCGCATTGGACTTTTTTTGGGATAACTTACCAAGACGATGGGTACTTTTCCCATTTTAAGTCCAATGCGGACAGCCTAGGACGTTTTCCTCTCAGTAAGTTTTCCTGAGTCCAGCAGTTACTTTTCCTGGCCAAATGCTGCCCAGGAAAATTTACCAGGGAACTTTTCCCGAGACGATAAGTCCAATGTGGACACATCGAGTTGGTAAAAGTGCTCTGGAAGCGTCGTGATGAAGGTCAAACTGCAAAGGGACACTGCGCATGCTCTCCCACGATCTCGGTAAAATTTTCCTGTGTCGAAAAAGTCTAAATGCGGACAGCAGTACAATTTAGCCATTTTTCATTTTACCATCGTCTCGGTAAAACCTCCCGAAAAACAAGTCCAATGCAGACACCGCTTTTGAGATACTTGGTGGCAGCAAACATAATGGTTCCTCGTGACCTGTCCACTACTGTTTCATGTTACTCTTTCAGAGCTAAAGTGTGCATGCTCAAAATAACAAACAATAGTGGACGGATCACGTCAAACTATTTTGGCAACAAAAGGGGGCAATTTCATGGCGCTGCTTAAACGTTAGCTAAAAATGCATGTTTACTGTAGCAGAAAGGTTGTGCTAACGTTAAGGCTATTTCATGGCTGCGGTGTGCTTAAGCATGCGCATGCTTGGAAACAGGCATTGTTGCATCACTAGTGTTTAGCAAATTTTGCCTCTGAAGCTAGCAAACGTTTAGCAGTGCTTATGGTTACAGTCTCCATAATATAGCCGGAGCCTCCGTCAGCACAAAATCGGCTGCTAAACGGCGCCATGAAATTGGCCCCAGACGGCAACACAATCTATTTATTGAAAAAGATTTGTCAGGAAAGGAAAGGACAATTATTTGTCAAAAAATTGGTACACAATTGCTTTAAACCCTGCGTCAATGAAATGTGAAAACCCTCATGTATTTAGAGTTAGTACATGTTTATTGATTTGATAGTAAAGTTGTGGTGGTATACAGCTATATATGCTGCATGCGCAAGCAATAGCAATTCTTATTTCTTGCTCCTTTAAGATGTTTCACAGAAGATGATAGCCTTGATCAAGGCATTGGGCTCGTCTTCTAGACGGCCCGCTGAAGATAAACAAAGCGCTTACCAGCTATGGCATCTGTTGCACGTATTGGGCTCACAGCGCGCTGCGCTACGAATATGCACACACGCACGTACATGTATCAGTACGGTCCTAAACCCAACGCCTTAATGGTTCTGCATTCAGCCAGCGAAACTCATTACAGTAATAGGGAAACCACCCCAGCGTGAGCTGAAATTTCATTGGTCGACGCACGACAGGTTATGTTTGAAAAACGCTATGATCTGCGATCCCCAGTTTGTTTATCCGAGGCAGTATTAAGAGCTCACACAAATCATTCAGGAAAGCTGTCATATTACGACCATTGTCCCCCAGAAGAGTAATCAAATACGTAAACAGGAAAGCACAGTAAATGCTACGAACCCGAGAATATTTGTTGTTTTCGTCCATCGATCATGCCACGGTTCTCGTAACATGGAGGACGCCATGACATGCATAATGCAGCTTCGCATCATTAAGTGCTACTCATGAAGCTCTTGATTGGCTCAAGACAGATTTTAAATATTCATACCTTGCATACTCGCATATCCGAAGCCCGCCCATTTTCGGCCAAAACTGGTTGCCCAATTAACCCCGCCCCCTTAGATATTGTTGCTATGCCTCACATGCTATCGTCAGAATGGCTACACACACTGCACAAACCAATAGGCCTTTCAACGGAAAGCACAGATTCATTGGAGAAAACTCAAAGGAATTCGTGTTTCAGGGTCGACAGTTACCGTAGCATACACTTAGTAAAAGGCCAGTGATACAGAGATGTCATATATTCATAACAAATCCCAGTCGGGGTACTGCAATTTTCTCGTGTTTCTAAATTCATCTTTCATATTGAAAGAGTTAGAAATTTATGAAGATCTCAGAGCAAGAAATGAGGATACTATTGCCGAATGTCTAAAGAGATATGAGTATGAATTATCAGAGGTTGTGAATATCAAATGAATGATAAACAATTTGGGAGTTATTTGCCTCGTTTGCCTCTCGCATCTGAAGTAAAATCTGTCTCAATGTCATCCCCGATTCTATGGTCCTTGAACAACGCGGTTGGTACAAACTCTGCGTTAGCTGTGTGGTGTAGATTTAAGGGGCACAAGAGGTCAGAGTATTCGTCAGCAAAATTGTGATAAGGGGTATTTCCATAAAAACAGGAGCCAAAGTGTGGCATTTTCTAAATTGTAGAATATTTAAAATAATTTACAAACGGTTAGACATGTCTTGGTAGCATAGTCTTGAAAATATTCAGAAAAATTGTTTCACGACGTAAGGGGGGAGTCCAAGGCATTTTTGAACTCTTACAATTACATTTCAAGTCTTTTTGATTAGTTTCTGTATAGAAAAACATCAAGTTTAGTTAGGGACTTCTGCTTTGTGTACAATTTATCGACTGGAAAAGATAAGAACTTTTGTCAGATTCTTCAAAATTGTAGCTGAAAATGCCCTAAAAAATACGGTGTTTTCAATGAAAACAAGTAATTGATACATTGAATCTCAGTTTTAGAAAATATGACTTAATATTTTAAACCGATACGTGCTTTCACCATGAATGGGTGGTTCATTTGCTTGGAGAAAAAAATGCCGGTAATTTCAGTCAGCCAATGATAAACAATAACTCTAAAATTACATCATTTTGTTGGCCTACCTTTGAGTTCATTCTTCTCCAAATCCTTCAACACCTGCACAAATGCCCAACTGCTCTCAGACAGCGGCCAACTCTTGCGTAAGACCTTGGCTTGAATGACGTACTTGTGTGGCTGTGGGTTTGCAATAATAGCATCAACAAGCATTGAGAAAAAAGGCTCTATGTCAAAGAGGGCTATAATAACCCATCAATATTGGGATTTTAAGCTGAAATTTTTGAGCATTTAAAGCAGAGGTCAGGCACCTTTAAAGGTAGTATACATCATTGGTATTCTTGAAAATCAGAAATGTTCACAGATTTACGCCTAACTTACACAATATAAACATGATGACCGTAGAAAACTTCCCCTGAAATAGTTTTGTCTGGAGTGCTATAGTCTTTGAGAAATGAGTAAAACCATTAGTTTTCGTCTCATGAGACGAAAATTCAATTCGCCCCAAAACCATTTCGCCCAAGTGCCATTTCGCCCCAAACCACTTCGCCCGAGTGCCATTTCGCCCCAAATTACTTCGTCCAAACACTACATCGCCCAAATGCCACTTCGCCCCAAAACCACTTTGTGCACAGGCCGTGGTTCAGGGCGAAATGGTTCAGGGCGAAGTGGTTTTGGGGCGAAATGGCTGCAAACCCTTTTTTGACCGGTTTTCTCAAAAGTTAGACGAAGTACGGAGCTGGTTTTTGCTCAGGTTGGTTTTAATCATGCATATCTTCAATCACAAAGGGGGATAAAACTATTTGTAACAGTTTACCAATCATGTATACTATCTTTAAAGGAAGGGACAACATTTGCAAAGGGTTGCCTAACTCTGTAGGCTTCAAGTAAGTCACCATCTTTTGCAGTTCGGCGCTCGGACTTGAGAGGGCGTGGCGTGAGTCAGGACACAACAGATTTTAACATACTTCACAGCGTATGGGAGTCGGGAACCAAGGCATCAATCGTGACGTCATCCATACAATCGTTGCAGTTACCAACAATTTTACTTTGAAATCTGACTAAAAGTGTTGACAGCAATGGTAACAAACACCACATTATTTTTTTTGTCCGGTAAAATGGTACCTTTGTGGGGGAAATTGCCAACGGAATATGCCTGCTGCACGTTTCTAGCCTGTTTCACATATAATTTTATCCCGTTTATTGGTAAGTTGCATCTCCACCATTTACCCCTGTGCATGGTATAAATTTGGGAATGATTTCCACTTAACGGCAATCCCGAGTTCATCTTTTGAACAGGATCTCCACAGCAGATATGAAATTTAAATAAATTTACTTACCCTAACTTCTGTCTCATCACCCGCATCCTGAAACGGATCGCCGGAGGCCTTGCTTGCTCTCTGTGGGATACAAATGAACCAGTCATCAATTTAACTTAAATAAAACTTAAATAAAACTTAAATAAAACTTAAATAAAATTTAAATAAAATTTAAATAAAATTTAAATAAAATTTAAATAAAATTTAAAAACTGTGAAGGAATCATTTTAATTACTATGTTATACAGCTTTCTTATCAACATCAAACCTGCGCTAAGTTAGTAGCCTATATGCCCCCCCCTCCCCCCCCCCACCCCCCCCCCCCAAATCAAATAAATTGCAGGCTGTCATCAAGGCTGAAGGCGATCTAGCCAAACACTGAATACTCTCAATAGAACAAGGATTTAAATTGTTTACAAATATTTATTGTGCAACGAAAATTACATAATGAGGCACCACATGTAAAAGACAAGCAGAACTGGGTAATTCCCAAAATTAGGGGTCCAAAATATTTAGTGTCCCAGTTACGTACGACACTCTCTGCTTCAAAAATCACCACTTATGACCACAAATTCTCAGTAATGGACTGTGGCCTGTGATTATAGGGGGCAGCATCATTTTCTTGAATATTTTGTTCTCTGATTACTGAAAAATATTCAAAACAAAAGACCATAAAGGCTTATAATCTGTATTGAATAGGAGTTTGGTGTCCCGGGTTACTTACGCCAATGAAAATTGGCTGTAGAATGAGTTTGCATTAACCTTGGTGCCATATCTACACACAAACATTAAACTTAAGTGGCATTTCTTAAAATTAAAATAATTACTTTTTACTGGGAAACCACTTTCAATCACTAAAAACACTTGGAAATCTTAAAAAGCATGTCACACTTTTGGACCCCTAATTTTGGGAATTACCCAACTGTATCAGTTTGATGTTGAAGACACAGCTGTATGTCAATGGCAATTAAAAAATTCTTCTTTCATTGTTTTTGATTTTATTAAATTGGTTTCCTGAGAAAAATAAAAAACAGGAAAATGAAAATTTAAAAAAGAATAGAAGGAACATATTTGGGTCATTCCATGAAGTTGAGGAACAAAGTGTGACATTTCTTCATTTCCACAAAATGGTCAATAAGGGAGCAATGAATCACCATTTATATAACGATGTTGCATGATGTGGTGGCTTACACTGTTTGGGGGTAATTTGGGGGTAATTTGGGAGTCTTCAGTGTTGACAAAGTGCTGCCATTTTGAATTATTTAACAAAGTGGTGGTTGTGGATGTAACTTGGAACCAATACAGTTCAACTGATTTCACTCCAAATACAATTTTTTTTCATATTGAATATGAAATAAACACACAGTTCTCAAACTAAACAATCCTTTTTAATTTGAATTTGGAGGATTCTAGATTATATTTCTGTGTGATTCAGGAAATTCTGCTAAAAAGCACCAAATGTCACACCTCCATTTGAACAAAATTATATTTAGTTGACATCTAAATTTCAATCAATGAGGATTTTGTTACAAGTAATGAATGTTTTAAATTTCTCTCATCCAACAGCTTGAATTTCTGAATAGTATTGATTCATGGGGTTATCAAGGGCAAAGAAAAAAGTAAAAATGGTTGTGGATGTAACACGGAAACCGTGTTCCTCAACTTCATGGAATGACCCATTTCAAAGTTCACATAATTCAAATTAAAATAGGAATTGTCAGATAAATGTCACGGCTACCTAAGTGACAGATCACCATACTTACTGATGCTCTGTCATCGTGGCTGCCTGCCGATGGTTGACGTTTCTTTCCCGAGTTGAGACTGGATGAGCTGCCATGTTGCTTGGCACCTCGGCCTACAACAGCTGAAGAAACAAAAGACAAACAAAATGTCGTTGGCTTTATGCCTTGGTGTTTCTCTGGACGGGGATGGAAAAACTGTAATGTCCCAACAGAGTAATATCTTAAAAAAAATAAGGCGGGAAAAAAACACAAGTAATGAAGAAAGTAGCTTTGAAAAAAAAAGATTAAAGCCCCAATAATAATGGCAGTGACCCAAAATTTTACTTCACGAGTTGACGAGAAAAACCCGACTAAAAGTGTTGATAGCAATGGTAAGAAATACCACGTGATTTTTTTTTTTCGGTAAAATTGTGCCTTTGTGGGAGAAATCGCCAACTGAAGGTTTTTTTTAAGGTTGTATGCAGACATCTAAGGCCCGCTTCAAACGTCGCGCTTATGCCGTGTCGAATTAAATTCAACTTGGCACGACATTGGCACAACGTTAGCACGGCAGTGGCTTCAAACGTCGAACTTAATTGCAAACTCCCAGTCGAGCTTAAATACATCCAACATGGCGGATGAGTATTGTGCACGTCATGGACGTTGTACACGTGCGTTTTCCATTCTGTCCATTGTACGTCCCCATTTTATTATTTTAATGCACTTGTTTGTTGGTTATTTCTTTACTCACATACGCGCTGCGAGCATGCGCATTCCTAGTTGTGAACAAAATTGCGGACCAACTTTGAACTGGTATTAAGTTCGACACGGCAGAAGCACGACGTTTGAAGCCAAGCCGTGCTAGTGCCGCACTAAATAGAGTTAGCACGGCAGACCCTGTCGAGCTAAAATCTTCTGCCGTGTCGAACTCATTTTGCCGAGCCAAATGGCTTCAAACGTCATGCTTGTGCCATGTCGAATTAAAAAAATCAAGTTGAATTTAATTCGGCATGGCATAAGCGCGACGTTTGAAGCGGGCCTCAGCGATTCATCCTGCTTCTGTACATTTTTTACTTCTACTGACCGTTTCTAAAGGTAGGTAACGTTTATAGGGGTTAATAACAGTAAATCTTGTGTGATAAGCAAGAGCTCAAGATCCTATGTGGGGATCTTGAAACACTACAGACAATTGCTTAGTGACAAAAGCAAAATCTTGTTTTTATGTTAAAATTATCAACCATTTGTTTTTATACACGAATCAGAAGATCAAAGTGTTGCAGACAAAGGGGAAAACTCAAATTTATTTTCATTTCAGAAAGAAGTGACCTTTTCTCTACTTCTTGACAGACAAGGGCGCTTTAATTGCTAGTCATGGAGGGAACCCACAGTTGAAAAACAAAGAAAGAACATTACATTTCAAACAGTAGCAGTAGCCCACTGATCCATTTCTGACCCAAACAAACTTGTTGGGATTGTTGCAAATGACATACTAAAACAAACTCAGTAAACTGATACAGATCATAACACCAAGAAGTCACTGAAAATGACAACAACTTTTGTACACAAGTCAATGGAGATTTCCTCTGTTGTCCTGAGATGACATCACGGATTTGCTCATGAATATGGAAATTCATTAGCATAAAAATAGAAAACTTGCAATTACACCAAAACGGAACAATCAAATTTTCTGAAATTGACCGAAATGTGTAAAACACACCCTCTACTATTATTATATTTAATGAAAACCACAAAAAGTAATTGCTAATCTGGGAAGCTTTTGCTTGAAGGAAATTAGTTTGTGCTTTTGCTTCCAAGTAGAAGCTTTTGCTTGTGCGCACTAGCTTATTTTTATGTATACGAATGTAAGTAAAAGCCTAGAAATGCAATGCATAGTTCCGAGTTTGCCTAGTTAGCCCCGCCCCCTTGGATATTGTTGCTATGGCTCACACGCTATCGTCAAAATGGCGACACACAACACACAAAGCAATGGGACTTTCAACGGAAAGCACAGATTCATTGGAGAAAACTCAAAGGTATTCATGTTTCAGGGTCGACAGTTATCTTAGAACACACCGAGTAAAGGGCCAGTAATACAGGCCGGGATGTGATATCATGACATACGTGCTTTCGTACCTTTGAACAACGAAACAACCGGCCTTGAAACCAAAAATTCACCCGGATCATCGCATACAACACTGTACAAATTGTATGGGGCCGGCAGAACATATCGCGTGATCATGTTGTTGTGAGACAGTGCACTTTGACCTATGTGGGTGATGTCTGCTAGCTCTGTTGTGATTGGTCGGCGGGTTCGGTTGATTAACAGGTCGGAACTATGCATTGCTAGTTTTTATGTATTCGGCCCAGTATTATTATTACTAAACACTTACAAACTCTGCAGCCAGACCGCCGATCCTCGTCCCCTTGTTCTCTGTCTTTATAGAAGGTGAAAGCCGGGATCACAGCATGCCCCTTGCCCGAGGTCCATCTATACCCATTATTATTATTACAAGACACTTACAAACTTTGCTGCCAGACCGCCGATCCTCGTCCCCTTGTTCTCCATCTTTATGGAAGGTAAAAGCCGGGATCACCGCATGCCCCTTGCCCGAGGTCTTCGCCAGCACCTCCTCTTGGTCTAGTACTTGCAGACTGATGTAGACGTCTGGTTTGGATGTACTCAACTGGATGCTGACGACGTGATCTTCCTGTGGTCTGATGGCGTATCTGTCAAATCGTAAGGCCGAAAATATCTGTCATGCATAGTGCGTTGTGCGTACATGCGTGATGCATATTTTGAAAATGCATGTGTGCATATAGCCTAAAATCCACATATCCATCACGCGTAGTGCGCTGGTCTAACACGGACACACTTGTGGGGTACCAAACACAATGGAACAATGGTACCCCATAAAGAAATTCAAAAGGAACAGTGGTACCCCACAGAGGAATTCTAAAGAAAAGGGAAAATAGGACAACAATGCAAGTACCCCATAAACCCCTGTGTACACAGATGACTGGACAGACAAAAATGTCACAATTTTGTCTGTCCACCATTACATACGTAAATGGAAAATTTGTACATAAGCTTTTCAGCAGCCATTTCTTACCTTTTGGGGAAAAAGTTATCTCCTGGGAATAGTACAAGGGAATTTCTTTAAGTTTGAGATAAACTGAAGACATCTGAAAGGAATTATTGACTTATTTTTCAAATAGGCCCATTAGCGTGGAAAGACCCATATATACGCACACCATTACATACGTAAATGGACAATTTGGGGTGGGGGGTGGGGGGGGGGGGGGGGGGGGGGGTTTGAACCCGCAACTCCAAGTTTTCACCTATGATTGCGAGTCAATGACCCAAATTGTTTGGGCCCAAAAATATTCAGAACATATGAAATTTTGACCGCTTGAAAAGATTTTGCGCACTCAAATTGTATACCTACCAAAGAAATATTTTCCTTGGCTTAAAGCAATAAAAAAATAATTGGAAACCAAGGACTCGGGATTCGGATGTATGTTAGACTCAAACTCGGACACTAAGGACTTGGATTCTGACTCAGAATCAGAAAGAGGGGATTCGACTACAGCCCTGATCCCTACCTCATGATAACGTCATCTTTGTTGGGGATGTAGTAGTCCTTGATCTCTCTGACGACAAAGCTGCTGTTGAGATGATCCCGACTTGGCTGGGGTAGCGGGCTGGATGAGCCAATCAGGCGCATTCTCCACTTGCCGCTGGGGAGAGGGACGTCGGTGGTGCGGGCTTCGGCGACAAAGGTGTAACCCCTCTGAGAAAAATAAAATAAAACATAATAAAATTAAATTAAATTAATCAAGGGAACAAGGAAACCTTAATTGTTATTATTATTCAAATCTGAGATTTGAAAAATAAATTAAACAAAATTTATTGGTTTATTAGGTTTTCTCTTCATTTTATGTCTTCATTGTGGGAGTGGGGAGCAGCATTAAACGTGCTACTGTCAGCCGCAATATGAGTCTTTCCACAGGGGGCATTTTGGCAACACAGACCATATTTTCGAGGAAATACCTTTGTCTGGTCTCAAAATAAAAGAAATAATTTTCAGTTGTTCTAAACTTAGGCCCAAAAAGGGTTACACAGGGTTTTTAGAAAGGCATGTTGTCACACTATTTGTAACCCTTTTAGGGCCTAAGTTATCTCTCCAGAACAACTGAAACTTATTTCTTTTATTTTGAGACCAAAGGTATTTTCTCGAAAATATGGTCTGTGTTGCCAAAATGCCCCCTTTACTGTGGAAAGACTCATTTGAGGAATAATTCTACTTGCCTTATTGCGCTTGTACTCGTACGGAGCAACTCGCTGGAAAACTCTTGGTATTTCTTCGCCAGTGTCATTATCAATGACCCTCAGCATGCACGTCGGAATGGACACGTAGAGCTTAGGAACAACTAGCATTGGTTCTTGGACAAAGAATACGTCCCTGTGAACGGCAAAAACAAATGTTGCTAGTATCATTTTTATTGTTAAATGAATGCTAACACCACAAATCCCCACTAACAGTCAGAACCGAATACTTTCCTAGAAGCGCGTTACCCGTGCCTTTCATAAGAATAGACCGATCCAGTAAGCTCCGCCCATTTTGGACTTGACCAATCACAGCCTCAGGTAGCCAAAAAGCAGATCGCCATTTTGGCTACCCGAGTCCTCAAAATTGTGTGCACAGAGCTACGGCGAAATGCAGCACGAGTGACGCAAAAACACCATAAACATCAATTTTTATCAGCGTAGAGGACCCTAGCCGGTTTAAAACGGATTGTATAAGACTGGCCAAACCTACTTTTAATCCCTTCATAAATGTGTTTTTGTTTAAATCAGTAAAACTCGCCAAAATTAGCTTGTCGTTTTGCTATGTTGTGCATTCACTGCGTTCTAGATGTGTGTCGAGATGTTTTTGTTCGATCGCGCGCGTATACGCGTAATGCAAGCGTGTTGTACGTGCACGCACACGACTGGATACTTAAGTGCACATTTTGCTTTCGAGCGTGCAGTTTCTATGTGCGTGTGCGTGTTTTAATACGCGCTGACCAGGACGCGCACGCTGAGCACGGCGCGGCCACGCGACTCTACTGCACACGTGCCTCACATGTGTTGCTAGGCAATTTCTAAATGGGCGGAGCTTACTGGATCGGTCTATTGATTCACACTGAGCCTTTTTACGTGTTAACACGTGTAAATTTGACATGCGTGTCGCTTTGAGAAAAAGCAGCGAGAAGGTAATTTGGTGTGAGCTGACATTAAACAGAACCACAAAAACACTTTCCGTCCAAATTGATACTGTGATTTTCAGTGCGTTCTTTGATTCTAAATTCCCTCCACGCCGCTTTTTCTCAAAGCAAAACGCATCAAATTTACGTGCGTGAACGCACGTAAATTTGGGTTTGAGCCTGGACTGTTCCGCGTGCACAATGCAAAGCACAGCGCCCTTACCTGAATACGACAAACCATGAGTTGACTGGCTGGTCTTGATACGTCCCCTGGAAGTCAACGTAGGAGATGCGATTCCATTCATCCTGGAAGAATGGGAAGTCGGGCATCATCCCTGGATCGATCTTGAACATCGTCCTGAGAAAAGAAGGGGGGAAAATACTGACGAAATTTGTGAGTTTAAAGATAGATTATATGTACATGATTGGAAAACGTTTAAAAACAGGAACAGCAGCATTACATAACTTGGGGATTAAAAGTAGGTTTGGCCAATCTTAAACATACGTTTAAAACCAGCTAGGGGTCCTGGGCACTGATAATGCCCGATCCGCCAGGCGAGGGCATCATCAGTGCCCAGGACCCCTAGCTGGTTTCAAACGGGCTATTTAAGATTGGCCAAACCTACTTTTAATCCCATTCATAAATACCTTTTTGTGTAAATTGGTAAAACTCACCAAAATTTGCTCGTCGTTTTGCCAAGTTTTGCATTCACTTTCCTACACCCACAGTGTCAACACCGCGTTCGTACAACTGCTACTAGCTGTGCGTCAAGTTTTTTTGTTCGATCGCGCGCGTTACGCGTAATGCAGGTGTGTTGCGCACGTACGCACATAACCGGAATTTGGCTTCGGGCGCGGGAAGTTTCTGTGTGCATGTGCGTGTTCCATATACGCGCTGACTAGGGCACAAACGCGGACCAGCCGGCCGGGCATTATCACTGGTCATTATCGCTAGTTTAAAACTGCCCATGTGACGTGCTCTCAGCCAATAGGGATGCGTGAACTGTCTAAGGTATTTATGAATAAAGAATAACAGGGAAAACCTGCGGGAGTATACCAACTGTGCCTTATAGCTCAGCTCGTAGAGCATCTGCCTAGTGAGTCAGATCTCGGGTTCGAATCCCGATAAGGCCCTTACGATTTTTCTCTTATCCCAAGTTTGGTAATAGGCATTGTTAAGAAGTATACATGTATTCAGATGTTTCTTTCAAGGAATACATCCATAGGGCTGTCTTTACCTAAACAGATGCAAAGCATGCTGCTCCATGTTAGGCTCCAAGGTGGACCAGATTTTAAGGAGTTGTTCCTTGGCTTGTAAGTTCTCTTCAGTTCCTGTTGGATTTAAATGGTGATCAGTATTAATGAATTAGAGTCATGCTTGGATCTTTCTCAGAACTGAAGCCTATTTTGGTGATCGAGATATTTTCTCTCAAAATAGAAATGAGTCTTTCCACAGTAAAGGGGGCATTTTGGCAACACAGACCATATTTCCCATAAAATACCTTTGTCTGGTTCTAAAAATAAAAGAAATAAGTTTCAGTTGTTCTCAAGAGATAACTTAGGCCCCAAAAGGGTTACAAATAGTATGACAACATGCCTTTTTAAAAACCCTGTACAAATGTCCAATATACGCTCGTAACCGGGACGGCCTAAAATGTAACACAAGTGTCCGTCACGGTTACGAGTGTATATTGAACATTTGTACACAGGGTTTTTAGAAAGGCATGTTGTCACACTATTTGTAATCCTTTTTGGGCCTAAGTTATCTCTTCAGAACAACTGAAACTTATTTCTTTTATTTTAAGACCAAACAAAGAAGTATAAATATTTTTGAGAAAATACGGTATGTGTTGCCAAAATACCCCTTTTCCTGTGGAAAGACCCAAATACATGTAGCTGTAACTTGTTCTAAGAAGATAACTAACTCTAAGAAGATAACTAACATGCGCATCTTGCTATCAGATGCACAGACGTTTTTATATCAATGGGTCAAAATCCCCACCCTCGGGCATGAAAAACGTGACTAAACCACTACCCAAGGGGTGGGGCATACTGGCAGTGCGGGGAATGGGGGAAACAATTGATAGGTGCATGACACGTAATGTTACAAACTTTGAAAATGCCCATGTTACTTACATAACATGGCAGACCATGAGTTTCCCACGAGTGTCTGTCCTTGTTACTTAACTTAATGGGACATTTGTTTCCAGTCAATATTTTTGAAAAATAAGTGCCCCAAATCGCTCGACATTTGTGTTTCACAACTGACAATATCAATGTACATGTAATCGATGGTTGTTCAACAAGTAATGTAATTTGTCAGATGGTTACACTCGATGTAGACATGCAAACCAACTCACCCGGTGTTCTTGCGACCCTGATTTTGCGGATGCAGTACCCTCTCCAGTGTTTGGCAATTGTGGTCGTGGCATCTCCCTCCTCGTTAGTCGGTTCACTAAGGATAACAAAAAAAGTAACTATAATAGTAAACGAAATTGCGTCTATAGATACGATGTTAAACAGAATTAAATTCTCCAAGACAAAAGTTTAAATTGATAATTTTGTGCAGAGATACGGCAAACTACAGCACGAGTGACACAGAATAAACATAATTTTTATCAGCACCCAGGACCCTAGCTAGTTTTCAACGGATTGTTTAAGATTGGCCAATCCTACTTTTAATACATTCATAAATACTTGTGTAAATCGGTAAAACTCACCAAAATGAGCTTGTCGTTTTGCCATATTTTGCATTCACTTTACTACACCGCGTTCTAGATCGTTGAGTTGTTTTTGTTCGATCATGTGCGTTTTGCGTAAAGGTAGCGTGTTGTAGGCGCACACACATGACCAGATACTTGTCACGGTACACATTTTGCTTTCCAGCGTGCAGTTTCTGTGTGCATGTTTCATACATGTGACCAGGGCACGGGCGCGGCCGGAAAGCAGTAAAAAAAATGTTATGTTGCTACGTGACTCCACTGCACACGTGTCTCGCATGTGTGCCATGTTGCTAGGGCAATAGACCGATCCAGTAAGCTCCGCCCATTTTGGAATTGACCAATCACAGCCTCAGGTTACCAAAAAGTGGATCTCCATTTTGGGTACCTTAGTCCGAGTCCTCAAAAATTTTTGCACAGAGCTACGGCAAATGCAGCACGAGTGACGCAAAAACACCATAAACATCATTTTTATCAGCGCAGAGGACCCTAGCCTTTCATAAATGTGTTTTTGTGTAAACGGGAAAAACTCAACAAAATTAGCTTGTCGTTTTGCTATGTTGTGCATTCACTGCGTTCTAGATGTGTGTCGAGATGTTTTTGTTCGATCGCGCGCGTTACGCGTATTGCAGGCGTGTTGTACGTGCACGCACACGACAGAATACGCACATTTTGCTTTCGAGCGTGCAGTTTCTGTGTGCGTGTGCATGTTTCAATACGCGCTGACCAGGGCGCGGACGCTGACCAGGGCGCGGACGCTGACCAGGGCGCGGACGCTAACGCACGGCGCGGCCACGCGACTCTACTGCACACGTGTCTCACATGTGTGGCATGTTGCTAGGCAATTTCTAAATGGGCAGAGCTTACTGGATCAGTTTATTTTATTTACTCACCGGTTTTGCCATGAGTCTGGAATCTCTCCTGTGCACACACAAAAAGGGCAAAAGAGAAAAACAAATTAACACGCATGTCTTTCTTAAAATCTCTGAGCTTACATTTCAAAGGAAATTTGACGAGGCCGTAAAAGGAAGGCAGGGGAAATGCAAAGTGAGCCAAGACATGAAAAGATTGAAACAGGAATGAAATGGTTACAATTTATGAACAATGGATTTATAGTTTATGAATGTTTTTCTTTGTTGCAGGAAATGGTGGTACAGTTAATAACAAATAGCAGACTGAAACAGGAATATGTTTAATGGCGTCATTAAAAAGATGTACAATTTGCAGCAACAAAGAATGTTGGATTAGCAGCATTAATTTGAAAAGGGTATAAGGTTTACAAAAAGGATTAATTCACATAAACTACTCACAATAACCCTGTTTACACTCGATTCACCTTTGCCGAATCGAACTCTGCAATTTCCAAAAAGGGGAGTTGAAGCCGGGTAGGCGCTAAGTGTAAACGCAAAAGGTGAATTGAAATAGGAGGATCAGACCCGGGTCTGATTCGCCGTTTTTAAGTCACCTTTGGGGTTGGGTTGAACCCCGCAATTGCGGGGTTGAACCCTGCAATCGTCAAGGTCGCTTGTAGTGTAAACGCTACCCGAATACAGATTCGGCAATTTGAGTGTCCTTGGGGCGGTGCCCGCAGTGGAGTAGACTTAATTGACCAATCTGGCACAGCAACACCTAATAGCTCACGCATGCGCTGCAGTTACATTTAGTGGTGACTTTTGCGGTTTCTGAAGCAAGTTGAAACGATTTGGGGTGTAGTGTAAACGCGGCAAATGTTCAGTTTTGTGGTCGCAATAAAAATGCTGGATCTGTATCCACCTTTGCCGATTCGAGTGTAAACACGGTGTATAAGTTAGGGAAATTGTGGGATATTTTATTCAGGGTATGCATTCCGCTTGAATGAGTTTGTAAATGATTAGACAATTGTATCTGCATGACAGAAGCACATTGTCACAGGAATAGGTGAAAACAGTCATTTGAAGAAAAAAAAATCCAACATTTACGGTGTCTACACTAAAACCGGTAAACTGTTTCCCTGTGCTTTGGAAATAGACGTTTCAGATTACCAGCGAATGTTTAGATCAAGTTACCGTGGTAACTAACTTCACACTTTAGCAGTCTATTTACGATTTTTAGTTTAGTATTCTATTTAAAATGGCTATTTCGGATCATGCATACAGCCAACTTGAAAAAGAAAAGCAGATAAATTATCATAAAAAGGCTTTAGTTGGGATTGAACCTCGGACATGCAAGTTACAGATTAAGTAAGCAACATTCTCAACACAAAACTGAGATATAATTTTTTTTTTTAAAAGCAGCAATTTGACACAGCTGCTGAATGACGATTTTTGTGATGACATTTTGTGAAGAATGCACTAATTAAGTAGTTTTTCCTTTGTGGGAGAAATTACCAAATGACGGTGATTTTATTTTTTTAAATTGTCTGCAGACAATCTTTTACCATTCATTCAACACAAAAACTATGCATGTATTATTTAGTTTTTCTGAAGTATTACTGCATCTATGTGGCTGAAATTTCTACAAGGCAGTTTATCAAAATTATTCTTTAGTTATGTAATGCTGCTGTTCCTGTTTTTAAAAGTTGCCCAATCATGTAATCTTTAAAGGCCCAGTGTATAATTTGCAATGACCCCAAAAAGTAATCGACGAGTTTACCGGGCAAAAGTTCTGAAAGTAAAGATTGAATTAATAGCAACTACCCAATGAAAGGTTTTCGCTCAAAATGATATAATTTTACCAGAAAATAATCCGTAAAGATGAAATTATTTAGATCGTTTGCAAACGATTTACTTATCTTTGGTTCGCATCTACGCGGTCCAAAATGCATGGGCGCTGTGTACTGCGTGTGCGTGTTCCAACGCGATGCATTTTTATGGATCGCGCGCACACGCAGTATATGATGTGCGCCACAGAGTGATGACGCAAGCCACATAGTACCCGATTAACTGAGAACGAATATTTGAAACACCACGCCAAGACCAGGAAAACGCATATGGATTTTCATGGTTTTTTTTTAACCTGGTACATTTGACAAAGCTGAAATTTCTTCGGATGAGTTTGTTGATGTCTTTCTTTTGATTTATAATTCGCATAATCGCTCAAAAACAGATCATATACAGGGCATTTAAAGCATACAAGCATTCTAGGCCTTGTTGCAAATACGACTGGCACCTTTCCAATCAGCGTGCGGGTTTAACCGAAGTGATTCGTGGGATATGATTATGATTGGAACAAAAATAGGTTCATAAATGCGTTGTTGACAGCAGATTGACAACACTAGAGGGCGACAGACTTCAATCTGTCTGAACTTACGTTTCTTCATTTTTGCCGACTTCCTGGATGCCCCAGTAGCTGAAAATAAATTTTTGTTGGTTTTAAATTGTCTGTAACCACTTTAAATTACTGTTTAAGATTTCCATTTGCACAAACTCATACTATTAAGTCTGGATGTAAAGTTCTGGGAAAAAACTTGTGAACACAAAACTAGTGATGCAATATTAGGGGCCATTCAAAATAGTCAATGTTAACAAATTTCAATCTTTTTTCGAAATTGTGGATGGGTAGGTAAAAAAACAACAACTGAAAATCGAAAGTCGCGCTTTGCTTCCTTTCACCTCAGTGAACCTTGTTTTGATACCGTTATACCCAGCACAATATGGGACAAAGGGACTGAAAGGAGTTCCTTTGAAATTCCTTGGATGTTTGAGACACAATGGGGAACAATAGAAGGGGGCGTACCCTCTGCCGCGTGCTGCATATGAATACCGTACCTCAGCTCCTCCGCATGCCTGGAGATCGCGTAAACAAATCATTGAACATGGGGACAACCGAACGCACTGGTACGATGGTTAGTCGTTTAAGGGTACATTTGCACTGGTACCCATCAGGTATTAAGTTGATGCAGCGTTTTGCACGGGACCAGCTGCCTAACCAAAAACGCTCGCACCTCAATGTTATTGTGCATGTGCGACGTTGTGTAACGGTGACACTTTTATGTACCATTGAATGTAGGACAAAGTAGAACGTTCGTTATTCAGGAAAGAGTGTAGGCTGTGGAACGGTTGTACGTATAGCATACATTTGTGGGCTGTGTTGTTCAAGATTTTAAAATCTAAATTTGGGGTGGGTGGGCCAAAAAATTTCAAACAAAAAAACCAAAAAATCAACATTTTTTAACATTGATTATTTTGAATGGCCCCTTAGAGCCAGCTGATTTTCTGTTTCACTTAAAATGACAAGATCACCTTTTGACTAATTCTGCATTTTGTTTGGGCCTTGAGTTATTTTCACTAAATAAATTTCGGTGAAACAGACAACCGTTTTCAATCTGGGGCGACAGTTTCAACCCGGGGCCAAAAATCTCAACCCTGGTCCCGAGCAGGGTTGAGTTCAACCCGGATTGAAACTAATCTCGGGGTTGATGGGGGGTTGCCGCAGGGTTGAAAATGTTCTCGTTTGAAATGTCGCATTTTTAAAATCCCGCTCCAGCCCCGCGTCAACCCCGAGATTGAAAAGGCCTTCTGTTGCTTAGTATATATTCCAGGTAACCTCTGCAAAATCCGGACAATTTGGCAACCTCAAAGTTACAAACCATTAATACTCACAACATGCAGATTAAATGTGTAGTAACACAGTGCAAAACTATACTAAAACATGCAAATACTACACTAAAAACACATGTGTTAGGTAAAACCCAAACTATAACCAACCGATAAAATTAGGAATTTTAACATTTGAAGGTCGTAGAATGGCAAAATGTCCATTTGCAGTTGAGTTCATTATAAAGCATGTTCAGACACTGAACTGATCCCAAGATCTTGTATAATTCAAATGGCTGTGGGTTCGAATCCTCTCTGTGTCCATGGTGTAAGCTTTGCCCATACAAGAGCACATACACCATGGACTGCAAGCGTTGCAGCCTTTGAGCGCTTGTGTCAGGCTGCCAGGGCTGCATACTCCCCAGAGAGTTATGCCCAATGACCAGGGTAATAATGTTATAAATCGCCATGTATCTTGTAAAGCAAACTACACCATTATTAATTTGTGTTGAACATTATTATTGTGTGCAAGGGAGACGTGAAAACTGTGCAGTGAAAAAGACCCCATTCTCACAAGAGAAATCGCTTCATTTGACGAAGATTAGTTAATAGTTAATCATCGTTAGTTAATGAGGCGTGCGTTAACATATCACTTAACGAAGATCGAACGAAGAGCGGTACCGTTCACATTAGACAACCACTAACGAAGATCGAATGAAGCTGTGCGACGCCCCCATCTTAGTACGTGGGTAATTACCAAAATTAGGGGTCCAAAACGTTTGGTGTCCCAGTTACGTACGACACCCTGTGCATCAAAAATCGCCACTCATGATCACAGATTCTCAGTAATAGACTGTGGCCTGTGATTACAGGGGACAGCACAAATTTTTTAATATTTTGTTTTGTGATTACTGACAAATATTTGAAACAAAAGATAATTTGTTACATTATATTGAATAGGAATTTGGTGTCCCGGGTTACTTATGCCAATGAAAATTAGCTGTAGAATGAGTTTGCATTAACCTTGGTGCCTTATCCACACACAAACGTTAAATTTAAGTGGCATTTATGTAAATAAAAATTAATATTTTCTACTGGAAAACCACTTTCAATCACTAAACACACTTGAAAATCTTTAAAAGCATGTCACACTTTTGGATCACTAATTTTGGGAATTACCCACATGTCAATTCGCTTAATCGAACGAAGAAATCTCTTCGTCGAATGAAGCAATCTCTTCGTCGAATGAAGCTATTTGCTTCATCAAATGAAATTATAATCGTCAAATCTTCATTGAATCAAGCGATTTCCCTAATGTGAGCGGGGTCATAGTCAAGTCACACACACACGCTGTGCATACAGAACATGTGGGGAAAAATACCTGCATTGTCATATGTAGTACTAGGATCCTCTATGGGAAGTAATGGGCATGGTGGAGGTATAGGGGAAAATGACATTATATTAACTGTGCTACAACTACACGGATATGAAGTTTTTGAGAAAAATTACGGGGAAGGAGTGGGAATCACTTTGTTCAAACAGGTCCTCTTGGACCTGGAGGAAATCAATGAAGCAAAACAGTCTTGAAAGTAATTCCAAAGTGATTGGTCGATCAGTGCCTTGTTATCCACAAGTTCACTGTATTCAACAAACGTCTGTTCTGATCAAGAATTGATATTTTATAAAATTAAGCTTTTGCGGATACTGTGCGTTTGCGATACTGTGCAGCACAGAGCACCGATCTGATGTGCGTCCACGCTGGGCGCAGCAAAGCACACGCGTACTTGCGCATCGTGGATCAAGTCAATGCACTGTGCATGTGCGTGCAACGTGCATGTACGTGCAATGCACATGTGCGTGAAACGCGTGCATGAAACGCGCACGTGAGTACAGTAACAAAAATACTGTACAACAGTAACAAAAGTTCATGCAGTTGTAAACGTTGGAAAAGAAATGAAGTTTTCAACACCAAACAGACAAAAATCTTGCGGAAATCTTTCAAAACAAAGTAATAATATTGGATGTCTTTTCGGGTAATATGAGAATATACCGCACTCGTCATGAAAATACCGAGGAAAATACTCATATCACCCTCAAAGCCATCCAATATTGTATAATTCTCAAAATCAAATTTGAAAGTATCCCTGTTCAGATGCTTCTAAAACTAGCAAATGAAGCATGAATTCTATAAACAACCAAAAACATCTACATGTATTTGCATATTCACACTACACTGTACTTGCAACAGCACTACTTTTGCATATTCGTGCCGTATTTGCATATTCATGACAAAATTTGCATATTCATGAACATTTGCATATTCATCACTGTGTCATCCAATCACATTGCACACACACATTATACCTGGCCTGCTCTCTGTAGCCAGCAATGTAGTAATAGGTCCTGAAATTTACCATAAATGTGCAAAAAAGCATAAAAAGTTGCTCTGGAATTTTCTATTTCACCTACGAAACAACCAAACTTAGGATGAGAGAAAAATCATAAGGGCCCTATCGGGATTCGAACCCGAGACCTCTGACTCACCGGGCAGACACTCTACCATCTGAGCTATAAAGCACAGTTGGTATACTCCCTCAGAGTTCTCGGGTTCGAATCCCGATAAGGCCCTCACGATTTTTCTCTCATCCCAAGTTTGGTTGTTTCATTTCAATGGTGATCAGGCACCATACCAGATGTTGCGTTTATTACTTTGCCCAGTTGCGCTACCATGCAACACCGAGAGAAGAATTGGGTCCATAAGGAAAACCTGAGGGAGTATACCAACTGTGCCTTATAGCTCAGCTGGTATAGCGTCTGCTCAGTGAGTCCGAGGTCTCGAGTTCGAATCCCGATAAGGCCATTACAATTTTTCTCAGTGATCCCAAGTTTAAAAATAATGTCGGTCAATTTTAAAAACTAAGCGAACATTTCTGACAAAATAATGTCAGCATTTGGCTTTTATGTAAAATTATGTTTGTCGTATGCAGTGTTGCCAACTCGTCAAAAAAACCAACATGACTGTACAAAATGTCTCTGCACCTTATGTTTCAGGTTTTGAGATAATCATGACTAGAAGTAACTTTGAGTAAAATGTTATTCTACTCTAAATCTACTAAAGAAATGCAAAAAGTCCATAGCTTGCAAAACTTTTGAAAATGGCATAGCATATGTAAAATTATTGCAAGATGGTAGGGCAAGGATTATTTCTGAGACATTTTCAGAAAAATCTATGTTTGGTCAATTTTGACAGGACCAGACCTGTTGGCACTGGCGACCCGGGACCTAAGAATTTTTCTTCTTTTATTATAATTTTCTTTCGAAAACTGCCAAAAATGAGTTTGGGAAATGCTAAATTTCCAATTAGGAAAATTTCTGAGACATTTTCATAAAAGTACATTTTTGTTCCATTTTAACAGGACCGTACCTGTTGGCACTGCCAACCCTGGACCTGAAAACAATTTCAGAATTTCATTTTGAAAACTGCCAAAATGAGTTTGGGATATATGTTAAATTAGTATTAAGGCAAATTAGACAAATTTATCTGCTCAACAAAAAATAGAGTACCAGTCAACGTAATACAAACATATACGTTTAGTTGGTAACCTATTGCTAGGCACATTTTTTTCTGTGCCCAAAAAAATTGGTCGAGGCTCAAAAATGAAGTATAATTTGTGTTCCCCATGACGTCGTAGTACATACTCAGAAAATAAGATTGGCAAAGACCTGTTTACGATTTGTATCAAATTGATTTGTATTTACCTGGTCGACTGCTGGGATTATTGACACCAGAAACAAGTTTGGAGTTAACGTCCAGTGTGAACAGCTTCCATGCATAGGCGGTGTCTGCCGTGAAGTTCTCGCCGTTAGCTTTGCGGATTGTCTGGTACAATGCATCCCCAAAGACCTTGTGGAGAAATATTAATATTTATGTTTATTTAATGGGTTTAATGAACTTCAATTCGCAGCGCGTAGGCTGAATTGCATGAAGCTTACAAGTGTCTTCCACCTAAACATCGAGATACATAGGTGGGTGGTGCCATTGGCAACCGACGGCCAGAGACACCGCGGAATCCCCTAACTCTTCACGAAAGTGTGCTCTACACAATACACTGGACCAACGGCTTTACATCCCTTCCGAAGGATGGAGCAAGTGTGTTTAAGTGCCTTGCTCAAGGGCACAGGTACCACGGCCAGGTTTCACACCCGTGACACCAACTTTTCACCGAGTGTTGCGGGTCGATGACCCAAACTAGTCGACCAAAACTACTTCTAGGAACTGGTAAAAAATAACCACAGAAATTGCAAACACAACAACTCTGATGCTAGACTAGTTATTAAGTCTACTATCATACTAGGCCGATCGCGCATGTCCGTTGGTCCTATAATAATAATAATAATAATAATAATAATATCACTTAATGCCGCAAAGGGACGACACGCCGGAAAGACTTTGCCAAACTACCACCGAAATTTCGGCTAAAAGACATCAATTGGACACCAAAATTCTGTTACCCAAAGGTTCCCAAAATGGTTCCAGACCTAAGAGAGACGGTTCTAGACCTAATAAAAATGGTTCTCGATTTGAAAAAGATGGATTTTGACCTAAACAAATTGATTTTGACTTCCAAAATATTGGGCCTACACCAAATTGTCGACCAATAGGGCGCGTCATCCTAATAGGGCTCTCTACGCAAAAAGTGTCGACCCATTGGATAAAATAGAGAAATAATATCACTTAATGCTGCAAAGGGACGACATGCCGGAAAGACTTTGCCAAACTACCACCGAAATTTCGGCTAAAAGACATCAATTGGACACCAAAATTCTGTTACCCAAAGGTTCCCAAAATGGTTCCAGACCTAAGAGAGATGGTTCTAGACCTAATAAAAATGGTTCTCGATTTGAAAAAGATGGATTTTGACCTAAACAAATTGATTTTGACTTCCAAAATATTGGGACTACGCCAAATTGTCGACCTAATAGGGCTCTCTACACAAAAAGTGTCGCCCCATTGGATAAAATAGAGAAATAATGCAGGATACATCTGGCACTGTTGCCATTATTACCGCTGCTATCAGGGAATCACCAGAACCATTTCACTTCAACTAGGTGGCTGCCCGGCCAAGGTGCACAACCCTACATTGTATCAGCACTTGGATTTGGCATTCCCCCTACAGGGTACTCCTGGCACTGTTGCCATTATTACCGCTGCCATCAGGAAATCACTAGAACCATTTTGCTTCAACTAGGTGGCTGCCCGGCCAAGGCGCACAACCCTATCAGCACTTCCCCTAACAGCTCCCCAAATATCGCTTGGGTGGATGAGGCGATTGAGATTAAGTGTCTTGCCCACGAATAACATTATTGCAACTCTGTGAAAACGCATTTCGTGCACATGCTATCTTTTCCAATTCGTCACTTCGTAAAAATGCCAATTTGCATACCCATTAGTCACCTGGGTTTTGGAAAATTCTGTAATTTAAAAAATACAAATTTTCAAGTCACGAAACTTTGCAGAAATGTTAAGGATATCAAATAAAGTCAAATTATACCAAAAACATAAATTGCTAAAAAAAAAATTTGGCCATTTTATGTTCTAATATGCCAAGAAAGTTCTGGATGACAAAGGTCCTTTTAAATATTGTCTTCCATAAATGGTATCTTGCCTTAAAGGCACAGGCTCGTCAGCAATGCGCGCGCGCCAAATTCGTGGAACGAAATACGCAGCTCCATAGCAAAGGCATAGAGCTCGTATTTCGTGGCACGAATTTGACGCGCGCGCATTGCTGACGAGTCTGTGCCTTTAAATAACCATGGTGACTTTACCTCAAAGTTACGAAGCACTGATTCCCTATTTTTCCTGACAGGACAATGAATGTTAATCATAGCTGAATTGGCTTCCTTCAAACTCTCTTTGTTGTCTAAATGTTGGATAACGTTACCGATAGACCGCATTAACCGTGTTGCGTGATCCACAAAACGACAACTCTCCTAGGAAGCAAGAAAGACAGATTACATGATTTAAAAAAAATTGACCAAGGTTTAGTAAACGAACGATTACTGTCAAAATTTTGAATTATTGGCGGTCCACCAATAATTCAACCACGGTAAGGTGTAGACTTGCCAAGTCTGACTTCCTGTGTTTAGTCTGTAATGCGCAGTGTACGGCGTGCCCTCTGGACTAGCGGCCTGTCTAATCTGTTTACTTCTTTCCGAGATATATTCGAAAAGTGATTAGACAGGCCACTAGTCCTGTATGCATTACAGCCTTGAGCAAGGCAAATTTAGGCAAGCTACAAAAACGGCCGTATAAAAATGACATTTTTCAGAGGGTTGCTGATGTCTAAAAAACAAAATATGATGTTTTTTCATTAAAATAAAGTAAATGCTTTCAAATTTTGTCCGAAAAAAAAATGAATTTGCTGAGAACCACAGACAATATAACTTTAAAGACAGATTACAATACATGATTAGAAAACTTTTAAAAACAGGAACAACAGCATTACATAACTAAAGACTAATGTTGATAAACTGCCTTGTAGAAATTTCAGCCACATAGATGCAGTAATACTTCAGAAAACCTGAAAAATCCATGCATGGTTTTTGTGTTGAATGAATGGTAAAAAAATTGTCTGCAGACAATTTATAAAAGAAACACCTTTAGTTGGCAATTTCTCCCACAAAGGTGCCATTTTACACAAATGTATGTGATAAAAATCCACCAAAGTTTAGTAAACTAATTATGTATCATTTGCAAGATAATTTTTTTACAGATTCGTGGAATAAGAGTGTAACATATCTAAGGAAGAATATTGGTAAACTAGCCTAAAGAAATTTTAGCTACTTAGGCCCGCTTCAAACGTCGCGCTTATGCCGTGTCGAATTAAATTTAACTTTTAAAGTGGCTTCAAACGTCAAACTTAATTGCAAACTCCCAGTCGAGCTTAACTACATCCAACATGGCGGATGAGTGTCGTGCTTGTGCCGTGTCGAATTTAAAAATCAAGTTTAATTTAATTCGACACGGCACAAGCGCGATGTTTGAAGCGGGCCTAATGGCCCGGTCACACATAGACGACGCACGGCCCGCGCACTGAAAATTCAGCAAAAAATTGAAAATAGGATCAGTGCGTCGTTGTGCGCCCAACTTTTGTCAGGATTTGGGAGAGGCTAGCGAGCTGACACCGAATGCATAGCGTGTTGCTGACGCGCTGCGCGTATACTGGGCGCATACATACAGACCGTATACAGAGCGCACATGTCAAAAACACCAACAAATGCATCACGTGTTGCTAGCGTGTGGGACGAATGGCCAGCGCGTGCACCGCGCGCTCAACGCACAGCCCGCGACGTGCGTCGTCTGTGTGTGACCGGGCCATTAGATGCATCAATGCTTCAGAAAACCTTGAAAATCTATATATGGATTGTGTACAAGTGAATGGTAAAAACGTCCCGTGCATGGGACTTTCAATCGTCAATTTCCAGCATGAAATACCATTTTGGAGGGAAATAAATTTATGTGGCGTTTGTTACCATTGCTATCAACACTTTGAGTAAGGTTTTTCTTGTCAACTTATGAAAAACAAAATTGGGTCATTGTAAATCATACAATGGGCATTTAACATAAATAATTACTTTCACGAGATGCGTCATGACTATTTCCTCATCCCCGTACACAAATGGAACGGTCGAGCAGAGGTGCACGTGATGACCGAGGGGCGCATTCATGGTAAACCGCAAAACGTGTCGTCCCGGCGGCAGCGTGAGGGCGGCAGCCTTGGTAGACGTGGTGCGGATGCGTAGAATCGGTTGACCTACGACCAGGCTCTTCCAGGAATACGGTTCAGCAACCAAAAGGCCTGGAATGCTGGGATTGGGGTTTTCCTTTGATATTGCTGGAAATGAAAATAAATTTATGAAAACCAATTTATTTATTAAGACTATTTATCTCATTTATTGGGCATTTTTTGTAAACTCAGTACTTCCCGAGTCGAACCAGCCAGCTCAGTGGTCGAGTGGTATGTCTGCCCAGTATGTGAGAGGTTGTGGGTTCGAGTCCCACCTGAGCATGCTATGAAGTTTTTTCTCATAAGCCCAGTCCGCATTGGACTTTTTTTGGCTGTCCGCATTTTAAGTCCAATATGGGGACAACCTGGGACGTTACTTTTCTTGGCCAACCACTGCCCAAGACGATAAGTGCAGTGCGGACACAGCGAGGAGCTAGAAGCACGTCATACATCTGGGTGGGCATGAGTGCATGTACACCACGCATGCATGCGCTTAGCATATATTGATAGCTTGGTCAATATAATGCATTCCCGCGGTCTCGGTAAAATTTCCCAGTGTCAAAAAATCAAAATGTGGACATTGGTCAAATTTGACCATTTTCCATTTTACCGTCCTCTTGGTAAAACCATCCAAAAAAGTCTAGTGCGAACATGGCTATACACTAATCTGGTTGCTAAGGACTCCTTCCCTGCACGCCCGCCACTACTGGGGGCCATCCACTGCCATGAACTGGGCATTCTGTCTTGTTGTTAAATTGAACAGCGCACAACGCTCCCCCTTCGCGTACACAGGCGTCGCAAGTTTACAATAAAGGGGCAAAATCTGTCGAAGTGACAACATAATGTAACGGCTTATCATCAACGGGTCATTCCATGAGGTTGGGTATATAAAACAAAGCAGTGTCCATGTTGCGTTGGTACAAGTTCTTTTATTTAAAGACTGGAGAATTATTTATCTGGTGAAATATTTGTTGTACTGAATATGGCTAGGTGTTCCAATATAATCATGTTGTTTTCACTGACCAATCTCTCACAGATCATGAAATATTTGTTGTACTGAATATGGCTAGGTGTCCCAATATTAACATGTTGTTTTCACTGACCAATCTCTCACAGATCATGAAATATTTGTCTTACCTACGCAACATGGACACCGGTATGTTTAACACTACAAGTACATTTTGGAGGTCTGTAGTTTTGTTACAATGTGATGTAAATACTTCTATTGTAGTGTAACATGTGTTTCTTTATGAAATGAATATACTTTAATACTAAAGTAGCTGGGCTGGAATGTTACTCATATTTAAGATATGGTATGTCACACTTTTTGTACCCAGCCTCGTGGAATAACCCCAACACAATAGGCACAGTTTATGGCACTGGATGGCCCCCAGTTATGGCGAAACGTACAGAGAAGAGGACTTCAGCTCTCGGATTGGTGCATAGTGTCTACAGAGTAAACAGTGGTAATCGAGTTATGTCGGGTAAGGGAAAAACCTCAAGCCTAGCGTACATCGACATTGCAACTGGAAGCAACTCAACTGATCAGTTGCTGTCGATGTGTGCGTAGCACGCTCATCGACAGCAACTGATCAGTTGCGCAACTAGCGGCAACTGGGACCATCCAGCCATGTCTACATTTCCAGAGCGCGCACATCAACACGGCAACTCGGTAAAGCCTAGAATACGATGACCTCGTAACTGGAAGCAACTGTTGCTTGCAGTTGCTGTCGATGTGCGCGCACGTGATCAGATGCACGCGAGCAACTGACAGCAACTAGTTGCATGTACGCATACATCAACGCAACTGGGTACAACTAGTTGCCAGAAAGTAGAACATGAGCAACTCGCAGCAAATGGGATTTTTCCAGTTGCCAGTAGTTGCAAGTGTGCGTACATCGACTTTTTTAAGCAACTGATCAGTTGCTCCCAGTTGCTGCGAGTTGCTTCCAGTTGCCAGAAACACCAGTTGCCACTAGTTGCTTCCAGTTGCAAGGTCGATGTACGCTAGGCTTTAATTAACAAGTTTTCAATTTCATCTCCTCACCAACACCATCGGCCACGCTACTGGATCCAGCCACAGAATCACCATCCTTGTGTTTCTCCTTCTCACGCGTTGAACTATGGGAAGTCTTAGGGAGCTCCGGGGGAGGGTCAAACCAACGCGACAGGGACGAGAAACTTACAATGACTTCACTCGTCTCTAAGTTATCCACGACTGTAGAACCACGAAGTTAAGGAACTAGTATAGTGGCCGAATGGTTTTGGTCATTGACCCGTAACAGGGGTGAAAACTTGGTGTTGCGGGTTCGATACCTGGCCGTGGTACCTGTGCCCTTGAGCAAGGCACTCAACCACAATTGTTCAATCCTTTGGAAGGGATGTAAAGCCGTTGGTCTAATGTGTTGTGTAACGCACTTAAAAGATCCCAGAGCATTCTGTCGTGAAGACTAAGGGAATTCCCCGGTGTCTCTGGTCGTTGGCTGCCAATGGCGCCACCCACTCATGTATCTCAATGTTTAGGTGGGAGACACTTGTAAGCTTCATGCAATGCATAGTTCCGAGATTGCTCAATTAACCCCGCCCCCTTGGATATTGTGCTATGCCTCACTCGCTATTGTCAAAATGTCCACACACACTGCACAAACCAATGGGACTTTCGACGGAAAGCACAGACTCATTGGAGAAAACTCAAAGGTATTCATGTTTCAGGGTCGCCAGTTACTGTAGCATGTACTTGGTAAAAGGCCAGTGATACAGAGATGTCATATATTCATAACAATTCGCTTTCTTACCTTTGAACAGCGAATCGCCCGGCCTTGAAACCAAAAATTCACCCGGAACACCGCATACAACGTATCAGCATAAAATCGCAATCAATTTGTTTGTGAGGCAATGCACTTTGACCTATGTGGGTGCTGTCTGCTAGTTCTGTTGTGATTGGTCGGCGGGTTCGGTTGATTGACAGGTCGGACCTTTGCATTCAGCTGCGATTTGAAGCTCCTTATTAAAACATTTTATTTCGAGGAAATAACTTTGTCTGGTCTCAAAATAAAATAAATAAGTTTCAGTTGTTCTGAGGAGATAACTTAGGCCCAAAAAGGATTACAAATAGTGTGACAACATGCCTTTCTAAAAACTCTGGTACAAATTTCCAATATACGCTCGTAACCAGGACGGACACTTGTGTTACATTTTAGGCCGTCCCGGTTACGAGCGTATATTGGAAATTTGTACGCAGAGTTTTTAGAAAGGCATGTTGTCACACTATTTGTAACCCTTTTTGGGCCCAAGTTATCTCTTCAGAACAACTGAAACTTATTGCTTTTATTTTGAGACCAGACAAAGGTATTTTCTGGAAAATATGGTATGTGTTGCCAAAATGCCCCCTTTACCGTGGAAAGACTCATATAAGACACGAATGTTATTATTTTTTATAAAGAACCAAGGTCACAATCTTTGTACTGAAAAAAATTTTGGACGACTGTGCAGCCACGAAAAAGAACTGGTGGTCATACACAAGTTTGAATAAACAATTATTCCAAAGGATTTGAGGATTAATAAAGGATACAGAAGTAGTGGGGAGCTCTGTCGTCCAAAGAAGCCTGCAGAAAAAAGAGAAATAAAATCATTATAGTTACATTACGAACAGGGTGAAAAAATACAGTTTAATAATTTAACTGGCGACGTGGGTGCGAAGGATAAAGTAAATATACACATAAAACATGTGTAAAGCCCGCTTCAAACGTCGCGCTTATGCCATGTTGAATTCAATTTAACTTGATTTTGTTAAATTCGACACGGCACAAGCACGACGTTTGAAGCCATTTGGCTCGGCAAAATGAGTTCGACACGGCAGAAGATTTGAGCTCGACAGGGTCTGCCGTGCTAACTCAATTTAGTGCGGCACAAGCACGGCTTGGCTTCAAACGTCGTGCTTCTGCCGTGTCGAATTTAATTCCAGTTCGAAGTTGGTCCGCAATTTTGTTCACAACTAGAAATGCGCATGCTCGCAGCGCGTATGTGAGTAAAGAAATAACCAACAAACAAGTGCATCAAAATAATAAAATGGCGACGTATAATGGACAGAATGGAAAACGCACGTGCACAACGTCCATGACGTGCACAATACTCATCCGCCATGTTGGATGTATTTAAGCTCGACTGGGAGTTTCCAATTAAGTTCGACGTTTGAAGCCACTGCGGTGCTAACGTCGTGCCATAGTCGTGCCAAGTTAAATTTAATTCGACACGGCATAAGCGCGACGTTTGAAGCGGGCCTTACACTTATAAAAGTGCAAGTTCAGATAACATTTTAAGAAACTGATTTTTTAAGAAAATCTGTGCAATGCTTAATACATGATGTATTAAACTATACTACTCAAAAATGTTTGAGGATCACCTGCTAGTTTTGATATAACATTTTAATATAAAATTTTTTTTAATGCAGGAAAAATAGGCTAATGTTTTGTAATCGGCTTTCTTATAAAGACCGGCGCAAACGGGAGGCAAAAAACTTGAAACACAAAACAAATTTGTTTACCCCCCGTTTCGCGTTTCAGTGTATCCATCCCGCAAACAGAAAACAGAAATGCCACACAACGAAACAAAAATGCCACCGAAATGGATACAGCGCCGCCAGCTGTGACAATAAAGCAGTACAGTCACATGATATCTTGATACCACGTGATCCGGAATACGATTGATGATTGGTCATCGGTAAGTCATCGTTTCTCCAGTATCGAAACAAGTACCACAGACGGTAGACCGAAAAGTCTGTTTCGATGAAAACATGTTTCGCGGAACAAGCACTGTTTTCTGTTTTGGGTAACGCAGACGAATGTTAAAGTCACGAGAAAAACGTTTTTGTTTCATGTTTTTCGTGTTTCGTGTTTTTTGCGCAGGGCTTAAGGGATCAATAAACATTTGTCTTAAAGATTCTTAAAAATTATATCTGGAAACATCATCGATCCTCAGCAAATTTTAAGTAGCATACTTACAATTAGAAACAAAATATTTCAAGAAAGAGACAAACATCTTAAAAATTTGATGATAAAGCTTTGGAAACTATGACGACAGGTAAACGGCAAAAGAGGAATAGAAATTTAATAGAGATTTTAGAAATGAATTAAATTCCGCAAAAAAATTACCTTATCCTTGTCCTAATGCGGTTTAATTATTGCAAAAGAAAGCAAACAAATTTAATATTAGTTAGGTTTAGGCGCGCACGGTTAGCAGACACGACTACGTTTTGCAAAATCCCCAAATCTTTATATTGACGTATCTCCCAAACCACTGGTCCGATTAATCTAAAATTTCAGATTTGGTGCTATGGGATCCCAATTACCCCTAGAACTATGGGGAATAAACAGTTGAAGTCAGAAGTATAAATGCAACTGTATGCAACCAAGTGTTAAAACTGGTGTGCTTACACCATTTTTGTAACAGTCTTTACTAAAGTCTTGATTTTGTGGAATTCCTCACGTGCATGCAGTACTTAAAACATAGCTTGTACACCTTGCAATGGTTCGGGTAGTCCTGTTTACCATTTTGGGTGATGATGGTAGTGGTGTACATATATTTGTACTTCTGACTTCAACTGTACATATCCCCCATAGTTCTAAGGGTAGATCCCAATCAATAAGTAAGCCAAGACTCATCAAAATATGAGATGGTTGGGTTTAACCCATTGGTAGCCTTGTCCAAGGCTGTGATCTTGTCTCACCGTGCCGGCGAAGGCCAAGCCGCGGAGAAAGGCGCAAGAAAAATCCAGCCAAGCAGCGACCACATGGGGCGAACAGTGCCCAACAGTGAATAGACTGGTTCACAGAATCTCTTGGTCTTTATCTAAAGCACAGCCTTGTTCTAAGTGCACACGGCACGGTTACGTGTTTCTTTATATTTCCATCAGATTTCCTACGCAAATATAAAGAAACAGGCTGTGCTATAGACCTTTATCACGGTGATTCCATCTTCCGTCTTGTTCCACACTGCATAGTACGTGTACGTGTGGGGCATGATCAGTGCGTGTGCGTGTCTGCGCGATAGCGCGTGCAGTCTTCCGTTGCTGTTTTGAGAGAATCACTGTCCGCGCTGCGCGTTTTCTTGATCGCACCGCGCGCACGTCATTGTGATGCACACAATGAACATTTTCAACACGGGGCCAAACTATTTTATTTCGGCAAGCCTCGCTTTGGTTACGTTCATTTTAATAGGGTAAAAGGGAAGATGGCCGCACCGTGATAAAGGTCTAAAGACACAGACCAAGAGATTCCAGAAACTAGTCTATTCACTGTTGGGCACTGTTTGCCGTATACAGTCACTGCTTGGCAGGGTTTTCCTTGGGGCCTTTCTCCACGGCTTGGCCATCGCCGACACGGTGAGACAAGCCCACAGCCTTGGACAAGGCTAACCCATTGGCAGAACCAATCACAACTGACCAAGGACCAATAAATTGGTGGAGCTTACGTGATGCTGGGGGGAGGGGCTAAACGGGTTCCTAGCGGGTGTCTGCGATGTAATGGAGGCGCTAGGATTGGGGCCACCGGGGGCAGCTGACTTTTTGCTTCCTGTTGGTTGAACTCCCTGGAATAAAGAAAAACAATTTTCTGTGACGTTAATACTGAAATGATCAATTCATTGTTTCTGCTTTTTTAGTCATGCTCCTACATGTATCTATTGGACGACAGAGGACATGGACATTTTGTGCTTGGCCAGAACATTTTAAAGGGTTATTTGCTACTTGTTAGATACATCATTTGCAGTTAAAGGGCCTGTGACATGCTAAACAATTTTGTGCCTAAGCTTTGCTTCATAATGACGGATTACTTGTTGAGCAAGACATACTATTGTTCGTTTGGATGTAAAATCAATAAAAGGTGGCCTTTTTCAACTTTGAAGATTTCATTGCAATAAACCACAGACAGAGGGCGCTGTTTTGAGTGCATCACATAAGGAAGACAGAAGGGAAAAGTTAGGAAAAAACATAAGACTTCAAGTTGGACTTGTGGCAAATTGCTGCAGTTTCTACCCCAGTTTTGTCATGGCTTACAGCAGGCAACATGTAAAACAAACTCAAACAGCCATGGATTACAAAAGTTTCAGGAAAATTGAGAAAAAAGTGGAATCTTTTGTGCACAGTTGAATGTGATTTTCCTGTGTTTGCCTCTTGTGACATCGTGACCTTGGTCATGAATATGCATATTTTCATTAGCATAAAAACTAAAAACCTTTGATTTAACTCCCAAAGCAAGCTCCAAATAGGATTTTTATGGCTTTAACTGAGTAGAGTGGTTTTAAATATATTTCATTGATAAAAATCCTAAATAAGGGGCCCTTTAACCAAAAATTGACTTCACGAGTTGACAATAAAAACCTGACTAAAAGTGTTGATACAAAAAGGTAGGCCAAAGCACCAGATTAATTTAGGAGTGTGATTTTGTTTTACACATGTAGAGACATTTTCAGAAAAAGAGAACTTCACAAACTATATGGGTCTTTATAAATTAGGGGTCCATTTTTGGTGTCTCCTGTTACAGCTGACATCTTGTATTTTTGTAAATTCAGAAAACATTCTTTAAATATTTTCCATCTCAAAGAGTGAGTGCATAAAGCACAGTTCATAATAAATAGTTTAAAAGCCATGTTAATAATTCTTGTATGAAAAATAACACGTGTCAGGTGTAACGGGGGACACTAAATGTCACACTTTTGGACCCCTAATTTATAGAAAGACCTGTATCAGGCCTCGAAATAACCGATGGCACCGACGGCAATTGCCGTGCCTTTTTATTTAACTGCCGTCGGTGCCCTTCATTAAAACACACATATGAAAATGTCAAATTTCCCACTTTTAGTGACACATTTCGGAGACAAAACTAGCTCTTCCACCGCTGTTTAAAAATGCAACGAAACCGTACGCAATTTTTGCAAAACCACGCCGAGCTTTATAGCACATAGCACGCACGGTAGCCTACGTGTACAGGTACTAAGGGTACAGTTCGACAAAAGTCCCTCGAACAACGGAACTTCGCCCTGGTTTCCGTGCGAAATTGTACATGTATGTTGAGCGGGCCTCATTGGTATCCGTTAGCGGTTCGGTGTACAGCACGGAAAATATCCGTCGCTCGAGTGACTTTGTAGTCGATAGTTTACTGTAGTCGCTCAATCAAACTTCGCCCTGGTTTCCGTGCGAAATTGTACATGTATGTTGAGCGGGCTTCATTGGTATCCGTTAGCGGTTCGGTCATGGGTTCGGTGTACAGCACGTGCGTGCACTCGTCGACGACTATGATGAAGTACACATGCACTTACGTGTCGATTGCAGAATACGGCCAAAGACGAATATGTACGAACATTAGCATGACGTTCGTGATATAACCGTGGTCATTGCACATGCGTAGCACACAAAATGGCAGCCGCAGGAACCGCGTTTCGTTGCGCGCGCGTTGCGAATGTCAACGAAAGGTCTAGACGATTTATCGATGAGGTGGAAGCAATACCATGCTTAACGCGGATAAATAAAAGAGACAATCCTCAGACTGCAACCCCAGCTAAGTACTATTAATGATTGTTGTGGTGCCCTCCAAGTTCGAGCAAACTGCCGTGATGCCCTTTTTAAATTGACAGAATTGCCGTGATGCCCTTGAAATGTGGGAAAAGGCAAGGCAATTGTTGCCGTGCCCTTTTGAACACGAATTTCGAGGCCTGCTGTATGCATTGTTAGTCAAAACTGCAAAGCCTAGCGTACATCGACTCTGCAACTAGAAGCAACTCAGCTGATCAGTTGCTGGCGATGTATGCATTGTTGCCAGTACGCGTACATCAACCTTTTTAACAGTTGCTCCCAGTTTCCGCAAGTTGCTTCTAGTTGCCGAAATGCCAGTTGCCACTACATGTAGTTGCTTCCAGTTGCAAGGTCGATGTACGTTAGGCTTAAAGTATGGTTCTTAATTATTCCATATTTCCCCAAAACGTTTGGGGTTTTTTGTGGCAACAAATCACAATTATGGGTGTAACATATGCAAGGTACTGACAAACATACGTGCCCATCCCTGTTGAAAGGCAGAACATACAGGAAAAGAAAAACAATTTGTTAAAGATATGAAAATGAATGAAAGGTCCCAACCACCAATAACAAAAACATTATTAATAATTTAAAAATACAACAAGTGAACAAGCACAAGTGAGCATTAAAAACTAAAATATCAATTGAAAAGTGATTCACTGTTGACGAGTACATGAGAAAAAGAACACAGAAGGCCTGTCTGCATTGGACTTTTTGGGGGAAAATTTACCGTGATGATGGGTACTTTTCCCATTTTAAGTCCAATGCGGACAGCCTAGGACGTTTTCCTCTCAGTAACTTTTCCTGAGTTCAACGGTTACATTTCCTGGCCAACTGCTGCCCAGGAAAATTGACCAGGGAACTTTTCCCGAGACGATAAGTCCAGTACGGACACAGCGAGTCGGTAAAAGTGCTCTGGAGGTCATCCCACTAAGGGACACTGCGCAAGCTCTCTCACGATCTCGGTAAATTTTCCGGTGTCAAAAAAGTATAAATGCGGACAGCAGTAAAATTTAGCCATTTTTCATTTTACCATCATCTCGGTAAAATCTGCCGAAAAAACAAGTCCAATGCGGACACATCTTAATCCATCAAAAAATGTCACATCTACAGCCGAGACTAAGATTGAAACATAACAAAAACATTAAATATCTTCTGAACAGAATTAAAACAAAACAGCACATGCCCACTACCATGCTTACGACAAATAGACCGTATCGAATAGCCGCCATCTTGTAGGTCAACTTTTGTTGTTTTGAATTGGTCAACAATGTGAGCACAAAATGCGCAACCATAAACAGAACAAAGAAACTACCCTACAAGATGGCAGCTATTCGATACGGTCTATAGGGCTTGGGAATGTGATGTCATGCAATGTCACAATGCAGTGGTTTCTGCCATGTTATGTGGCAGTAACATGCGCGATGTACGTTCAGCTTGTTTTGTTCTCACGCGTGTAGGACACGCGTGCCGCGACATGTGGAATTCAATGACTAGGTCGTTGTTTGCGTGATATGGAATCGCGCGGGCGCCGCACGCATATCCAAACTTGACGATGCTTCACGCCAGTTCGCATAACAACCACTTACTACCTTGAAGTATGGCGGCCGAGAATGACGTCAATAATGGCGTCATGACGTCGATTCCCTAGCCCTATAGATACACCACTAAATGTAGCATGCACAATCTACCCAAGTAACAAGAATTATCAGGATTAATACAAGATCATACATATTCCGAGTAGGGATCGTGTCGTGAAGACGGACGCCCACTTTTAGGAACTTGGAGGTGTAGCTTATGAATTAAAATGTTAGAGAAAGACGAAGAAAAATTAAAGATTACAAGATTGCGAAACTAAAAAAAAAATTTAAAAAAACATTTTTTTTGCAAATGCCAATATTTTGCAAGTAAGCCACCACGGAGCAGCGACATTTCACACAAAAGAAAGTATGTTTTTCTTTCAATTTTGCAGACTACGTTAAAATAATTTTGGTGCAGAGAGGAACATTTGAAGGTGTAAATATTAGTTAAATGTGGAGGTGCAAAGTGAGAGCTCATTTTTGTTTTGAAAACTAAAAAAATAGATGCGAAAAAAAATATGTTTAAAGGCAGTACACATGATTGGTATCTCGAAGAATCAGAAATGTTCACAGATTTACACATAACTTACACGATATAAACATGATGACGGCAGAAAACTTCCCCTTAAATGGTTTTGTCTGAAGTGCTATAGTCTTTGAGAAATGAGCAAAACAATTAATTATTTTTCGTCTCGCTAGATGTAAATTCAATTCGCCCCAAAACCATTTCGCCCAAGTGCCATTTTGCCCCCAAACCACTTCGCCCGAGTGCCATCTCGCCCCAAATCACTTTGTCCAAACACTACATCGCCCAAATGCCACTTCGCCCCAAAACCACTTCGTGCACAGGCCGTGGTTCAGGGCGAAGTGGTTTCGGGGCAAAATGACTGCAAACCTTTTTTTGACTGTTTTCTCAAAAGTTAGACGAAGTACGGAGCTGGTTTTTGCTCAGGTTGGTTTTAATCATGCATATTTTCAATCACACAGGGGGACAAAACTATTTGTAACAGTTTACCAATCATGTATACTATCTTTAACATTCGATTTTGCAAAACAAAATGCTTAAAATGTGAATCAGTGATAACTGTGGTGCTTCTATATAGTGCATAAACTGCATGTTATGTATGGATTCTGCACTATAACATTGCGTCGTCACTGCAAACAAATGTGCACGTTTTGTTTCCACCAACAGCAGCACGCGTTTTGTTTCTAAACAACATGTGCGCATCTGTTCGAAGTGACAACACAATGCTACAGTGTATAATCTATACATTCGTGTATTGAGTTGACTTGATTTTTACCAAGCAACAAAAGTAACGCAAAATATTTCTTAACTTTTTTATTGAAAAAAGCAATCAATCTAAGAGTGGGAATTTTCAGCACACTGAAGCTTGATGCATCATGTATAATGAAGCTGTTATTAATTATATCAATATTTCTTTCTGGTACTGAAACCAAGGATTCCTCAAAAGCGCCCATTGCACTGTCGCTCGCAAGCGTGAGGAAACCCATGATGAATTAGAAACGGCCAGAGCAGCGGGGAATCCCCTTGCTCTTCACGAAAGAATGCTCTGGGATCTTTAAAGTGCGTTGCCTAACACACTGGACTAACGGCTTTACATCCCTTCCGAAGGATGGAGCAAGTGTGTTTAAGTGCCTTGCTCAAGGGCACAGGTACCCCAGCCGGGTATCAAACCTGCAACCCGAAGTTTTTACCCGAGAATTGCGAGTCAGTGACCCAAAAAGAATTTTTTTTCTGGAAAGTTTGGTTTCTGAATGCAATGAAAAACAACTCGACTCCAACGACATTCAAAAAGAAATTTTCAAATTTTGATTAAAAAATTAAAAATTGCATTTGTTTTGTTGCTTATGCTACGTTTACACCATGTCCCCGGCAGTCCCGGCGCCCCGGTAGAGGAGCACCGTGGAGGCACCGGGATGGACGTCGGGGAGCGTAGGGGACCGGGGTGGCGAAACGTGAATGACCGTAGCTCACCCTTGCCACCGGCCGGTGAGCAGCTCTGTCAACAATTTTGCCCCGGCAGTCCCGGCACTAATGAGAATCGTCCTGGGCCGCAGTGAGACGGGGCTTCCGTCACAGGGCGTGACGGACCGCAGTGTGCCTTGACTCACCGGGGTGTGTCACCTTGGGATGCCGGGGACCTCTGATCGCGGCCGGTGCCTCGCGCTCCGCCACGTTTGGAAGCCCGGCACCCCACGGTCTGCCAGGGCCCGACACGGTAGCGGCCACAGCATGGTGTGAATGCGGCCTGGTAAACTGCGGTGCGCCAAGGTGTGTGACGGTTGTTGCTCACGGCCAGTTACGCCTCACTGCGTCGCGCTCCAGGACGAAGTGAAAATGAAGGTGTGGAGCGCACTATTTATACCCACCGGGGCTCACCGGGAGACCACCGGGTGACCACCGGGGCGTGAAACGTGACAGCTGCCACGTTCAGTCGCAGGGCGCCGCAGCAGATCCTCGCACACCGTCGGGAACGTATTGGGCCGGGACAACAAACGTGACACGAACGGGACGGACGTGAGGCACCGCATCAGAACTTAGCAGGTCGGCCTGGGACGTGGACCCATCCATAGTGGAACGGCGCTTGAAACGTAGCGCGCCGTCCGCCTCGCGGCCCGGAACCGGCACGGCGCGCCACACTTTACGTACCGGGACGTAACGCACCGTGGTAGAACGCAACACACCGGCCCAACTAGGGCCGAGTCGAGCCAAAGTAATAAAAAGACGACAAAAGTTCCACGGCACGCTACGTTTTGGCCAAACCGGGGCGCCGGGACTGCCGGGGACATGGTGTAAACGTAGCATTAGTACATTAAGCAATGGCTACAAATCTCAATATCCGACTTTCACGAAAAGATACATACAATCTTAATTTACAATTTTAACAGAATGACATAAATATTGAAAAACCTGTGCAACGTCGCTTCGTCTGTTTGAATACGTGACCGGCAAATTGATTAGGTGCGTGCCTTCAAGCTGCAGATGTGCATGTTAGAATAAAAGGGGTTAGCGAAGGAGTGTTAAAGGCACAAGCTCGTCAGCAATGCGCGCGCGCCAATTTCGTGCCACAAAATACGCAGCTTCATAGCAAAGACATGGAGCTGCGTATTTCGTGGCATGAATTTGGAGCGCGCGCATTGCTGACAAGCCTCTGCCTTTAAGTACAAATACAGTTGAACTTCGATAATACAAGATTTTGCTTATAACAAGGAAAGTTGTAGGTCCCAATACATGTCTTTACAGTTCCCCACAATTCCCTGCACGCAGTCGACGCGCAATGCATGATTGGACGGAATTCTAGTACACCGCACAGGAGCTAAGTTTGATCGTGTACAAACGAATGGGATTTCGCGGCTGCTTCAAACTCGTAAAACGTGGCAAATTTGTGTTTTTGACACAAGTGTTACATGGTAAAATAGAGCTCATACAGTTAGAAGATTCAACTTACTGTATATCTGTTTTGAGATTATATCGGCGTCTAGGGGTGAAATACTGACTTGATTTGTCTCGAGGTTGGTGCACACGGTAGCGTGGCACTATGTGCGGGTTTCTGTATTCAAATGGGGGATATTTAACAATAGGAACAATAGGGTCCACGATTGCCAAGGACGTCTTTCTATAAATTAGGGGTCCAAAAGTGTGACATTTAGTGTCTCCTGTTACACCTGATATGTGTTATTTTTCGTACAAAAATCATTAAAATGGCTTTTAAACCATTTTTTATGAATTGTACTTTATGTACTCACTCTATGAGATAGAAAGTATTTAAAGAAAGTTTCCTGAATTTACAAAAACGAGATGTAAAATGTAACGGGGGACACCAAAATTAGACCCCTAATTTATAGAAAGAATCCGCAATTTGAAATCGTGTACAAAACAAATGAGAGCAGTCGCCAACAAATTTAAGTCCAAAAGAAAGAGGAACAATGGGACGTCCACAGTGGGAGGTGGGTACAACGCGAGTGTGCACGCCACAATGAGTGCAGGAGAGTCTTGTCGGTACAGCCGACTGCGCACAGGGAATTGTTGGGGAACCGTATTAAGCCACGTATTCCTAGCTGTTTTGATTCCTATTATAACACGGTAATCTGCAATGTCCCAGGGTCTTTTATTTACGCAGTTCGACTGTAGGTATTTGAAACAAAGCAGAACAAAAAGTTTATAAAAAGAAAAGGGAAAGAGGAAGAGGATTAATATTAAGCACAAAGGTATTAAAGAAGCGGTATAACTTAGCTGGCAAATGCTGTTAAGTGTGATGTTAAATAAATCTGCAGTTAGAAGCTTTTAAAATAAGTGTTTGGCGAGTGAAAAAAAAACAATTGGACAACTCAAAAACAACACCACCTTCCAAAAAAAATAATGTGTACAAATTTCCCATACAAATGTAACGATTGTTTGTAACTAAGACAGACACTTGTGTTTTTAAAATACATCTTTGTCCGCTTAGGTTACATGCATTTGAGAAATTTGTACACGGGGGTTTTAGAAATGTGGCAGTGGTGTGCAAAATTATTCAAACTCTTGGCATATTTTAGATACTTTTGGACTGGCAGATAGTAATGTGAACTATGCTCACAACAATTAATGTTTCTACTTAAAGGCAGAGGCTCGTCAGCAATGCGCGCGCGCCAAATTCGTGCCACGAAATACGCAGCTCCATAGCAAAGGCATGGAGCTACGTATTTCGTGGCACGAATTTGGCACGCGCGCATTGCTGACGAGCATGTGCCTTTAATACAGGTGGAAAAAAAACAGGCATTGTAGAGCCTAACGTACATCAACCTTGCAACTGGAAGCAACTCAACTGGGGCCAATTTCATAAAACATGTTACGCTTATCAAAATTTTTGGATTAAGCATAGCAGGAATATTCGCTCAAGCAAGGGTGTATTTCATAAAGCTTGTTGTTCTAAGCGCGCAAAGAGAGTGCGCGCGCAACGCTGTCGTCTGTTTTGTTTGAACGCGTTCATCGTCTGCTTTCATAAGTCAACGTCAAAATTTTCAAGTACCATCATTGGTTATGTTTTTATTTTGGGATGATTACCACTACCACAGAAGACCCTTGCCTGTCTCTGACTGAAATATTTCAACAACAGCTAAAAGTTGTTTATCTGTTTGAAAATGTGTCTCGATTTTTGCCGAAAATTGCGAGAAAACAAGATGGCGTCACGTTAGCAAACGGTAGGTTAGTATGCCGTTTGGTTTGCTAGTGCTTAAACAGTTTTATGAAATGGAGAGAGTGCTGCTTAATCAAAATCGGGTGCTAATGTTTTATGAAATCAGTTGCTGTCAATGTGTGCGTTACTGATCAGCTGCGCAACTAGCGGCAACTGGGAACATCCAGCCATGTGTACATTTCCAGAGGGTGCACATCGACACGGCAAAGCCTAGCTGGTGCTTCCAGTTGCTGTCGATGTGCACCCACGTGATCAGACAGACTCGTGCAACTAGTTCCAAGTATGCATACATCAACGAAACTACCTTAACTGGATACAACTAGTTGCCAGAAAGTAGAACATGAGCAACTCGCGGCAACTTGAATTGTTCAGTTGCCAGTAGTTGCAAGTGCTCGTACATCAACCTTTTTAAGCAACTGATCAGTTGCTCCCAGTTGCCACTAGTTGCTTTCAGTTGCAAGGTCAACGTACATTAGGTTTAAGGCCTTCAATATCAATTTCTTCAGATGTTAAGTGTTCGTATAATTTTGCACACCACAATGTCGTCACACTTTTTTCGTGACAAGATAAATTTCTACAAAAATATGGTCTTTTTGTCAAAATAACCCCTTTACCACGGAAAGACCCAAACACAACAACTATTATTTTGAATCCAAAGAATAACACAAATGTTAATACAAGTTCTTGCACCACAAAGTTGGAACACAGTTATTTTAGTGTTTCAAAAGTAACATTACACAACAAACCTGCATATTTTTCAGATATTTGTCCAATTTCTTTACAGGAGGTTAGCATTAAATGAGAACAAAAAAAAGTGGTGTTAAGATTGGACAGAAATATTTATTCATATTATTACACAGGAACATGACAGTTGAAGTCAGAAGTATACATACATGTACACCACTACCATCATCACCCAAAATGGTAAACAGGACTACCCGAACCATTGCAAGGTGTGCAAGCTATGTTTTAAGTACTGCAAGCACGTGAGGAATTCTACAAAATCACAACTTTAGTAAAGACTGTTACAAAAATGGTGACAACGCAAGTTTAAGCACACCAGTTTTAACACAGTTGTATGTAAACTCCTGACTACAACTGTACTTATTGTAATAGTACTTTTAAAAACAACGGTTGCCAATACTTTCCAACGCTTCGCATTGTCGCAATACTATAGGGGCTGATGGGATGTATTATTAGCAGGGATGTGATTTGTTCCGGTTTTTCCCGGAATAATCTTTGTCACAAACCAATGAGACAAAAGAAAGTTCCGGGAAAAACCGGAACAATCACATCCCTAATTAGAGAGGTTTCGCCCCGTGATCCAAAACTGGTAAACACTAGATGAAGATTTCAACATTTCTTAAATTAATCAAAATAATACCTCGATCTGTACAGAAATGTCCATATTTTATAATCATATTGCAAAAATTAATAGAATAAATTTGACTGGGCACACTGTGCCATCACATTTTCAAGAAATAGTTGAAAATGCATGTAAAAATAATTCCTTTTTTGTAAATTTTATTGACTATCTGTCCCGCACGCATAAAAACAACCTCCGCATAAAACTGTAAAGTCAATTTCAACATGTGATAAACTGGGTGTGTGTATTAACATCAGTAGAAGGTAAACAAACAGGTTCACTTTAGTTTTCATTTGTTGTTGACTAAGGAAAGGCATTTGTATCTTGATTTCCGTCCCTCACGCGTGAAACCTCCCTTATATAATATGACGACAAGATGCGGTCACATGGGTTTGCTTTCCAATTTATTACAATCACAGTACAATCGAAACAACTCGACGATGAGAATTCTCATCTTTCACCAATTACGATACAATCACAATAAATATGCAGTCAAATTTTCATAATACTATTTTATTGATACATACTGATGTAATAAATAAGATGTTATAATTCAAATGACCCTGGCCTTCGAAAACAATGTGCACAGTTTGCGGTTATTTTTTACGTTTTGTTTTGCTCGCAAGCAACGCAGACATATTAGTCGCTTGAAGCACAATGCGGTATTAAAGCATGCATTGTATTAAAATCTGCGCTAGCCTTTTTTTAAGTTTGTCGGACAAACGTAACATCAATGAAGTTCTTTCTTACCTTCAGATCTGAAACTCGATGATTGCAGAAATATGTGGCTGGCTTGTGGAAGACGTACAAGGTTCTGTGTAAGGAAAAATGCAGAACTTGTATCAAAACAACAATAGATTCAGAGTTGATGGTGCACATATGGACTTGGCAAGTCATAGAGAATAAAACTACGTGGTATTTTAAAAGAACTCAACTACAATGCTGCCTAAAATTTTTGCCCTTTATTTAGCCATAGTCAATCACAATAGACCGATCCAGTAAGCTCCGCCCATTTAGAAATTGCCTAACAACATGCCACACATGTGAGGCACGTGTGCAGTAGAGTCGCATGGCCGCACCGTGTGTCAGCGTCCGCGCCCTAGTCAGTGCGTATTGAAACACGCACACAGAAACTGCACGCTCGAAAGCAAAATGTGCACTTAAGTATCCGGTCGTGTGCGTGCACGTACAACACGCCTGCAATACGCGTAACGCGCGCGATCGAACAAAAACATCTCAACACACATCTAGAACGCAGTGAATGCACAACATAGCAAAACGACAAGCTAATTTTGGTGAGTTTTACCGATTTATACAAAAACATATTTATGAAGGGATTAAAAGTAGGTTTGGATAGTCTTATACAATCAGTTTTAAACCGGCTAGGGTCCTCTGCGCTGATAAAAATGATGTTTATAGTGTTTTTGCGTCACTCGTGCTGCATTTCGCTGTAGCTCTGTGCACAACATTTTGAGGACTCAGGTAACCTGAGGCTGTGATTGGTCAATTCCAAAATGGGCGGAGCTTACTGGATCAGTCTATTGGCGAGACATTAAGATGAACATCCTAACAAGACTCACTTGAAGCATTTGCAGAAATCTTCAAAATCCATCCAGATATCCTTGGGCACAACTTTCTCCGTTTTAGGATCTTCTTTTGGCGTCTCCGTTGCCGTGGCATCCACCTCCCCGGTCGACCCAAGCCCTTCCCCTCCCCCTGTCATAACGGACAGCGTCTCTGCTAAGTCATCAACTGGCTTCAGAGAACCTAGTTCTGCAAAGAAAAGTGTTTGATCAAAATATACAATTTAACCCTGCGGTGCGCGTGGGCGATCCAGGTACCTCGTTACATGAGTGTACCAGTCGACAGCTGGCAGTGTGTAACTCAATGAACGGGGCATATACCGGCCCTGCATATAAAATGGACTCTTAGCATTTCAAAATTCTTTTGGACGGTCTAGAGATTGTATATAACCAGGTGCGGATCCAGGAATTTTTGCAGGGGGGAGGGGTGGGGGTTGGCTAAATGGGGAGTCAAAACCTCCCTTTACTTCGTTTATAGCTAGATACGCTCAATTTCATCAATTTCATCAACTGCATCAATTACCCCCATGCCAAGGCCGTTTGTGCACAGTCAATGGGAAATTCCCACGTGGGACTGCTGGCCTGGTAGCTTGTAACTGATACAGCGGGTGAATGAACTTACCCAGGCCACACAAATTCTACAATATGTTTCTCAAGCGTATAATGTATAAAGTCATGGAAAATGAGATTTTAACTAAATTCATACGCAGAGTAATTAACAAAAACGCATAATTAGCCAGTCGGCAATTGGTAGGGTCCCTTCCCGGAGGGTTAACAGATAATGAACAAAGGATTATTTTAGGGATAATGACCCTGCGACTGCCGGGGTGTCCATGAGTTTGGGAAATCTGGATGCAGTGGAAAACAACTTGGCTCCACCGGGATTCGAACCACGGACCTTCTGCTTAACGTGCAGATGTCCCACTAATTCAGTTATGGTGGTCTTGCAGTTGTTCTTGACTGATTGGGATTGGCTATCACATGAGCTTAACAAGTCCTACAGAGGGATAAACCCTTCAATGAGATAACCACCCCTCCCAGAGATCACTTAAGATACGACCCAAATAAAAGGGGCTGTGTCACGGTTTGCGCATGCGCAGCAAAGGTTGGGCTAACTTTTTCAATTTTTTTCGCTGGGTTTTGCAAATCCTATTCAATGCTTTGTGGTTCTATTGTTACATTATTTACATAAGAACCCCTTCCCCCTGTCATGGCCGCCGGTGCAGAAGCTCTATAGACAATATATTCACCTAATTTTTCGGAAGACTCCTTCTCCTTTGTCTCTTTGACGACCACCTTTGTATCTCCCTTGGTTGGAGTCTTCTCTGCAACTTTGTTCAACTTCCGAGCTGATTTCTTCCGAGTTGGGCTACTGCTTTTCTCCTTTCAAAAATTAAGAAAATATCATTTTGCAGTGGAACAAGCGACAGAAATCTTGTCGCCTCTGCTGGACCAATCAGGACGCTTGGCAGTGCATTGCAGCATGATTGCAGGCATTCAAATGTAACGCGCGCAGATTGTAAACACCAAGCTTGCATGTGATACATGTACTCGGTAATGTTGGCCGTTGTCCGCGTCGACGATTGCCTGCTATTTAAAGCATACTGGGGGAATCCGTTCCATTACATTCGTCAGCATGCATCCCTGTTATTAATTTTAAAAACTGCGGAGTAAATTAAGATCGTCGTTTGAAAGTTTGGTAGGAATGGGACAGTCATAAGGAACAGGAACCTAATACAATTTCTGGAAAGTATAGAAATCGTTTCTTTTCGGCATAACATGACCGACTTGATTAAATTACATCAAAATGACTCGGGCGTGAGTTGGCTCAAGACAACAGCCGGCTCACTCCACAGATTTGCGTGGATTTCCTCAGGGTATTGTTACGTCACTTTGCAGAGTGGAAATTCCCTGAGATTTCAGGATGATGTACAACTGCAATTCTATGCATTTTGCCATTTTAAATTAAATTTAGATCAGGACTCTGGGAAATTCCATAAATTCAGATTTGCATTTCAGAGACTTTGAGGGCTTGTAATGCTTCACATATTCAAGTTGTTTGATTTTTTAGACACATGTTCTTTAAAGGCAGTATACATGATTGGTAAACTGTTACAAATAGTTTTATCCCCCTGTGTGATTGAAGATATGCATGATTAAAACCAACCTGAGCAAAAACCAGCTCCGTACTTCGTCTAACGTTTGAGAAAACAGTCAAAAAAGGTTTTGCAGTCATTTCGCCCCAAAACCACTTCGCCCTGAACCATTTCGCCCTGAACCACGGCCTGTGCACAAAGTGGTTTGGGGGCGAAATGGTTTTGGGGCGAATTGAATTTGTGTCTCATGAGACAAAAACTAATTGTTTTACTCATTTCTCAAAGACTATAGCACTTCAGACAAAACCATTTTAGGGGAAGTTTTCTACGGTCATCATGTTTATATTGTGTAAGTTAGGCGTAAATCTGTGAACATTTCTGATTTTCGAGATACCAATCATGTATACTGCCTTTAAATCATTTTGACCAACCTGAAATTTAAAACACTACCATTTTGTTTTACCTTCTCCTTCTCATTTTCCACCTTTGGGCTCTTGCTGTCTCCCCTCTTGAGGACGGATGCCGATTTGCGACGATTGCTTGGCGACACACAAGGGGGAGGGGGCACAGGGGACATGACATCTGTCGGTTTCTGGGGGAAGACATTTCAGGAATTTAAATGAGGTTTGATTCAGCATTCTTGTGACATTTAGTGTTATATACTGAAACGCAAAAGAAACTTACCACCTTTTAAACCTTTAAATAGCAACAATAACACTGCGTGTAGTAATGTGTGAACTTATTTGTGGACAATAGTGTCCTCACTGTCGGACCAAACGGTGTCTGAAGGTCACTTGAACCTTCAATGGTCACTTCATGGCACAGCTGTTTTGACTGTCAGTGATTAGCCAAGGGGTATGGGATGATTGTAATGAGCTGCAAGTGATGTCTTGATGTTGGCTTTAAAAAGGCCAGTGCAAAATGGGCATTTCAAGCAACGTGCCACGATTGTCGGGGGATCAAAGACTGGTAGGCAGTATGCACTGCCTGTATCCAAATCAATGGTGGCCACACACGCTATTGAAAGGGGACTGACATTGCACCCTCTTCTGTTCTTTACTGTAGAACAAACTGATGAGATGGTGTATCTTGGTCAAAAACTTGACATGTCATCAATAAAATGCCAATGTTTCAATTAGCAATTGTCGGTTTGTTTTATTTTGAACTGTTACAATTTCATTACATTTTGCGTTTCAGTATATAATCACGGAATAAAAATGGGTTTGGCCAGTCTTAAAGGGAAACACCGGCTTTGTTGGGCTATTTTGGGCTCAAAATAGACCCATACATTATTCTAAAGCGCTTTCCAGAGTAAATTAGATATATCATGAAAAGAGCATTTTGAGCATTTTTCAAAAATTCAAGGTCACGTAACTTTTCGGAACGTTAGTTGTGAGTTAGTTGTATTTCCAGCCGTAGAAACCAGCGTGAAGTGCGAGTTGCTTTTGTCATTCGCGGTTGGTTTTCTTTTCTTGTTGGAAAATAATGTCCTACGAACACCGTATTTTCCAATATGTACACAAATCTGCCAACAGATTTCATAAGAAGGATTTCTGGGTGTTGATATGGACGAGAGAATCTCTCAGATTTTCGTGTCTTCGCTTCGCATTCGCGGCGATAAATAATATCCTAAGAAAAAAAACAGCATAGGCCTATTGAGGGCGCTAAAGACACCAAAACATTGCGTTCGATGTGCTTCCTCAAGTCAGCGCTGACCTGAGAGATCATGCAAGGTGTGATGAGTCAGGGAAAACAAGAAATCGAGGTTAAACACGTGTCGACCCATATCGAACGCCACCTTTATTTACAAACACATGATACATAATACATGCGTTTAAAACCGGCTAGGGGCCTGGACGAGTGATAATCACTCGTTCAGGCCCCTAGCCAGTTTTAAACGTATTGTTTAAGACTGGTTAACCCACTTTTATTCCCATCCCATTCATAAATGCATTTTTGTGTAAATCATTAAAACTCACAAAAATTCTTGATAATCTTGTCGTATTGCCATGTTTTGCATCACTTTCCTACATACATGCATGACATCGCATTTGTTCAAACTGCTGTGCATCAAGTTGTTTATGTTCAATGCACGCGTTACGTGCAATGCAGGCGTGTTGTACGCGCACGTGGCACGTACACGACTGGGTACTTGTCGCAGTGCACATCCTGCTTTCAAGAGCGTGCAGTTTCTGTGTGACGTCCTCTCCGTCAATGAGGATGCGTAAACGGTCCAAGGTATTTATTAATCACGGAATAAACGTGTGGGCAGCTGGTATTATACTGTACATTTGCTTAGGACAGAATTTATTTGCTTTGTATTGCAAAAATGGGTTGACAGCCAAAATCGTATGTGATGTGTATTTACTAATATTCTGCTACTGTTTCTAAAAACAATGCATAGTTCCGACCTGTCAATCAACCGAACCCGCCGACCAATCACAACAGAGCTAGCAGACATCACCCACATAGGTCAAAGTGCACTGTCTCACAACAACATGATCACGCGATGTTCTGCCCCATACAATTTGTACAGTGTTGTATGCGATGATCCGGGTGAATTTTTAGTTTCAAGGCCGGTCGTTTCGTTTTTCAAAGGTACGAAAGCACGTATTTCATGATATGACATCCCTATATTACTGGCCCTTTACTCAGTGTGTTCTAAGATAACTGTCGACTCTGAAACACGAATACCTTTGAGTTTTCTCCAATGAATCTGTGCTTTCCGTTGAAAGTCCCATTGCTTTGTGCGTTGTGTGTCGCCATTTTGACGATAGCGTGTGAGACATAGCAACAATATCCAAGGGGGCGGGGTTAACTGGGCAAAATCGGAACTATGCATTGTACTACAACTCTGTCAGACATTAAATCTTACCTCTGAAGACAAACTCTCTCTAGTCTCCGATTTAACGCCTGTGTCTTGATGTCTCTTTCGTTCCGGAGTTTTCTTCTCCTCCTCGCATTTCGTCTCTTCCTCCTGCGATTTCTCCAGAGCATTTTCGTCATCTTCGTGGATGTTCAGCATGGAGGATGATGTGCCCATGGTGCGGGAACCGCCACGCGATAAGGACGACTTGGGACGTTTTCTGGTTTGCAGAAAACCGAACACATAACATGAATTCGCCGCTTCAAGGAGTCTTACAGATCTTTCCAGAAAATGGAGTTCGTTCTAGCCTAACAATCATATACATTACTATCCATGGGAAGACAACAGGAAATTTGCAATCTCCAATTTGGATGTGGAAGCAAAAAGGTTGGTGTAATCACTGCACTGCTTTATGAAACAGATAAATTAGTTTAAAAGACATCAGTTGTTTTTTGACAATTTTCTCGAAAATTCTTGAAGCGAGAAATTTTAAAATGGTAATGAGAAAAATATGACAAATGATATGGGGCGGATTGCAATATGCGGTCTAAGACCGGTCTATAGGCTTAGCCGGCTAACGCGGTCTATAAAGAACGGTGTATAATTATTATAGCCTGCTTGCAATATCGTGGTCTTAATGTAAGACCAGTCTTAAAATTGAAGCACGCGGTGAGCAGGCTATAATCGGTTTATATTTTTGGACACGGCGCTATATCTTGTTATTTGTGCTGAAAGAAGACGAAGAGTGTTGTGAACAGAAGGCACATTATGCCCATTGGTGCCCTTTTAGTGCTATTTGATAACTTTCACGGTCAGTTTCTGTGCAAATCCTGTGGAAGCGCATGCGCCATCAAGTGGCTTCGTGAGGACATTTGCTAGGCATGAAATTACGCAAGTATAGACTGGTTTATAGCAATGGGCTAAACCAGTGACTAAGCCAAGAATGGCTAAGTTGGATAGCCGCCTATAAAAGACCGGTCTTAGACCAGTGGCTAAGTCGATTTTATTGCAATCCACCCCTGGTATCGAAATCTCAACACCCATTTGAACATAATGTCTTTGAGAACAACCCGTTATTTATTTAAATTGCAAGAAAGAATATTCTATTTGGGTCATCACAGAAAATAAAGTAACTGGGAATGAACAAGGACGAAATAGGGCAAAATAGTTGTGATTAGTTGTATTTTTGTATTTGCCTCCCAGACTTAGGCCCATGAGACACAGGGCAATTCCGGAAATTCAAATTTACACTTCAGAGACTTTGAGGGCTTGTAATGCTTCACGAATTCAAGTTGTTTGATTTTAAACACATGTTCTTCAAGCATCATTGATGGAAGTGTAATTCCTGAAAAAAATTATTGCAATGCCATTCTCAGTAAGTGTGTAGGGTCCCCCAAACCCTCGGTTTTGGACACGTTAGTACGTCCGAAACCGAGATATTTTTGGATGTACCTTGCATAATTGAGAATGGCATTACAATCAGTTTTTCAGGAATTACACTTCCATCAATGATGCTTGAAGAACATGTGTTTACAATCAAACAACTTGAATACGTGAAGCATTACAAGCCCTCAAAGTCTCTGAAGTTAAATTTCCGGAATTGCCCCATATGTAGTTCTGTTCATACTCACATGTCTGTAGGGATGGGTATTGGGCTGACTTTGTAGTTAACATAAGGCGACGTCAGCTCAACAAACTGTTCTGGTTTCTTGATCTCAAGCTCTGAAAATTAAAAACCCAAGAAAAATGGCACAAACTTCTTTACGACTGCAAAAAAAAAGAAGTTTCTTCACATGCAATTTGATAAAGGAAGGCACGCACGCATTTATATAAATTCATCTTTAACTGTCGTGTTCTTATAAAAACTGGACGGGTGTAGCAACTTCTCATGTACATTTGATTCATAAATACCTTAGACAGTTTACGCATCCCTATTGGCTGAGAGCACATCACGTGGGCAGTCTTAAACGGACGATAAAGACCAGTGATAAAGACCAGCTGGCTGGCTCGCGTTTGTGCCCGCGCCCTAGTCAGCGCATATGGAACATGCACACAGAAACTGCACGCTCCTGAAAGCAAAATGTGCACTGTGACAAGATCCACCCGGTCATGTGCGTGCACGTACACAACAGGCCTGCATTACGAGTAACACGCGCGATCAAACAAACAACTCAACGCAGTTTGACCGAACAACACGATGAAGGAAAAAGTGAGTGCAAAACATGGTAAAACGACAGGCTAACTTTGATAAGTTTTACCGATTTTGACTCGCGTTAAAATTAACATGCCTAACATGTGAAAAGGTTCAATGTGAATCCATTCTTACCCGCAGCCTCGTCGGTGGGAGCCACTTTCTTCTTCTTAGGTCGTATCATCTTCCAGGCAGGTATTTTAGGGGGTGGCGGCGGGGCGACCAGGGGGCAGGATCGAGTTTGAGTGATCAGTAAGGGGTGGGGGTTAACGTGGGAAAGGCCGGCCTGTCGGAGGCGCTCTGAAGCGTCAGCCTGGTAATAGACAAAGAGTGAGAACGAGTCAACAGTGACCACAAGACAATATTCAACCTTTTATCCCAAACGGGCTGTAAAAAAATGTACAATTAAATATAATTGAAAAAGGTCCAAATGCGTGTATGATATCCAAATATGATTTTTGTTCATTGCAAACTTCCACACCTTAAAGGAGCGTGACCAGATTTTCCAGAAAATGGATTTTGTTCAAACCTAACAATCATATAAAATACCTCCCCAAAAATACTATCCATATGGGAAAAAAAAACAGAAAATCTCCAATTAGAATGTACATATGTAGAAGCAAAAAGGTTGGAGTAATTACTGCACTGCTTTATGTAACCGGATAAATTAGTTTATACTAAACTTCGGTGGTTTTTTTACGATATCCCTGGCGGCTCGGACCATTATCAGTGCCCAGGACCCTAGCCGGTCAAAGTGACAAATCAGCAAAATCAGTGTTATGCATGGGACACTCTTTGTATGACGCGAGAAGCATTCTCCATGGGGACACACGTGTACATAATAGACAACCATTCCAGAATGAAATTTGTGGTTGCATGTAGGTTTTTAACGGCCAACACACAAGACATTTCGTTAAACATGCAAAAATAACTGTTCTGCCCTTTTTAAAAATTGCATGTATTTTTAAACACCCCGATATCGAACACAGTTTGTGCTGGCCTAATTACATGACAGTGTCCAACGTACTAGTTTGAATTAATTACATACATCTGGCAAATACAAGTCCTATTTTGACAACATTTAACTGGTATCTGAAACCTTATTCAAATAAATAAAAATTAATTAAAATGTTTTTTAAACTCACCATTTCTCCAAGGACGGATATTCTAATAGGCACTTTGGGTGGATGCTGGTAGCTGACAAACACTGCAACTTGTGGTGTTTCTGGTATAACGGGAGTGGGCTGGTCCTTGTCTGTTTCAGAAATTTAAAAAAAAGCTACAATAAAATTTCCCGTCCATATTATGAATTATACGGCGCTCTGTGAGCGCCATCCTACTTGTTTAGATACCGAGATAATTTATTTCATCAAGTTGACTTATAACGTGGATTATGTTGACTTGGTGAGATAAATTATGTTGCAAAGTCGATATTTAGTCGACTAAATATTGACGTAGGGAAATAATACCCTTTGTTATATCCCGTCTTGGAATACTGCAATTTCATTGGTCCAGAACGGTCACATGTCCAGTGCATTAAAACAACTGAACACCACTGATAGACTGGTTCCCGTCCACATATTCCACACAGGAGAATATAAGGACAGGTAAAGGGCGCTTCATCCTGATCTGTAATTGGTCGTCTTTGCGCGTGCGCTTTGTGTTTTTTTATATTTAAAAATTGGCCAAGCCCTTTGCTTTAGGCAATGTACTTTATTTACATAATTGGATATGTTCGACACGCAGGGCCAAGTTACAAAAGTCAATGCAAAATCTGCGCACTTACTAAAAAAATAAAAATAATAATAACCACGTGACGGGCAGAATTCTGCCCGTCATGGCCGCCCTTTACCGATCCCTATATTTTCGCAATAAGCGAACCAATCTATAGGGATCGGGAACCAATCTTCACCACTGACAGATCCAAACTTTCTTCATATCACCCTGCCGTATTCAAATTGTCTCCATAGCACGTGTTCATGAGGTGAGAGATTTGACCATTCTGTGGCATCAAAATGCATCAAAATGCAGGGTTGTAACGAGTCTCCCTCTGCTCGAGTCCCAAGTCAAGTCAAGTCAGTTGAGGGTCGAGTCAAGTCAAGTCGATTTAGTGAAAATCGGGACTCGAGTCTCGAATCCGAGTCTCGAGTCCAAGTCTCGAGTCTGAGTCATTACAACCCTATCAAAATGTCACACTTTGGCTGCCATTTTTACGGAAAGACCCCATATACTCCTATTGACCCCTTTCGAACACGTGCGAATATGCCATTTTGGGAGTCAAATAATGCTGAGTCATTGTGGAAGCGATGTGCGTGCGCGTTGTGTGTGTCTCTGGTGGGCGTAACGCGGTTTAGTTCACCAATGGGAGCCTCAGCATAGCGCGTTACGCGCGCTATGGACACACACAACGCGCACGGACATTGCTTCCACAACGACGCGGCATTGCTTTTCTCCCAAAGTGACGTCATTGGCACGAGCTCAATATACTGAAAAGAAAATATTCTTTGCAAGAATAAAAGAGTAATAAGGTGAAAACGTCACCCTTTGTGTGTTGCCAAGGTTACAAGGTTTACTGCGCTTTAGCAATGGACGTTTCAGATTACCAGTCACTGTTTAGACCCAGTTACCATGGCAACTGACGTAACACTTTAGTAGTCTACAGTTGACAGCTAGCTACAGAACGGAAGAAAATTGAGTTTACTTTCAAGTGAAAGGCAGTATAAACAATTTGCAAAATAGCTAAAAAAATGAGAGAGACAAAAAAGAAGAAATGTTTAAGTTATCCCAAAATAATCATGCTTGATAAAAGTATAGAAAATAAGCAATCTTTCACTGTAATTAGAGCACCAGTTTTTTAGTTGTTTCAGAGAAAAGTATGATTTTTTTCTAATTTTTGATTATTGTTTGATGACAAGAACATGCATAACCCATGCACAAAATATGACGAAGATAATTTAAAAGCTGTAAGAGAAATCATGCATGTTGAATATAGATTTTATGATTACAAAAAAAACCAAAAAAAACAAAAAAAAACTAGAGGTATGTCTGTTGATAACAGAGCATATGGCTTTCCGCTTTTCTTTTTTGTATGTTTGTATGCATGTAAAACTCTACGTACCTGCTAAAACACAAAATTTGACCTCCATCGGCCTTTTCGTTCTCTACATATAACCGTTAGAAGAACGCATGTTCAACCGAGTGTAATTTGACGCCTGGTGACGTCATCAAACTTTTGAAGGTATGGACATGTTCACTGACCCTCAGTGAACACATGCACCAATTTTGGGCCAATGTTATATGTTAATGACCTAGTCTACGTCCCTGCTAGGTTTCAAGGTCATACGATCAATAGAGGAAGTGAACGACCTTGGCTAATGTATGCTGCACAAACGCGCTTATTTGATGACGTCATCGTTACGCCACCAAAGTTTTCTGCTAATATGCATTAGACCAAGTCACAACAAACCTAAAACACAAAATTTGACCTTCATCGGCCTTTTCGTTCTCTAGATTTAGCTGTTAAAAGAATGCATGTTCAACAGAGTGTAATTTGACACCTGGTGACGTCATCAAACTTTTGAAGGTATGGGCATGTTCACTGACCCTCAGCGAACATATTCACCAATTTTGGGCCAATTTCAAAAAACTTCGTCACAGACATCTGTTCAAAACGCGTTTTGGCCATTTTTCAACTTGCCGCTAGAGGGCGCTCTTTCGTGTCACGACTTAACTTTTGGTATTTTTTGAATGCCCAAGGGGTCCCGAGACTAACAACGTTGACCCAATCTCGGTATCTGCTACCAGTTTTAAATGACGACGCAGCCTCGTTTTCGACCAATAGGAAGCAAGATTCAAGATCATTGTCTCTGCATGAAATTTAGACATTGGATAGTCATGACCATTGCCGAAACAAAAATGTTTGTATCTCAAACGGTTGAATTTGTACAGATTTTTGAATTTTTAAGGCATTCAATTTCAGACACATGTAATCTGACACCTGGTGACGTCATCAAGATGTAACCTCTTTGCTATAGTACTTTACTATGGGTTCCTTATTGTGACCAAGTTTGATGATGATCCAAGCTTTGCAAGCTACCCTTCTTGCAGCGAGATAGACTATGTGCTTTGTCTATGGGAAATGGGGTAGTGCAGATGTATGCATATTGTACATGCTAAATGTACACTCGTATATACTGCACTGTGTGTATGCTGTGGTATAGGTTGCCATATTCAAAAATTCATAACAAATCAACAAATGACGTCACACTAATGTAACTTGGTATGTTACATGTCAATGACCAAGTCTACGTCCCTGCTAGGTTTCAAGGTCATACGCCCATTAGAGGAAGTGAACGGCCTTGGCTAATGTATGCTGCACAAACGGGCTTATTTGATGACGTCATCGTTACGCCACCAAATTTTGCTGCTAATATGCATTAGACCAAGTCACAACAAACCTAAAACACAAAATTTGACCTCCATCGGCCTTTTCGTTCTCTAGATATAACCGTTAGAAGAACGCATGTTCAACTAAGTGTAATTTGACACCTGGTGACGTCATCAAACTTTTGAAGGTATGGGCGTGTTCACTGACCCTCAGTGAACATATGCACCAATTTTGGGCCAATTTGCAAAAACTTCGCCACAGACATCTCTTCAAAATAGGTTTTGGCCATTTTTCAACTTGCCGCTAGAGGGCGCTCTTTCGTATCACGACTTAACTTTTGGTATTTTTGGAATGCCCAAGAGTTCTTGAGACTAACACTTTTGACCCGATCTCTGTATCTGCTACCAGTTTTAAATGACAGGGCAGCCTCGTTTTCGACCAATAGGAAGCAAGATTCAAGGTCAATGTCTGTGTATGAAATTTAGACCTTGGATAGTCATGACCATTGCCGAAGGAATAAAGTTTGTATCTCAAACGGTTGAATTTTTACAGAAGTTTCAATTTGAAGGCCATATATTTCAAACGCTTGTAATCTGACACCTGATGACGTCATCAAAATGTAAACACATTTGTGCAGTACTTCATTATGAGGTGATTGTTGTGACCAAGTTTGATGATGATCCGAGCTTTGCAAGTGACCATTTTGCCAGGCCGAAAGACCATGCGCTTTGTCTATGAGGTTTTGGGAGAAGAATAAAAAAAGCTAAAAAAAAAAAAAAAAAAAAAAAAAAAATCAGAACAGTTTCAAAGGCTTTCCGCAGGAGTGCGGAAAGCCAAAAATTCAAATATGACCTCAGGGCTTTAGATTATATGGGCCGTTCTCAGGACGCCTTCTTTGTACATGTCAGCCATAGCTGGGACGCAGCTTTTTCCAATGCATGGACTGTGCATTTTGCGTTGTTGTTAAATCAAACAGCGCGCATCCATGACGTGCGCAACGCGCTCTTCGCACACCCAAATTCACACTGAGCCTTTTTGCGCGTGATTGCCACGCACGTCACTTTTAGAAAAAAGCTGTGTGGAAGGAATTTATAGTAAAACGATGCACTGAAAATCACTTTCCGTCCAAGCTGATTCTGTGGAAGGAATTTGGGGTGAAACAATGCATCGAAAACCACAGAATTAGCCTGGACATGTTGAATGGTAAGTCTTATCATAATTCAGTGATTTTCATATCACTTCACTCAAAATTCCCTCCACATCGCTTTGTCTCATAGCGACGCGCGTCGCAATTACGCGCGCACGAACTCAGTGTGAATTTACCATTACAACAAACGCGCAAATTGTTCGATGTGACGACACAATGAGCATCATCGCATAACGCATGTTGTTCATGCACTGGCCGCGTCCCAGCTATGGCGGACATACAGGAAAAAAGATGAGAACCTAACCTTCTATAAATTTTGCCTCCTATTTTTGGGCTCAAAGTTCATTTTGAGGGAGCGCCATTTACCGTAAATGTCTGTATGCAGACAACATTTCAAATAGAAAAAATTCTATCAAATTCTGTGCAATTTTTAAAAAATTTAAATATTTTAACAAAGCGCAAAACCATTGGCTCTGTTTTAGTACTGGGCAGCATGCTATTAAAAAATTATTCTCATGCATTTATTTCATTAGCATGCATCGTTAAACAAACCTAGTGACAGATCCTTTTCTGCTGGTCCTGTGGTCAGTTGGGTAGGGTACAGTTTGAGGTGAAGGGGGTGTATTTCAACAAAGAAAAAAACAATCAATAGAGCTTTTAGGTTTAATAGCAAAATTATTTGCATTGTTATAACTGTTTTAGTAAGTACCATTAAAATCACTTAAAATCATTCATCACAAAAATCATTCATCACAAAAAATTCAGTGTGAATCCACCCTTACAAGGTGTCTGAACACATCTCAAAATGCAGAAAGGGAAAACGTTTTTAATGACTTACGTTTATCTTTATCTTTGTCCTTGTCTTTCTTGTCTTTCTTGTCTTCTTTATGATCCTTGTGACTGCTCTCCTTGCCAGCTTTCTCAGATTTATCACCTGTTCACGAATAGCTTATCAATAATCAATTCAAATGGTCTCGGCACCATCAGACTATCACAGACCCCGTTCTCACTAGAGAAATTGCTTCATTTGACGATGATTCGACGAAGAGATTTCCTGATGTGAACGCACACCTCTTCATTCGACGATTATTAGAATAGCTTCATTCGATGAAGAAAATAGCTTTATTCGACGAAGAGATCGCTTCATTCGACGAAGCAAATTTGTATTGTGAACGGCTCCCTTTATTCGACGAAGCGATTTGGCGGGCCTGTTGCACAAGCGCGTTGTGCATCGAGCGCCTAGCAAGAGTTGTTTTTGACGCGCCACTGGAAAACCACACAGCGCATCTAGACGCTTGATGCTCGACGCACATGTACGACCTCCCACGGCTTCATTCGATCTTCGTTAGCGGCTACTCTTCGTTCGATCTTTATTAAGTGATATGTGAATGCACGCTTGATTAACTAACGATGATTAACTAATCTTCGTCGAACAAAGCGATTTCTCTAGTGAGAACGGGGTCAAAGATGTATTGAAACATTACAGGCTATAATTTTATAAGCACCGGTACTTTTTTCTCTGTGCATGTACGCATTTGTGTGGATCGCACATCTCTCTTCCTTGTATATACACACAGAAAAAAACAACCTTGGGATTCGAACCTGAGACCTCTGACTCACCGGGCAGACGCTGACCAACTGAGCTATAAGGCACAGTTGGTACATGTATTGATCACTCTCAAATGACGTCACTTCCTACAGATTGCCACGTGCATCAGGATCTTAAGCGTAAATTTTTGTGACGCGCATCGGCTGTGCCGTATTTCGAACAAATTTTGAGCAACACACGTGCGTGTTTGGAACATTTTCCAGGATGTGCGTGCACGTACTTGATGGCGTTTAATATGCAGTAGCGTTTTTCCTACAAAGACGGCGTCTGTGAGAGTGGTCAATACTCCCTCAGGTTTTCCATATGGACCCAATTTGTCTCTCAGTGTTGCATGGTAGCGCAACTGGGCAAAGTCTGGTATGGTGCCTAATTACCATTGAAATGAAACAACCAAACCATGATGTACGAAGTGCCTACAAATGCGCAGACCAGAAGTGCGCAGACCAGAAGTGCGCAGACCAGAAGTGTGCAGACCAGAAGTGCGCAGACCAGAAGTGCGCAGACCAGAAGTGCGCAGACCAGAAGTGCGCAGACCAGAAGTGCGCAGACCAGAAGTGCGCAGACCAGAAGTGCGCAGACCAGAAGTGCGCAGACCAGAAGTGCGCAGACCAGAAGTGCGCAGACCAGAAGTGCGCAGACCAGAAGTGCGCAGACCAGAAGTGCGCAGACCAGAAGTGCGCAGACCAGAAGTGGGCAGACCAGAAGTGGGCAGACCAGGGGCCAATTTCATGGCGTTGCTTAGCACAAAAATTTGCTTAGCACAGGATTTGTTTGCTTTATTTTGCAAAAATGGATTGCCAGCCAAAATCGTAAGTGATGTGTATTGAAAGGTATTCTTCTACTCTTGCGAACAACACAAGTTGGTGTATAATTTTGGCTTGTAATCCATTTTATAAAGCAAATCAATCCTGTGCTTAGCAAATTTTCGTGCTAAGCAACGCCATGAAATTGGCCCCAGAAGTGCGCAGACCAGAAGTGCGCAGACCAGTCTCAAATTGGTTAATTTGGGATTCGTCTATCTTTAAACTGTTTGTAGCTTGATTGAGACCTATTGACTTGTAATGACTTGCAGGGCTTTGTGTCAGCCTAACCTTTTCCCTCTCTTGTAGGTTTCTCATCTTTCCGTGATTCCTTGGCTGTTGATGATGCTTCGTCTATTTTCCCATCTTTCTTCCCTCCTCTGCTGTCCCCGTTTAATTCCTTGAGTTGCTGTTCAGGATCGGGCAGTTTGAATTCTGGCAGGAGCTGCTTCAGGAGTAGCCAGACTTTATCAAGGTGGCCATACCTGGTGGAAGAATAAGCACAGATTGAAATGTTTGCAAAAAAGCCCCTTAAAGGCAGAGGCTTGTCAATGTGCGCATGAGGCCAAATTCATGCCACGAAATACGCAGCTCTATAGCAAAGGCCTCACACACACATTGACGAGCCTCTGCCTTTAAGTCACACAGGATAGGTCAAGTTTTTGCAACCGTAAGAAGAAAATTAAAATGCAAAAACACAATGGAAATTCCTGGCGGTGTCCACATAATTCCTGGAATGCAGTGTTCCGCCTGGAATTTCCATTGTGTATTTATATTTTAATGAAAGTGGGTCTGCCGCAGATTTCGTCTTATGGCTGTGACATAAGGGCCTTTTTTGCAGAACGGGTCACAAATATGTGACAATTTACCATATGTGACAATGGGCTGTAAAGTTGACTCCTATTAAGTCAATTTGGGTTTTTTACAGTTTAATAAAGAACAACTTCTAAGCTTTAAAATTATGCTCGTCTGAAATTCATATTAGCCTAAGAAAAAAAGTAGCCGTGATACCTATTACCTGCCCCAACCTAGAAAATCATGCAGAACCTATTTTTTTGCTCAAAAATCAATAAAAATAAAAACGTATTGTGCCTACCTAAAACTAAGTTTTGTGTACATCACTTCTTTTTTTTTTACCCCTTCAAAACATGAACAAATGGCTCACTCTTTTATTTTTTCACCTAGTATTTTTGGCTGAAAAAATTTGAGCAAAATAAAAATATATTTTTCACCTACCCACCCTAAATATTTTTTATATGTGATGGGAAACACAATTTGCCTTATATTCAGAAGTAAAGTTACGGCCAAAAGACAGCCAAAGTTTAACACAAAGATATAGAAGGAAAAAAACATCAATTTATAGTATGTATCCAAAACAACGAAAAAGTAAAACATTAAAGGAAAAAAAGACAAAACGAAAAAAGCAAGGAAAACAAAAATCAAAAATCAAAAAAACAATAATTAGTAAAAACAGGATCCAGGATCAACATAAGGATTTTCAAAAGCACACATCATACGTTTAGTGAGGTACTTTTTAATTATGTACCTACGGGAGCTTTTCAATATTTCGTAGTACTGATAGAAAAATTTTAAGTACTATTTCGGAGGGAGGGAGTAGGGCTTTTAAAAAATATGTTGTCAATTTTGGAATTTTTTTCTTTCAAATGACTGTTTTCACCTATTCCTGTGACAAGGTGTGTCTGTCATGCAGATACAATTGTCTAATCATATACAAAATAATTCAAGCGGAATGCATACCATCAATAAAATATCTGCGTACACCCCATGATATCCCTAACTTGTTTAAAAATTTGGATGGCCCCAAATGTTAATCGTTGCTCATGTTAGAACTGAACAGGAAAACGTCAAACTCCAACAATATCAGATGAGATCACACTTTACCCATCCTGGCCATCGAAGCTACACTCTTCAGGCTTCTGTCTAACGTCCCTTGTCAGTAAATCGTACTTTGCCTTTTTATAAAGGTTCCTTGTAAAAAACAGTGATTGGGAATGGAATTTCATATACCACACTGTGCGGGGAAACAACTGTTTAAAGCCCCAATACAACATTTGCAGTTACCAAATTTTTTTACAGTTACCAACAATCCTGACTAAAAGTGTTGATAGCAATGGTAACAAACACCACTGACATGAAGCCTGAAAAAAGAGAAAAAATTGTGTTGCCCTCGCCCGACCGACCCAAAAGTCTGAAAAAATCTCGGGTCGGGATTTATTTTTTCAAAAATAAAATTTGATCTTCTTTGCAAATGCGTACCTTTTGTAATGCAATGCAAGTTATTTATGTTTTGAGCACAGTTAGACTGGTTTCGGAGCTCCACATATTCCACAGACGTACACAAATATTCCTGTTCGTATGTCTGTGCGTGGAATATGTGGACTAAGAACCAGTCTACTAAATGTGTAGCTTTGCGCATGTTCAGAATCACAAGTCAAAATAGACTGGTTCCCGGCCCACATATTCCACATACACACAATTATTTTTCGTTTTCGAATTTGGAATATGAGGTCCGGGAACCAGTTTAAAGTCAAAATTGCAAGACTTGAAGATGGACGGCCAATTACGCTAGCAAAAAAATAATTTTAAACCCACCTTTTGTTTTTTTTACTGCAGAAATGTTTTTTTACCATTCATTCAACACAAAAAACATGCATGGATTTTTCAGGTTTTCTGAAGTATTACTGCATCTATGTGGCTGAAATTTCTACAAGGCAGTTTATCAACATTATTCTTTAGTTGCTAAGCAGTGTTTTCTGCCAAGCAGCACCATGAAAATTAATTGACATGGATAACATGCGATTATATTTTTAAAAGCTGGACAACAACTTTGGAGGTTAACATGACGAGATAATTGATCACGTTCACAGACGCAATCTTCGTAGGAAAAAACGCTACATTAAACGCCATCAAGTACGCGCACGCACACGCTGTAACATGTTCCAAACACGCACGCGTGTTGCTCGAAATTTGTTTGAAATAAGGCGCAGCCGATGCGCGTCACAAAAAAAACCGCTTAAAATTCTGATGCACGTGGCGATTTGTAGGAAGTGACGTCATTTGAACGTGATCAATATGGATGATGTTTTTTGAAGAGATTTTGTACTTACTGAAGAGGTATAGTTTCCGGTAGCCAACCTGTGAGTGCATGTATCACGCTCACGTCTCCAAACTCACAACTGCTATTGCCAGATGAATAACTGGGAATTAAAGATAGTATACATGATTGGTAAACTGTTACAAATAGTTTTATCCCCCTGTGTGATTGAAGATATGCATGATTAAAACCAACCTGAGCAAAAACCAGCTCTGTACTTCGTCTAACTTTTGAGAAAACAGTCAAAAAAGGGTTTGCAGTCATTTCGCCCCAAAACAACTTCGCCCTGAACCATTTCGCCCTGAACCACGGCCTGTGCACGAAGTGGTTTTGGGACGAAATGGCATTTGGGTGATGTAGTGTTTGGACAAAGTAATTTGGGGCGAAATGGTTTTGGGGCGAATTGAATTTTCGTCTCATGAGACGAAAACTAATTGTTTTACTCATTTCTCAAAGACTATAGCACTTCAGACAAAACCATTTCAGGGGAAGTTTTCTTCGGTCATCATGTTTATATTGTGTAAGTTAGGCGTAAATCTGTGAACATTTCTGATTTTCGAGATTACCAATCATGTATACTGCCTTTAAACACAAAATATCAATATGAATATGTATATGTCAATAATATGACACTTAGAACATAATTATTAAACTTGTCACACATTACCATACCTCATAAATATTCATCAGGCAGTCGCTGTATTTCATTGGACCATTCCAGCAACTCGGCCGTGTGATAGTTTTACTATTTCTTCGCACCAAGGAGGTACTATCACACACTTGGATCAGACCCTAGATTTGTCCCAGTACAGCGTGATCTTCTCAATTAAATGTACCAATGATGCATGCGCTAATTACATGCCTACCCATGGAGTTTAATAGTGAGCCAGTGGTACCACTACAACATAAATCAAAACGACGTCCAGTGGTGCTCGCTTTGCGATAATAAAAATGGAGGTTCTGATCTATGTTATATACCTCATGCGTAGATTCCTGTCATCTGATTGGTTAAAAGTGGGGGCATTGAATCAGCTAGACCCGGCACGTGTAGAATTCTGACTATGCCCACGGGCATAGTCTTTGCCATGCCCTGGGCATAGTCATTTAGCGGGTTCCGATGCGCGCATAGCGTGTGTAGCATAGCTGTGCACCAACTATGCAGCTGCACGCTTTACGTAAACATTCAGCAAGAAGGTAATGGCAGAATCTTGACGAAGTCGTTTTGTCGTAGATGATGAAGTCCTTAAGTCCTTAAGTGGCCTGTGAAAACTGTGTCAGACCATCCTTCCTCCATGGTCTAATGAAATGTGCTACTAAAGTGCCAGGTGATTATGCTACAACTTTTCCGCCGTAGACTAGCTTCCGAAATCGAAACTGTGACTGTGTATCGTTACTTTTAACCAACCAGATGACAAAAATCTACACATTCGGTATATAAAACAAATATTGACTGCTGTTTATTCGGGTCATGGTTAAGATTATAGGCCCTCGGTGATCTCGAAGCCATGACTATGCCCCTCGACTTCCGCCTCGGGGCACAGTCATGGCTTCGAGATCACCTTGGGCCTATAATCTTAACCATGCCCCTCATTGCAGTCAATATTTGTATAATATACCACGGCTGCCTTGAAGAATATTTATGAGGTGGAGTAAAACAAATACAACATAGTTTGAGGGAGAATAGTGCAAACTAATGATCCCTCGGTGTTGGATGATAAGGGCTTTCTCGACAAGTTAAAGTTTTATCGGGCTAATTACACCAATTAGGTGATTTGACACGGAATTACTTTTTTTTGGTACCAAATTCAAAATCATCAAAAACTCACTCCAGCGATATAACTTTGATGAGTGCTTTAGTAAGCAGCATTGGCCAGAGTTCATGTTGTAACGGGGTGACTGGTAGCAACACGTTGCCACTATCGTCAAACGGGATAGTGTCGTCAATGGTCACCTTACGCCAGCAACCCTGAAATGAAGAAAAGTTAAAGAAGCGTGTCCAGATCACATCTTATGAGAAGCGTTTCGAGATCACATCTTATGAGCACCCCCATTTTCCCCATGGGTGTTGAGATTTTGTACCATATCATGCGTCATATTTTTCTCATTACCATTCTGAAATTTCGCGTTCTCAATCTGTATAGAGCGTGATCCAAAACTGGTAAACACTGGATGAAGATTTCAAAATTTCTTAAATTAATCAAAATAGTACCTCGATCTGTAAAGAAATGTACATATTTTACAATCATATCACAAAAATTAACAGAATAAATTTGACTGGGCACACTGTGCCATCACATTTTCAAGAAATAGTTGAAAATACATGTAAAAAATTGCCTTTTTTGTCAATTGTATTGATTCTCCGTCCCTCGCGCATAAAAACAACCTCCGCATAAAACTGTAAAGTCAATTTCAACATGTGATAAACTGGGTGTGTGTATTAACATCAGTAGAAGGTAAACAAACGGGTTCACTTTAATGTTGACTAAGAAAAGGAAAGGCATTTGTCTTACGTGTGAGGGACGGAATTGGATCATGCTCTATAGGATATCGTCAAAAAACCACAGATGGTTCGTAAACTAATTTATCCGTTCCATAAAGCAGTTACACCAACCTTTTTGCTTCCACATCCAAATTGGAGATTGCAAATTTCCTGTTTTCTTCTCATGGATATTATTTTGGGGAGGCATTTTATATGATTGTTAGGTTAGAACGAAATCCATTTTCTGAAAAAAATCTGAACAACTCCTTTAACCCTCAGCCTGCTGTCGGTGACTGGAATCGTCGAACGGATTTTTTCCCTGCATGCTGTCGGCGACTGGAGTCGCCCGCATGCACTGTGCAATGTTACACATCACAGAATATGTTCAGCAGGCTAAGGGCTAACTAGCCTATACTCACCATCCAGTAAAGCCGCACGATGTACTTGCCGTGGGGGTTGTACTGGGGCTGGTGGGGGCCCTTGCCCACACGACACAGGGCAAAGATGTGGTCCCACGGACGCCAGTTACGGGGTACGCCACCAATGACGGACGTAGTGGAGGTTTCAGGCTCGCTGCGATCGGCAACAGAGACGTGCCATAGATTGGTAATTTGACTTATGATCCAACGCATTGTCTGAAAGAAAATGTACTTGAACCTTGATAAGGCCGCCAAGGAAAAAAATACCCGTGTTTCCTATTACATCCAAGTGCCATACGCGTGACGTCAACAACTATCATATCTGCCATTACTGTGTCCATACTATGGCACGCCAAAGTTGAAATAATTCAACACTGATAATTCTACCATCAACCCTGAAAAACAAGTCTCAACGTTTTTTAAAACTTGCCAACAAAAACACGGTATGCCAGTTTCAAACAGTCTATCAACATTTAAAAGTCATGCAAACTTTTTTTCTTGCGCAACATTTGCGAAAATATGCGTCAATATTAATGTTGAAATATTTTTCGCTTTGGCTTGCCATAGTATGGACACAGTAATGGCGGATAGCAACCGTTGACAAGCCAAGTGAAACCCAAGAATTAACAAGACTTGACAGTATAACTAACCTCACAGTCATTAATGTGCGAGTTAGCACTAAGCAGGTCGAAGTCCGCTCCATTATCAGGATCAAAGATTACTGGAACTTTATCGGTGATGAAGTCCTGCGGTCTCTGGTAGTGATCGATGCGCATGCGCAGCAAGGGCGGCATATCGATGCGTCCTTCCGGATCGTCAAAGAAGTGTTGCTACAGGGTGAACAAAAAGGGGGAAGCAATCTCATAAATCATATATGTTGCGTGCTGTTACATTTTTGAGCGCCCCCATTTTTCCCATGGATATTGAGATTTTGATACCATATCATGTGTCATATTTTTCTCATTACCATTCTGAAATTTTGCGCTCTCAATCTGTATATTTTCAAGGATATCGTCCAAAAACCACCCATGTTTTGTAAACTAATTTATCCAGTTCCATAAAGCAGTGTAGTAATTACACCAACCTTTTTGCTTCCACAACTAAATTGGAGATTATAAATTTCCCGTTTTCTTCCCATGGATAGTATTTTTGGGGAGTTATTTCATATGATTGCTAGGTTAAAACTATATCCATTTTCTGAACAAATCTGACACAAACTCTTTTAATAAAAAATATCACCTAGTATTAACTTCATATGATATTTTTTGTCATTGCTCTAATCACTTGGCATAATGTTTTCCAAAAATAGTAAGATTTTTGCTCATTGCATTTGAAAACTGACACAAAATAACCTTTAAAAGTCCCAATACATCATTTGCAGTTATACCCAAAATTTACTTCACAAGTTAACAAGGAAAACCCGACCAAAAGTGTTGATAGCAATGGTAACAAACACCACATAATTTTTATTTCCCGTGTAAAATACCTTTTCGGGAGAAATTGTCAACTGAAGGTGTTTTTTAAATTTTTTTAATTGTTGTTTGCAAACAATTATATAATATTGGATGGCTTTGAGGGTGATATGAGAATATACCGCACGAGTCATGAAAATATCACCCGAAAAGACATCCAATATTATTATTGTTATATAAAATGAAGCTTTGTTTTGGTGTTGAAAACGTCAGTTTACAAATGCGTGCGCTTTTGTTACTGTTGTACAGTATTTTTTGTTACTGTACTCTGGCGCGCGTTGCACACGCATGCAATCCATTCCCTCGATCCATGACGCGCGGGTACGCGTGTGTTCGTGGTGCGCCCAGCATGCACGCACATAGAATCTGGGCTATGTGCTGCACAGTAACAGAAACGCACGGTGTCTGCAAAAGCTTCATTTTATATAATTTTTTTTTTTACCATTTATTCAACACAAAATCCATGCATGAAGTATGAAAATCCATTTTCTGAAGTATTACTGCATCTATGTGGCTGAAATGTCCACAAGGCAGTGTATCAACATTATTCTTTAGTTATGTAATGCTGTTGTTCCTGGATTTCTTAAATAGTTTCATCTGCAAATGATATAGAATGGGCCTTTTAAAACTCAAACAAAGACAACTGTGCTATATACAGTTGAAGTCAGAAGTATAAATGGGTCTGTCCACAGTAATGGGGTACATTTGAAAAATAAGTCAATAATTCCTTTTAGATGTCTTTAGTTTATCTCAGAATTAAAGAAATGTCCTTGTTTTGTTCTCAGGAGATAACTTTTGCCCAAAAAGGTAAGCAATTGCTGCCACAAGTGTACAAATTTTCATATTACGCATGTAACGTGGTCAGACAAGTTTGTGACATTTTTTTCCGTCTTTGTTACATGCGTAATAGGAAAATTTGTGCACGAGGTTTTCACAAATGTATGTTGTAGGACTATATTTCTTACTCCTTGGTGAAAAAGTTATTTTCTCAGTTTAGCTTGATAATTTAAAGATAAAATTAAGACATTTGAAGTGAACTGGGACCTAAGATCTTGAATGTTACAGAAATGTACCCCATTACTGTGGACAGACCCAAATACAACTGTATGCAACCAAGTGTTAAAACTGGTGTGCTTACACCACTTTTTAAACTAAATTCTTGATTTTGTGGAATTCCTCACGTGCATGCAGTACTTAAAACATAGCTTGTACACCTTGCAATGGTTCGGGTAGTCCTGTTTACCATTTTGGGTGATGATGGTATTGGTGTACATGTATTTATACTTATGACTTCAACTGTAGCTCCGTTTCCAGTAAAGTATAGCCAGGGAAACAGCCCAAATAGGTCAGAGGCTTCGCACATTTTCTTGAAAACATGTACACTGTTTTTTTCATTGATTTCTCTGAACTTAGATGAGGTACTGAGCTGACTTATACACAGGTTGGTTTTTATCACACACATCCTCAATCACACATGGAGATAACGCCGTATGTAACAATTTTCCAATCATGTAATCTACCTTTTTAAAAATTGAAAACTTACCAAACTGCTGGGACTCTTTCCTTTTTCTTTTTCTTTTCCTTTGTGAGGAGTATCCTGACAAATTAAAACAGAAAGGTTTCTATAAATCACAACAAACAGCTGACAATCTTAAAGGGGCTGTGTCACGGTTTGCGCATGCGCCAAATCCTTTCAAGTTTTGACATACATGCGTGCTCAGAAGAATGAAGTGCAATTTCGTTACACAACGCCATTGGTTCGTGTGCGTAAATGTACATCGTGCTGCATGGGCAGTATACAGTGTTCATGAGTGTTTACAATACGCAGAATTCAACTACCGGTACATAGCAAATCGTGTTGCGCACCTTTGTTTAATGTCTAAAGAAAATCGGTACAGCTGCGGCGGCCACGGTGTCTTTCCATCGACAGAAGATGTGCTGTTAAATTGCTGTCAGGACCAAATAGGCATACCAGTTTGGGTGGAAATCAAGGTTGAACAAATTGTTGTATCTAACCATGTCATTCATATCATTCGATCTCGTTTCTGTCATGTTTTGTCAGGTTTTTTGATGGTATGAAAATACTCTCTTTCGAACGACGGCCGCACACACGGTGATATTGATGTTTGACGGCTTATAAATATGGCAAACAGTGCCATTTCAAATAAAAATTAATGCATCAGGACAACCCGACAGTTGACAAGTACACCACTGCCAAAATTACTAAAGAATTATAAGGGATGGCCAAGATTGAATAGGATATGCAAAACCCAGCGATTATCAAAGGCTTTTAGCATGAGGCAGGTATCTTTTCTCAATTACATAGTGTAATTTCTTTTTTTTACAATGAGAAAACTTATGTGTAAATCAGAAAGGCAAATTAATTTCTAATTTAAAAAGCTAATTCCTCTGTTTTATTTTTCTGGAAATTTAATAATAGCTTACTCCAAATGTTCATCACACAAGTTTTAATACCCTTCAAGAACAAGCAGAAGAACCACTGAGAATTCATTCAGAAAAATGCTGAAAATTACAGCTTTTTTAACAATCGGGCATTTTTCCAACATGCACATACCCATTTTTCTGCATTGACATCCGTATCGTTCCATTCTGGCCAAATGACAAACTTCTGTTTCCGTCCTTCTAGAGAGCCAATAATGCTAGCTGTAATAGAAGCAGCTCTAAAAGACAAAGGGGAGAGGGAGGAGGGGGGGAAATAAATTAATTTAACCAGTTGATGCCTGGATTATATTTGGCAAAAATACAAATTTAAAAAACAAGGCAAATGTGATTGGCCAAAAGTTAAGACCAGGTCAAGCACCACAAATACCGACTCTTGAGAGTAATTTCCATTTTCTATTAGTCTTCTGCTTTTGCAAAAGAATTCTTAAATATTGGTCTGTTTCGGAGTTCCTGACACAAACAAAATCTCTTGGATTAGCAATTGAGAATCTGAGAAATGTATCAATACATATCGTGCAACATATGAAACGCAAATCTTCAGTTTAATCAAAATTGAAAATTCCTTTTGTAATTAAGTTGAGATCGAAATATTCAAAATTACAGCTTCATTATACATGACTGCATAAAGCCTATGTGTGCTGAAAATTCCTACTCAGATTGACTTCTTTTTTTTTCAACAAGTGGAGAAAACTTTTGCATCTCTTTTGTTGCAAAAATCAATACATGCACAAACTTACAGTACTTTTCTTAATATATCACCTACTTTGACAAAATAAAATCACGAAACTTCGGATTTTCACGTCGAGATGATCCAGATTTCGACGCCATCTTCCGTTATTTCTCACCAGCCGAAGAAGACACTAAACTAGGCCCGTTATTTCTCGTAAGTGTTTCTCGGGTTAAATCCAATGAAATGTATGCATTGGCTGGTAATTCAAAAACTGACTGTCTGTTTAAAATTAATATTTCTCAGTCACCAAATCGCTTTTATGTTACAAATTCCAAAAGTCCTGATTAACAATTATGATAGCAAGTAGGTGTAAAGACCATTAGATACCAGATATTAATGTGTTAGGGCCGTGTTTATGACTATGCATCCATATCTTTTAGTGACACTAATTGGCACTTTGCACAGCTATGCAAATGCAAGTCATAAAAGAGACGTGATTATCCTTTGACCTGGAGCAAATAAAAAATGAGACAATTAATTTAGGCCGAAATTTATGGGACGTTATGGTACTGAGAGGGCAAAGGTTTTGACACTGTCCTAGACTTGTAAAAAGACTTTGTGACTCCGCTATCAAGATGGCAGACCCCTAGCTGAGCATCCGGTTATGAAACTCAAACTTTATTTTCCTCTTTGAAAATATAATCCAAAGGGAAAGAATTGGGTAGTTGATTATGGTATCAGACCCTGTGTACACAACAAATATTAGACTGGATGACAAATTTGTAAGTGTTTTCTAAGAAAATCTCTAAATTTCCCACTCTTAAAGGGACACACCGGCTTACTGTTTACATAATGTAGCAATCTAGCATCCTTGACAATAATATTTCGATGGTCGTTGTGAAAACAATTATCAAAATGTCACGTAATTAACTAGAAATTTTTAAAATTAACAAAAGAGACAAATGTTGGGATATACGCTTTACCAGCCGTCGTAATGTATTATGTATCATGTGTTTGTAAATAAAGGTGGCGTTCGATATGGGTCGACACGTGTTTAACCTCGATTCCTTGTTTTCCCTGACTCATCATACACCTTGCATGATCCCTCAGGTCAGCGCTGACTCGAGGAAGTTCATCGAACGCAATGTTTTGGAGTCTTTAGCACCCTCAATAGGCCTATGCTGTTTTTCCCGCAGATATTATTTATCGAGACCACAAGACCACAAGACTTTTCGGAAAGTCACATGGTTCCGATCTGGTTCCGAAAAGTCACATGACCTTGAATTTTTGATAATTGCTCAAAAACGGCCAAATTTGACGACATTTTTTCAGGATATATCTAATTTACTCTGGAAAGCGCTTCAGAATAATGTATGGGTCTATTTCGAGCCAAAAATAGCCCAACAAAGCCGGTGTGTCCCTTTAAACTTAGGTTGAGTGATGTTCCCGTTGGAGCTTTTAAACAAATCTACCGTTAAAACCAAAATAACTGAATAAGTAATTTTACAGAAAAATAACTACTTAATTCTTACCCTTATGGGTAGGGACTTGGAAATCAGTGACGTCATCGCGCTTGCACTGGGTACACTAGTAATGGTTAGTTTCACAGCGGGTTTTTGCCGTCTCTGAAGTGGCGCATCATGAAAAAGGCGCTCTAAAATCTCACAACATTGTTCAATTCATTTTTTTAATAGATGCGTGGAAAAAAGCATACTTTTTTGACGATATGCATTTGTTAAAACGATTTGTAAAATATTTATAGTGGGGCGCAGCAATATGTTTGTTTGATAGTGAGATTTATTACCCCAAAAAAGGTAGTTCACGTTGCTAAACAGACTTGTGAAACCAACACACAGTTTGGGGAGATAGTTGTTTGTGTTTGTGCCAAATTTCATTGAAGAAAACATTCCCCTTGCTTGTTATTTTTAGAACACAAAAATGATTAACGGCTCCGTCTTGCACACGTTGTCGAGTGCGTAGTCTTCATTCCAGGCATAAATGTGAGCTTACACATAGACAATTACGTCGCGCACCCTCACGTGTGCATATTAGGGAGGTTTCGCACCGTCAAGGATACCGATACGGATACGTCAAGACTCTATGCGCTTCTCGTGGTGCGTAAAGCCCGCCGCACACCTTGGCGATTTACCGGATAATCGGATCATCAGACCACATACCGGAAAGGTGTGCGTTGAAATAATTCGGGCCGGTCTGACCGTACGCTATAGACCGGAGCAAATCAAACTTGTTTGATTTTTCCGGATCCGATGGTCCGGTGTCCGATGGGCCGGTAAATCGCAAAGGTGTGCGGCGGGCTTAACCGACGTACACACGTTTTCATACTCACGGATATCGGCCTCCATACGCGTAGCATAAAAACGGATACCGGTTATGGGGATTTGTCGCTTTTTTCGTAATGGATGAATAAGTTGTATGCATTTTGTTTCTTTGTGGTGTATCTTCCATGAATCATCACGAAACACACTTAACGTCTTCACTAGTGGTTCACACTATCGACGCATCCAAACAACCGCATATGCGGAGCTGAGCAAAACACACACGGGAAGCACGCATCGCGCGCGCCATTTTTATTCGTTCCTTCCAATTCCGCGAGCAACCCTAGCTCATAGCAGCGATCCAGCCGCCTGAGTTCAGACACATGTTCCAAAACAAAGAATACATTCGCCACATGATTTGTTTTCAAACGAACCATCTTGTGGTGGATGTATTTTTATTGCGCTGTTGTACGTACAACTGACATGACAGTTGAAAAATTGACGGACAAGTAGACCTCGGATCAAATCTTCCGTAATCTGTCATTTGACGTACGAAACCTTCGGATACGTTAATTTTTCTACTCAACTACTCAGTTCACATTAAAAACGCATCAACGGAACAAAAATTAACGGATCGGAGACGACGTACGTCAATTGTACGTAGCCTACGTCTGACCATGGAGGAAGGAAACATGGTCTGACGGACAAAAATAGTGCAGTGTGAACCCGCCCTTAGTCATAATTATGACTTATGATATTAAAGCCATATTATTACTGGTGTTAAGTCATATGATTACATGTGTGACTTTTTTTATTCCTGTCCCTTCTACGCTTCGGCACGCGTGTACTGCCAACACGCAAAAATCGTTCAGTACATTGTGGATGAGTGTTATTTTGGCGCGCAATTGCCACGTGAGGGCGCATTGCTTATTACTCAGTTTAACGCAAAACAAGAAACCGTGTTGAATTAAGACTAATCAGACTTGAAGTTGAAGATATCTTCGTTGGCTTGGCGCAATATGTCACTGTGGGGGCGCTGCATACTGCATCGCATTCTTCGAGCTCTCTCCTAATCAGCTTACACGCACGATTTCGCGGGAAAACCGCCGATTCCTAAGACGCATATCTCGGCAACCGCTTGCTCAATTTATTTACTTTGAATTTTTTTTTCCAAGTCCCTACTTATGGGTAATGTGAAAATGCGTGGAATCAATAGGAAAATTTCCTATTGATTCAAATATATAAATTCACCCAAATCCGTGTTCAATGTATATGAAAAAAAAAAACGAAACGTGAGTCGGCATTTACCTACCTACGGATTACAGTACCTCTTTTACTCGTCAAAAATGATCAAACGTCTGGCTTGGCGGCATGGCATCGCCTGCAGCGCGCGCTGTACGTGAAGAACGTACCGCGCGATAGAGCCGATGTGCTCTCTCATGAAACAGCCGCTGTGCAGCTGGTACGTGACGACGCCGTCGCGAGATGGCGCTATTATGTTGACCTCTCCGCCCTCGCGCGTGCGCATATTTGATTTTTGGTCAAAGAGTGGGAATTTCATCACAAGGAAGGTCTCAAACTGTCCCCACGATTTCACCGAAACTAGACATCGGATCGATGCGTACTCTTCGGAATATTTATAAACTGGGGTGAGTGCACCTATTGAGCAAATATCAGAGCCGTGGGCCAAATTTCATTTGCGTGAGTTTGCCACAGATTTGGTGTATATTAGAAGACAGGGCTGAGGTTTCCGAAGCATACTTCCAAATACTGAAAGCCGTCCAGATCAAACTGTACGGCTTTCAAGAGCAGCATTTTTCCCCCCATCAAAACCGTTGGCAAAATGGAATCTTTAGTTTACTCATTTTACAGGAAATTGCTATTTTTGGTAAAATATGAATCTCCACACGTTCTACATACCTCCCTGGCTGAAATTGTCTGAATAGTGGCGTACATTCGTCCGTAAAACCCGAATCTTTCAGGAGCAATCATACCGCATGACTTGTAGAATTTTTCCCCTTTTCAAGATGGCGGATGTAGACTCGGCGCAGTCGTTCTTTCGGCCACCAGCACGTACTAGCACGGTACAGACAAGGGGGGCGCTGTTCACATTTATTCGCTCTTGCCTGTGGGCATGTACCGTTCCGCCGGCCGGCGCTCCGCTGGCGAATCCACAGTCACTGACGCGAGTACACGTTAAAAATGTGATATATTTCCTCATGGCTTGCATCTCTGAATTGTTTATATATTTTTGTAAATTGATAGTTAGTTAGAAAACCTACAAGCTGTTTAATTATCGACCAATTACTCTCAAAATGATTGTCCATGTATGACAATTGCGTTGTTTACACGTTGCCAATGTCTCTCAACTACGAATGAAGTATGATTTTTTCTTCAGCAATTCCGTTAGATGACGAAAAATATTGCCACCCAACTCCCCTTCCCTCCCTCCCAATTAAACAAATTGTAAAACAAAAATCAGAAAGGACTCGATAAGAACCACAGAACCTCTCGAAACTATACAATTCCAGGCGCCTATAGCTTTTGAGTAAGGATGCCGCCAACTTTTTTAAGCACCTGCAGCCGATTTCACGAAGCATAACGCACTGCGTAAACCCACTTGCGCAACATTTTATTGCGTAAGTTGCGCAACATTCTTCCGAAGATAACACGCAGGCTATGAAGCTTGCGCCATTTGTCAAAAGTTGCGCAAGCTGCGCAATGCTTCGTGAAATCGGCTGCAGGTGCTTAAAAAAGTTGGCGGCATCCTTACTCAAAAGCTATAGGCGCCTGGAATTGTATAGTTTCGAGAGGTTCTGTGGTTCTTATCGAGTCCTTTCTGATTTTTGTTTTACAATTTGTTTAATTGGGAGGGAGGGAAGGGGAGTTGGGTGGCAATATTTTTCGTCATCTAACGGAATTGCTGAAGAAAAAATCATACTTCATTCGTAGTTGAGAGACATTGGCAACGTGTAAACAACGCAATTGTCATACATGGACAATCATTTTGAGAGTAATTGGTCGATAATTAAACAGCTTGTAGGTTTTCTAACTAACTATCAATTTACAAAAATATATAAACAATTCAGAGATGCAAGCCATGAGGAAATATATCACATTTTTAACGTGTACTCGCGTCAGTGACTGTGGATTCGCCAGCGGAGCGCCGGCCGGCGGAACGGTACATGCCCACAGGCAAGAGCGAATAAATGTGAACAGCGCCCCCCTTGTCTGTACCGTGCTAGTACGTGCTGGTGGCCGAAAGAACGACTGCGCCGAGTCTACATCCGCCATCTTGAAAAGGGGAAAAATTCTACAAGTCATGCGGTATGATTGCTCCTGAAAGATTCGGGTTTTACGGACGAATGTACGCCACTATTCAGACAATTTCAGCCAGGGACGTAGAACGTGTGGAGATTCATATTTTACCAAAAATAGCAATTTCCTGTAAAATGAGTAAACTAAAGATTTCATTTTGCCAACGGTTTTGATGGGGGGAAAAATGCTGCTCTTGAAAGCCGTACAGTTTGATCTGGACGGCTTTCAGTATTTGGAAGTATCCGAAGCACTGCTCGCCATGCTCGCGGGGCTAGCTATTGACCTCCATGGTTTGACTGTGTAAACCGTCTAAACTTACTCCTTATTTGAAGCAGAATTAACTCTATTTGTTGACTTTTTCTCTTTAGCCAGCTTGGAAGACATGACTGATATGTAATTTCGCCTCTAAGAAGGCTTTTAATCCTTCGAAAATGAACAATTTTTCCTTCGGTGGCAACCAGAGTTTCCCCGTCGTTAAGCAGAACGAAGTCAGAGGTCAAAGTCTGGTTCTTTTTCCAAACACTGATTTTTGCACAATGGTTTCGTCTGGGCACTAGGCAGAGCGCCAGGGTTAGAAATGCGCATGCGCAGTTTCATTAACAACTTGTCAAAAACTTTTTGGGCTAGGGGTCAAACTATAAAGCCATTTAGCACAAATATTTGCTTACCGGTAATACAAAATGTATTTGCAAGAACACAAGTTATTGCTGTTATTGCTAAGAACACAAATTGACCTATAATTTTGTCTGCTAACCCATTTTTGCAATTGAAGCAAATTAATGTTGGATTAAGCAAATTTTTCTGCTAAACATCTTTATGAAATTGGCCCCAGTACGCTCAGTGCGAAAGATATAAAATTAGGATTAAGCAAATTTTTCTGCTAAACATCTTTATGAAATAAAATTAGAACACAACATTTTAGAGTTGCTTTTGTTGTAAAATATTTTATTGCATGTTTCAAGGAGTGTGTTGAACCCCCAATTTTTCCCACCTTGAGATTTTTGTAGCATAGAATTTGCCATATTTTTCTCATTACCATTCTGAAATGTTGCGCTCTCAATCCGTAAAAAAACACCGATTTGTTGTCACATAAAGCAGTGCAGTGATTACACCAACATTTTTGCTTCCGAGTCCAAAATAGAGATTGCAAATTTCTTGTTTTCTTCCCTTGAATAGTATTTTGGGGATTAGGCCTATTAGGTTAGAATGAAATCCATTTTCTGGAAAATCTGGACAACCTCCTGATCCTTTAATACCGTCAATATTGTGAAATAATATGATTACTCGTGAAGTTACGGGAAAATAAATATCTTCGTTCACTACTTTTCAGAAACCTGCGTATTTTGTTCTCCGTCTAAAATGTCTGATTTAAAAACTCACTCGTCTTCACAAATTGATGGCGAGACGTTTAGACCGTTTCCAAAACCACTTCTTCGACCTTCCTGGCCGTGCACGGCAGACCCTCGCTTGTAGTCATCCAGTCCCGGGATGGAAAGCCTCCGTACCCCTTCAAAAGATCCCCCAGGTACTATAACCGATCCCCGTCGCCGGTCCGAACATCTCTCGGGGCCGGGTGAGAATCCTCCTCCGGTAAAAGCAGCTAATGACATTCGTTTCTCGGTCAATCGAGACCGGCGACTGTGGATACGCAGCCCGGGTGCCAAGACCGGGGCAGGTGGTGCCGCGGCCGCAGGGGACACACCCGCGTCATCCGCATCCTCATCGGTGTCCAAAAAGAACACAGGTCTTGCGAGGAGTTTATTTGTGTACTTGGCCGTCCGGTCATAGATTTCGTCCAGGGTTAACGGCAAGTTTGGGTACAACACCTCTCTACGATAGGAACTTTGGCCGGCCTGCTGCAAGCCCGGAGCTGCTGGCGACTTGGGGAGAATGCCTGGTCTTCGCTCGCGTGACCGGGACATTTTTTAAGAGCTCTTTATTTTTAATCAGGTCCGAGGGAAAATTCGCCTTTTCATACACTCCGTGCACGTTTATACATCCATTTTGTGCTACTCATACAAAGTCACCTTTCCCCTGTGTAATTTTAGTGAGCAAAATTGAGAGAACAAAAAACAAGCAGTAGCCTACACGAACGACACGTGTATCCTTCGAAAGATATCGCCTTCCAACATACATAATTAACCATGCTCAGGAAAAGCAAACGGGTGCCCTAAAACCTGAGTCTGTTCCAACAAATTATCGGAATGCTTTTCGCATCTCAAGTTTCCTTAAAAGGGACAAAAAACGGTGTAAGAATACAGAGAAAGGTTTTGTATGTTTGGAACGAGAGGGATTCTGTCGAGCTGTAAACGATTTCACTATACGATTACATTGTGCCGGCCTTCGTGACCGAAACAGTAACCTTTACTCTTGACTCGGAAAGAATAAATAAAATATGTAACTTTACTCGGGCGATTTTTTTTCTTCAAGAACGGCTGACATTGTTTTATACAGATCATAGGAGAATGATTCGTATTCAAAATTACTGAAAGATGCTGCGTACGTGTGAAAGAATCTCATAGATCATACCCGCAAGCTAGATTTACAAAATGTCTCCCCAAAATACTATCCATGTGAATAAAACAGGAAAGTTGCAATCTCCAATTTCGATGTGTAAGCAGAAAGGTTGGTGTAATCACTGCACTGCTTTATGTAAACCAGGTAAATTAATCAGTTACAAAATATTGGTGGTTTACTTTTTTGACGATATCCTTGAAAATATACAGCGTCAAATTTTAGAAAAAAAATATGACACTTGATATGGTATCAAAATCTCAACAACCAATAAAGGATGGAATATGAGTTGAGTCTTTGTCAGAGAGCTCTGGTTCAAGATGGCTGCCCACACAGACCCAAGACGTGTCAGTGAGTACAATGAAACTTGTGTATAGTGGCCACCTCGGGCCACTTTATAGAGGTTGCTTAAGCATCATACACATAGCATTTGGGACAATAGAGGGGTGGCCACTATAAACAGGTGGCCTGTTTATCAAGGTGGCCTTAATAGCAGGTTTCACTGTATAAACACTAGAGGGCGCTTTGCATAAATAACAGTAAGTAGCGAATGGAAAATGTGGGGGTCAAAACGGTGATCTGGTCACGCTCCTTGAAAGCCCCAATACATTATTTGCAGTTATAGGACTAGGCCTAACCAAAATGTTACCAGTTGACAAGAAAAAACCCACTAACTATAGCAATGGTAATGTTCAATTAACACCACATTCTTTTTTTTCCCGTGTAAAATGGTACCTTTGTGCACGGGAGAAATTGCCAACTGAAGGTGCTTTTAAAAAAAGGTTGTCTGCAGACAACTTTTTTACTGTTCATTGATAAACAAAAATATATTCAGGTATTCTGAAGTATTACTGCATCTATATGTGGCTGAAATTCATACAAGGCAGTTTATCAACATTATTCTTTCGTTATGTAATGCTGTTGTTCCTGTTATTTTAAACGTTTTTAAACATGTAGGCCTACTGTCCTTAGGGCAGTGGCGAGCAACATAAAGGCCATAAGGCCGCCCTGCACCACGAGTCCCTGCAAGTCCATGTACATCAGTCTAGAGCTTCATAAATTAAAATTATGTAAATTTTAGACTCGTGCTAGACTAGTAATTTCATTAATTGAGCACCATTGTACATGCAATGCTGGCTTTTCATGGTTGGCTTAAAGACGCACGTCCATCACACGCGCACTGTGTATACGCGTACATGTACTGCAAGGTTAAAATTTAACTCACACGTACATACTTCCTACCTAGTAACTGCAGCCCACATTAACTTGATTTGCAACTATTGTACATGTACATGTACCAGTTTGAGATATTTCTACCAAGTTATGTAAATAAATATGTACATAAATATATTGACAGAAGCTCCAGCAGAAACTAGGCCTACCCATCTTCCTTTCGCAAGGGTCTTTGCTGCACACCGTATACTGTGAAACTCGGTGTGCAGCAAAGACCCCGTGCGAAAGGAAGATGGGCCTACCCAAAGCTGGGGTTCTTTATTGAAAGGCCTATTTCATAAAGCTGTTAAGCAGAAAAAAATGCTTAATGCAAAATTCATTTAATTTGCTTTAAACAATATAGGTGACCGTGAGTCAAAATTGTATGCCAAGTTGAACTTGTGTATTTAAAAACAGTAGCAGATAAACAGTCAATGGTTCGAATCCCGGTGGAGCCAAGTTGCTTTTCACTGCATCCAGATTTCCCAAACCCATATTGACATTTGTATCCAATTTTATTACACATCACATACAATTTTGACTGCCAACCTATTTTATAATGGAAAAAGACGTTTGACTGATATTTATTTGGGTCTGTGGGATAATGCACAATAAATCACCAAAAAACCAACGTCCCTGCTTTATAGAATATTTTGAGGGCTTTAAAGTTTGTCAATTTTTTTTGGTCAAAATAATGATAGGCCCTACAAGAATGCAAAACCGTATAAAGAACAATAATTAATTATAAACTACGGTTATGAATAACATATCAACATTCGGCTTAAAAATATCAAAATTGGGCTAAACAACCGCCATAGATGCCCACGTTTTAAAAGTATTCATATAAAATTTAGTGTCAAGTTCATATTTAATTTTGTCCAAACTCCATGCCTTATGTGCAGTACAGTGCATTTGGAACGTACCGCGGTCACCTTCGACGCGCAGTCGAGCGCGTTAACATACGTGGCATTATAATCGTTTTTTCCCCACGGGAATAAAATTTGGGATGAAATAGCCAATTTTATGTTTTCCTAAGGAACTAAACAAGAATGTATTTCCAAATTTGGTACATTTTTATAGTTTTAAGATTATAAAATAAAGTAATTTGTAGCAGGAAGAACATTATGTCTCGCATCCTACAAATGTCACAGTAAAGTTTTGGGCAAAATAACTGGATTTAGTGCGATTTTCAACAACAAGTTTTACAATAAGAAACTAATTATTTTATCAAAAGTGTTTTTTGAGCTTGAAAGTGTGTCATTTTGATTATAATTTGGTGTTTTTTGAGGCGACAAATACAAAATTAGTTGCAAAAGACATTTTGCATGAACGAAAGTGATTTCCAAATATTCATTTCGACGACGTCCGCAATACGATATCATATTACACACGCGGCGCGCGAAATGTTTATATTGTATTTGTTCACTGAAGCGTGCTTGTGTGAATAAATAATCACAATGGCTAATTCTCCAAAGAAGGCATCGTCTCCCAAGCGAGCCCGATCCCCATCGGCTTCCCAATCTCCTACGAAGTCTCCATCCAAGAAAAAGCGAGCCAAGTCTCCAAAAAGAAAGAGCAAGCGTATCGCGGCTCATCCTCCGGCCAGCAAAATGGTAGAGGCGGCGATTACTGCTTTGGGCGATCGACGCGGTTCGTCTACCCAAGTCATCAAGAAATTCATCTCTGCGAATTACAACGTGGACACCACAAAACAAGCTTACACCATCCGCAGAGCTCTCAGATCTGGCGTCGCCAAAGGATCCCTGACGCAGGTTAAGGGCAAGGGGGCTTCTGGGAAGTTCAAGCTAGGCGCCAACGCCAAGACCAAGGAAGCCACGGCGGCCAAAGCAGCCAAGGCAAAGGCCAGACGGGCAGCGCAGAGGGAGAAGACACGGGCACGAAAGGCAGCTCAGAAGGCCAAGAAAGCAGCAGCAGCCAAGGCCAAAAAAGCCAAGAAGCCCAAGTCCAAAGCCAAAAAACCAGCCGCCAAAAAAGCTGCCAAGCCGGCAAAGAAAGCTGCCAAGCCCAAGAAACCCAAGGCCAAAAAGCCAGTCAAGAAAGCCGCTAAACCCAAGGCCAAGCCGGCAAAGAAAGCTGCAGCCAAGCCCAAGAAGCGAACGGCATCCAAGAAAGCCAAGCCCAAGCCTGCCAAGAAGTAAACATCTTTCTTCGGGGTTCAACAAAACCAACGGCTCTTTTCAGAGCCACCACAAAAACAAAAGAGATTTCGTTGAATGCTTGACATCAAGGCAGACAAAACTCAAGGCAAAAACATGAAAAACAGAAGGTCAACCTAGGCACAAAACATTGAAGCACCCATGACTAAAATAATACATTTTGTAACAAAACAAATTTTAATCCCTCACGACAGGCATGAGATTTTCAGGCTTTTGTCTGAAATCAAACTTTATGAATCTGAGAGGAGAAAAGCATTATTTAACCGAAATAATTTAGTACTTACCATGGTGCCTAATCATTGGAACAACCAACATGAAACAACCAAACTTGGGATGAGAAAAAATCATAAGGGCCTTTAGCTTATCGGGATTCGAACCCGAGACATCTGACTCACCGGGCAGCTAGCTAAGTTACACTCCCTCATGTTTTCCCCAAGACTAGTACTATAGCCTCTGCATCTTACACACACCGGACAGATGCTCTACCAGCTGAGCTATGAGGCACAGTGGTATATTCCCTCAAGTTTTCCCCAAGACCTCTGACAGATGCTCTACCAGCTGAGCTATATGAGACACAGTGGTATACTCCTTCAGGTTTCCCCCAAGACCTCTGACACACTAGGCAGATGCTCTACCAGCTGAGCTATAAGGCACAGCGGTATACTCCCTCAAGTTTTCCCCAAGACCTCCGACACACCGGGAAGATGCTCTGCCAGCTAAACTATGAGACACAGTGGTATATTCCTTCAGGTTCCCCCCCCCCCCCCCCCCCCCCTCCCCCCCCCCCCCCCCCCCCTCCCCCCAAGACCTCGGACACACCAGGCAGATACTTTACCAGCTGAGATACAAGGCACAGTGGCATACTCCCTCATATCATAAACGAATTATTCCTGTTACATAATACATACATAAAACAGTGCAGTATTTAACCAACATTTTTGCTTCCACATCGAAGTTGGGCATTGCAAATTTTCTGTTTTCTTCCCACGGATAGCATTTTTTATGACTGATGGTTAGAACGAAATTAATTTTTCGGAAAAAAATCTTGTTACGCTCCTTTAAATATTAAATGAAAATTCCCGATCCTTTAAATTCAGATTACAAAATTGGTTGATAACTTCTTTATAAATGCTTAATCACTACATGTGTGTATAATTAACAAATAATGATGCTCTACCAACTGCACCAACTGAGCTGTATGGGGTTTCTCTGAGATCGAGAACCCTTTTTACTTCGATAAAACAACTTTAGACCTTACGTTTATGCATTTCAACACTGTTTTCCTTTTTAAAAAAAAATGTATTTATGTGAAAAACCATTTTACAAACACTGGACTTATGCGGTTCAGAGTCCAATGATTTATTAATATAATCCAACAAATGATTACCAAAACTTCTTCAACTGAATTAAATATCTTTATCAGCTGGAACAACGAAGGACCAACTGATAACTCACATGTAGCTAACAGTCTGGTTTATCAATGAAAACCCATTATCACAAAATGGAACAAATCGGAGAAGCAAGAATCAAAACACATCAATGGTTTTCTTAAACCTCAAAAGGCATTTGAAAATAGGAATACTGCAATAACTTAAGAGAGTTGTTTTTGTGGGGCCGAACCGCCACAAGACAGAATACAGTAATATAACAAACTTGATACAAGGACTATTTCGCATTTTTAAACAATGGATAACCATACAACCGTGAAATGTTATCCTTTATAATTTAAACACTTGTATAGACTCAAGACACATCTTTACTTTTCTGACTCGGCTCTGAACTGAAGTCGCATCTCAAGTACACATTCGAAAAACGAAATAATTATTTTCAGCCACCATAATGATTAAAGAACATGCCATACCCAGCCTGGGAAAAAAACAACCATGACATCATGGCAGGAGGGGTGGGAGGTGGAGAAGTTTTTGTTCTACAAGACGTCAGATCAGAGGGTAGTCAGAAAAGAGAGCGAACCACGTCGCAGCGACATTTATATAGGCTGAACCAAGAATCATCGAACCGTGAACCCATATGGTACTGCATATTGCTGGGCTGCACCCATGACAAAAGAACTTGACAAAGAATGGTTGTGAAGGAGATCACATACCAAAGGGTGCAATCGCAAAAGGTCTCGGAATTGCAAACACACAGATCGACGCACTCTCCATAAATCTGATTAATATTAATTAATTTCGTATATACTCTCCATTATTTGAGACGGATATATACACATATAAAACTCTCCTCTCAGGTGGATATTCAGAAATTACAAGACAATATGAACACACATTATAGTTTCGTCTTTAAATCTTTGCACTGGCAATAGTGTATTATAATGGCTGAGGTCCATTTTATTTCTCAACGTGCACTGTTTCCACGACGTTGATTTTTATGCGTCAATCGGAAATCATATTGAAAACGAATATTCCCATCGTCGTGTGCCCTACTCCCGGCCGGAGTTCGGACCCGAAATCTTAGAGGCGTGGAGTCGGTAGTATCACTAAATTCTGGTGATCTATTCGGGAAATCGCGACCGATTTCGCTGAAGGAGCACATTCCGCTGTGGCGAGCCGGCTTGCTGCAAGCGAGCGGGGAGGGAGTGTCACGCCGAGCCGGCAGCAAGGAGGCCGGCCTACGATCTGGGGTTCTTGCCGCTGTCCTTCTATAGAACGGACTGAACGATTCTTGAAGAGCAAGTCTTTCGTGTCCATGACTTGTTTTTGCTCTTTGATGCTGAAGATTCCGAAGACGATGTTGATGCAGCATTTCTGATAGCTGCATTCGGCGAAAAGCCTTTTCGATGTCCTCCAAGCGTTCCGAAGACTGACCCTCGTATCCGGTCGAAAACAAACCACGGTCACCGCGCCGGGAAACAGGTCGGGGCATCTCTTCCAACCGAAGTCGGCCTGGAGGTTTCTCCTGAAAGCAAGACTCATCCGGAGGTCCAGGCACGGTGAGGAGGCAATTACTGGGGCTAGATGCCGATTGGTGGTCCTCTTGTCCAAAACTGCGACTCAACTCCGGGCTATCGACGGGCGGCGCCATTGGCGGTAACGAAAATGTGATGGCCGGTGCCGTAGTTCTGTTGGACGTGTTCTCATAAACCGAAGTCTTAAGACTGGGCTTGGATGCGTCAATTCGAAACTGGTCACGTGTTTTCGAAGCATGACTTGACAAGTCGATATATGGATGCACTTTATCCGTGACTGCGTTTTGAGAAGAGCACGCATTGTTGCCGCTTTGAGCTCGCCTGTAGGGCATGACTATCGACTTTGGACGCTCTGAAAAGACTGAATGCTCCAACACAATATCCAGGTCCACGATACACACGCACCTCTGTCACGACTGAATTACCCACGCACTGAAGACACACTTGGTTTGGGATGCGCACGATTTATGCTAATGATACGCCCGGAGAAAAGCACCGTCCAGTTGACGCGTTACACGAAGTGTGACGTGTTGCCATGGAAACTGGCTCCAAATATTTACCTTTCGGTTAAATCATCTCTTGGCAGAGGCACAGGGACACGGTTCGGTGATTTTTAGTGGAGAGCCATTGCCTAGGCAACTACATGTAATAAAAAGGTGACGTATTCACTTCGGCAGCCTCTCCGTGTCAAATGTTATTCACGGACACAAAAGATTTCTCGAGTTGGCAATTTCACTGTTCGTAGCAAAATGTTTGTCTTTGCAAAATGCAAATTCCGCCGTTCATTCGATTGAAAATGAAGAAAATGAATCAACGTCGGGGCCTACAATAATGTTTTCTCACACATCAGCGATCGCATTTCTAATACACCCGCTCTTGCACGAACCCCGCAAGCTATGAGTTATACTTTCGGCCTCGTCGGAAACTGAAGACGGTCTGTGCTTCGGACGGTCGGAAAACAAGAGGAAAAAAACTCCGATTGTCATGTAAAATTCATCTTATCTTCCTGGGGTCTTATTAATATTTCCTTGCCATTCAACTCATTTTACTTTGCGTACTCATCACGAGGCACATGCTGCGTGCTTCATTATGAAACACAAACAACGTAGCCTCGCGTTCTTTCCATTATTTGCCGTCTCATTTCCCCCGGAATTGTGAGGTCAGAATCAGTCAATCAGGTCTCAAGCAAATATTGTAATTGGCATGTTTGTTCAGAGGCAAGACGTTGACGTATTGGATTTCTTTGTGGTTGATTTTTTTCTTTAACCCCATTATTTTTACAAGACTTGCGATGTCCCAAAAATGTTAATTAACTATTTTACCGGAAAACCTTACTCAAGATAGAAGTGGTTCCAACTGTCCAATGGGATGATATTTATTAATTTATATAAATGCGTGCGCATACGCATTTTTTTCAAGAGCGCCCTCATGAGCACAAAACTAGGCTCCTGACTTCCATGGTGTTGTGGTCCGTTTTTCGTGCAGTACAACCAGGGAACCAGCCTAAATAGGACGGTGGCTTGACACAATTTCTTGAAAGCATGAACACAGTTTTTCATTGTTTTCTCGGAATGTAGATGAGGTACTGAGCTGACTTATACACAGTTTGGTTTTTATCATACACATCCTTAATCACACGTGGAGATGACGTAGTTTGTAACAGTTTTCCAGTCATCATGTAATCTGCTGGCCTACATAATATTGAACTGCAGCATGGCGTCAGTTGAAAGTCGACTTTTAAAACTGAACCGTTTCTCAAAGTGACCAATTACACATTTTTACAGCTCAGTTTTACAGCTCATCTCTGTCCCGTCACACACAAAATGTTTTACTGCGATGTTTTCAACTTGAAAAACTAACATCTGCAATATCTTCGTAGACGCGCACCGGTTCAATTTTCCAAATTTGTTTTGGGGAGATCAAAGCGTATTACGAGCAACCTACCGTCTTTCGCTTCGATGAGCCCCACGAGGATTCCCTTGAAAGATGGTACAGAGTGCATCGCACTCAATAACATCCACAACCTCAGAAATCTACGCGCACTTAACAAATACAATGAATAAATTTACAGTTAGCAACATTTGACTGCATAAAATACAAGCGAAAGAAAAAAGCAACTCAGGCAACTAATGGCCACAACATGCCTATATATTTTAAGCGAGAGAGTGCATTGTGCATGCATTGTGCTTTGAAGTCTTCAGACATGCACGCACGGCCGGCTCCACATGGCAAATTTTTGATGAAAAAAAATTACAAGCTTAAACATTTCATTATTTTCGTCAGCTAGACGTTTACGACCGCTGGAACGGCATTAAATCAATAAAAGACGGTGACAGTACATGTCACGTTTTCCAACTGGCGATAGAATTCAAGACATCTGAAATAACATTGCCCCAAGTTTATCCACTTAAAAATCACAAAATATTTCTTTGCAGCACGCGCGCGCCTCAAAATGCCTCGCTCAAATACAGATAACAATCTAAAACTCGTCTGTGAAATCCCCAGTTACAAATTTATCACCATTCTCACGTCAACACTGCAAAATTAATGCTTTTACCTCGCTATTTATATTCGTTGATAACGCACATTTTGTGTCTTTCGCGTATCAGATTTGGGATACTATCTACAAATTTATGCACGTTTCCGCGCGATTTGGAATTTCCTGACTTTGACAAAGTTCAATTCTGGGTGCAAAAGGCGACGCCCTTGACATAAATGACACATCATCCTGACAGCGCATAGCAACATCGAATTAAGGAGCAATGTATCATGTTTTCCTAAACTAGAAGAGATTTCATAGAGCAGATAAGATGATTCAGCTTGTGTCGGGGAGAATAGATAAGGTTTGTTTTGCCGAACGGTGGTTGTTAACTTAAAGAGGAAGAACCCCCCTTGACGAAAATCCAGCATTTAGGCTTTTTTCGATAGTCCAAACATCCCTCTTGCCGACGTGGATTTTTATTATTTTTTAAATGTCGGTTTTAAGTGGATAAATTGCAAGCAAAAGTGCACTTTTCGAAAATGAGATTTTCGCGATTTCTGAAACGCTCATTAGGTATTCATGATATGCGCGTGACCCCGTGACGCAATCCTGAGAAAGAGAAGTCAACACGATAGTTAGCTCCATACGTTTACACGCAAAAAACTTGGAAAACCGTCTCTTTTATATGGTGTTTTTTTAAGAATTTTGTTGTTCCAAAAAGCCAGAGATATGCCCAGTAGCTGCGTGGTTGTATGTTTTACCAGACACTATGAAAAAAAGAGCAGAAAGATTTTCTTTTCTATTACCAAGAGAGAGAAAAATGAGTCGCTCATTCTATAACTTGTACGGCCGATGTCCAAACACGTGGAAACTACGCCGCAGTGGACCGTACACAGACCGCTGTGAATGCCGTTCGTTCCGTGACAAAACCAACCGTCGCAATGCACCAGTATTTACTTCAAAAGAGCTTCACTGTGAGCCACAATTTCATCTTTTTTTTCCACAAAACAGGTAATAGTAGATTGCTGTCATATTACATGAAGTGTTTTTCACGTTTGTATTTTGAATTACAAGGACAAAATAGGCATGATAAACATTCACTTCGTGTATTTTCCATTCAATACTGCACAGACCGTTTTGTATGTTTCTCAGGATGACGTCAAAACCCTCTTGATAAACAAGCCGAGTGACCTCGAGCGTTTCAGAGGGTCGGAACTGCTTTACGTTTTAAGCAAAAGTCTGTCGATTTTTTGTGAAAAACAAGTTGTGATGGTGTTGTAGACACATACACCTCCATGATAAACAGAAAAACTAAAAAAATGTGGAAGGGGGGATTCTAGCTGTTTAACAACGACGATTTAACAACGAGAAATCTAGTATATAGCGCGCTACTTACGAGCGCGCACCTTTGGTATATGGGCCGTGTGCATGCCTGCGCGTCGTTGTTAAATCACCGTGTGGACACGCGTCGTTGTTAGTGCGACTTTCGAGTGTCCGTCTGAAGATGCCTATAATGAGAACAACTTCGTAGCGTGCTCGGGTGGGACTCGAACCCACGACCTCCTGCATAGCAGACGTCCACGTAGAATAAACAAAAAGTGGCAAAATCACTATCTTTAAAAATGCCTACAGGGATTCAGTGCTAGCTCGTCACAGATGGAAAACGCGATTTAGCAAATCTTTAAATAAATCTACGTATCGATTTCACTACTTATAACCAAACTTGGGATAAGAGAAAAATCGTAAGGGCCTTACCGATATTTGAACCCGAGACCTCTGGCTCACCGGGCAGATGCTCTACCAGCTGATCTATAAGGCACAGTTGGTGTACTCGGCCTCAGGTTTTCACTATGGACCCAATTTTTCTCTCGGTGTTGCATGGTAGCGCAACTGGGCAAAGTAACAAACGCAACATCTGGCATCATGGTGCCCAATCACCATTGAAATAAAAACAAAATGCCAACCAAGAAATATAATTTTGTATTTATTTGGCATGTGCCCCTGAAATGGTATTTTTATGAATGAAAGCTATGTTTTGCAACCATGTTTAGAATTTTGTTGGGGGTTAAAATCAATGTTAGTTGGTTTATACGCCGATACGAATATGCGTATTCATGACAAAGTTGTGACGTCACATTAAACAAACGCGGGAAAATCACACTCAACTGCATGTGCACAAAATATTCCACTATTTTCTCTAACTTTCTGAAACTTTTGTTTGTTTTACATGTTGCCTGTTGTATAGAGCACGAAACTGCAGCAGTTTGTCATAATTCAAGTTTTGAATTCTTATGTTTTTCTTAATAATACATACATTTTCTATGTTGTGTTCCTGTAGTGACGTGCCCCAAACAGCGCCCTTTTTTTGTGAGTTTCTGTTAAGATATTTTCAAAGTTGAAAAATGCCACTTTTTATTCATGGGGCATCAAAATGAACAGTAGTATTGTCTTTCTACACAAGTAATGGATGATGATGGTTTGCGCAGAATTTAAAACCAAATACATGTACATCATTTGCAGTTGTTTACCCACAATTATTTTACGAGTTGACAGCAATTAGCAAGTTCAGGTGCTGAACATTAGTCAATTTGCGTTGGTTTTTTTCCCAGTTGCGAAGGCCTATTTTGTTTTTCACCCGAACGCGTCGCCAGGCAAATCTATAGTCAAACATGGCCAAAATCGTCTGCACTATACCCGCCGTTAACGGCTTACAAAAAATACAAGCAATTGTTGGCAACCTTTTCTCCCATGTTTGTCCTCGTATGTTCTACTAAAGACATTTCAATTCGTTCACCAAAAGCTACCATAGAATTGGTTAATAAATCATCTTTAATTCTGATATAAATTGAAACTTTTTTAGCGAAAGCGTTTTTCACATCTTGAATCCCCCGGGGATTGGTTCCTCTAGCCAGACAAGCTAGTCAAACCACGCAGCGTTCGGGTGACAACTATGATCGACTATGGTTAGTCTAGTTAACTATAGTCCCCCGCCCGAACTTGCTACACCAGATGAAGTTGCCAGCTGAATGTGCTTTTAAAAAAGAGTCTCCAGATAATTGTTTAACCATTCATTCAACAGTTTACACCAAACCACGATACCTGAATTTCAAAGAAATAATCACATTTCTAAAAAGTTCATTTCCTGCCCTTTCGTATGATACCTCAGTCAGGAAAAATGAGCCAGGGATGACAGAGATATCCTGCATTTAAATATGGATTGAATTTCCATGTTTTTATTTTTTTTCACACCTGACCGATTTTTCGCATGAATGGATTCGGAGATGGTCACTTGTGCATTAAAAACGTGCGCGTTGAAACCCCTGAAATTCAGGTATTGTTGTGCAAACGACCTTTTGGTAGCCCTGCTTCATATTGTCTTTATTCATTCATGCGTGAAATATGTATCATATGAGTGGTATCAAATGAAAGATGAGGAACTAAGCTTTCCAAATATGTGTCATTTATTATTTAAAATTGAGATTAAAGTATGATTAAACATCGATCAATCTCGGCTTCGTTTTTACCTATATATGTATAGGCTATATGGATTGTTTTAGATTTTCGGAAGTATTACTGCATGGCTGGAATCTCTACAAGGCAGTTTATCAACATTATTCTTTAGTTGTGTAATGCTGCTGTTCCTGTTTTTACATGTTTTCCAATCATGTATTCTGTCTGATTTTTAAACGAGAGATATTCTCAAATGGCCCTCGGGGTTCACATCACTCAGACACGGCAGGTAAGTAATCAGCGAATCCAATTTTCTTGCAGAAATTACACGCAATATTAAAACACATACCTCGGGTTCAATTTTGCAGATGCTGTCGATTTCCGACTAGCCATTTCGCTCTAGGTCATCACGAGTTTTGACACGAAGAACGACGAAAAACTATATGGCCACTTTTTTTCCTCCAAAATATAACACCATAAAATATATCCACACTTATAATATCCAATTATGACCATGTATATACGTTGGACGCCGGAATGCATTTGTCGTATCCTGATGGATAATAGTTCCCAGATAGTATACAAAAAGAATGATATTATTGAACAGAGTTAGCGAGTCCATAGGTCGGCACTTCAGTGAAAAGAGACTTTAAATAAATTGATATTTCATTGTGGCAAAATGCTAAATAAAAGCTCTCGAATAGTGCCCCGTTGGTTAATGATAACCTCATAACTGACGCTTAGTGTTTTTTGTCATAATATGCGGGACCTGCGCTGGTAATTTTCACTTTAAAGGCAGGTGCTCGTCAGCAATGCGCGCGCCAAATTCGGGGCTGCGTATTTCGTGGCACGAATTTGGCGCGCGCATTGCTGACAAGCACCTGCCTTTAAAATCCAAAATGCCGTTTTTATCAAATCCATCTTTTTTTAGGCGCGCAACCAATTTTTTAACATGCCACGAGAAAAACATAGTTGAACGTTCCAAGTGGTTTTGCCCGAAATAAGTTAAATAATGATAGCTCATCGCCAATGTCACAATATCTTGCGGTTTTATTTAAATTGACGGAACAAAAACACGTCGAGAGACAACTCAATTTCCCTCATTATGTTATGTTTCTTATAATTGGAACGGCCTCTTTAAAGAGTTCCCTTTTTAATCAATTTCCCCCCATTTTTCGCATGTGTCTTTGTTTATCAGGCTTTTTAAACTGGGTGAGTTTTTTTTTACACATGAGGTTTACACTGAGGTTTCGTATTTGACAATTAAATTATGAAAACATTCGGTCGAAATTTAGTCTGTGCAAACCCATGGGTGTTCAGATTTTAATACCATATCATGTGTCATATTTTCTCATTAACATTCTGAGATTTTGCGTTCTCAATCCGTATATTTTCAAGAATATTGAGCGTGATACAAAACTGGTAAACACTGGATGAAGACTTCAACATTTCTTAAATTAATCAAAATAATACCTTGATCTGTAAAGAAATGTCCATATTTTACAATCATATTAGTAAAATTAACAGAATAATATGACTGGGCACACTGTGCCATCACATTTTCAAGAAATAGTTGAAAATTTCCTTTTTTTGTCAATTTTATTGATTATCTGTCCCTTACGTATAAAAACAACCTCCGCATAAAACTGTAAAGTGAATTTCAACATGTGATAAACCGGGTGTGTGTATTAACATCAGTAGAAGGTAAACAAACTTTAGTTTTCATTTGTTGTTGACTAAGGAAAGGCATTGTCTCTTGATTTCCGTCCCTCACGCGTGAGGGACGAAATTGGATCACGCTCTATTGTTAAAAAAATACACAGATGTTATTGTAAACTAATTTATCTGATTCCATGAAGCAGTGCAGTGATTACATGCACCAAGTACCTTTTTTGTTTCCACATCCAAATTGGAGATTGCAAATTTCCTGTTTTCTTCCCTTAGCCTTGTATAGTATATTGGGAAGGTATTTTAAAATGCTGATTAAGTCAGATCGAAATCCATTTTTTTAGGGGAAAAATCTGGTCACGCTCCTTTAACGGAATTTTAAAAGGATTTATTTTTGTTTAGCCGAAATCAGGCTTCCAAGAAAATAACAAGGGGAAAATATAGTGATTATTCAAATTTATTCATAAATCTATCAAAATTTGCACAACAATCTTTGACAAATTAATTGATTTTTGTTCCCCACAGCACAGGTTCACTGTATGCGCTAGATCACGGGACTCAAAATCGGTAACAGCTGCGCAGGTATAGGCCTACCGTGTAATTATTGCATTTGTAACAATTTTTGAAAGAACAAAATCGATAATCCTTTGATTTTTATGCGAACACACAATAGAACGGACATTGCACGGCTGCAGCGGTACGGGGAAAAACTGTAGCTGTCTCGCAACGCATTTGCATTAAATTGCCAAGTTCGACACACTGTTAATTGTATTCATGTGTAAAGCCTATTCTCGGAAATTGTCCCGTTACCTTCAAGTGCAGGAAAATCCACCCTCTCCAGATGAATTGTCAAATTAGGGTCTCCGGTTGACAACGGTGAAAACAAAACGAGTTTTTAATTTGAATGAAATCGTTTTTGACCAATCGCAGCCTGAGCGATGGACTGGATATTACTGGTGGCAGCGGTGGGATTCGTGGGACGAGGTTCGGCGCAGCCCGATATTGTCCATATGTGGGAAAGGTTTGTTTATTGATAAAATCTAAATTCGGCCTTTTTTCCTTTCAGAATTTTGAAGGAAGGTATATGATTTAAAAAATCAACACAAATCATAAAGTTGTTCAATTTAGTATAGGCCTATTTGTTCTATGTGTATTTGCAGGGCCCCAATGGAAACCAGTTTTTGTAAACTGTTTGGGCACACCCTGGGTAAATAAATGGAATAAATAAATAAATAAATAAATTGTAACCCCATTGTTAGTAACATGGTGTGTGCCCAATTTCCATTGTTAGATGTTCATAGTGTTTGATTTGCTCCGGTCTACGGTGTACGGTCAGCTCAGACCGGCCCGAATTGTTTCAGCGCACACCTTTCCGGTATGTGGTCCGATGATCCGATTATCCGGTAAATCGCAAAGGTGTGCGGCAGGCTTTACATGTATTGCCGGACCGCTATTATAATAATTCAAAATATTAACAGTAAATGTTCAATAACTAAACGTTGGTCGATTGTTTTCGTGGATGTCTCATTTGAAACCGAATATGTTTCTAGAAAAATATCAATTCAATAAAAATATTTTTTGATGTGCCACACCCAAAACGCACGGACGATACATCTTTAAGAAAAATGCGTTTCTTTTTGGGAGAGTACTATTATAATTGTTATTGAAAAATCACGTCAACTTGTTCGCTTAGCAAGGACAGGCAATTGGATTTTTGAAAAGAAAGCCTCTATATAGATTCGCAATGCTCAAGGTTTGTGTGACTTCTAAAAACCTAAGAAGATTTTACGAGATACCTTGCTTCTTTAATGACTGCAGTGAGCTAAGTCTGTAGCACCACTCAACTTGACTCAAGGAACCAAGTGGGAATTGAAAATATAATGAAGAGAAAGGTTTGGCCGGAAAAGGCTAACCAAACCGTAAGAAATGCGAAAAGCCTATAAGCGGATTTTCTTGGGAATCGGTCGAGGCCGATGCTAATTTGTGCACACGTACTATGGCCTATAAAGGTTTTTTTCCCATTCAAAATCCGAACAAGGTCCTTTAAGAAATAATGACGAACTCAAAATCTCATTTGAAATGCATTTTGTTTGTTTAAATCAGTTACGGTGGAGACGCAGCATTAGCGGAAACTGCGTCGGTCATGGTGTTCTGCTCGTGTGATCTGCATTTCGTCGGACGATGCAACATTACCATGGCGGGTAGGGAGGAAAATTGTCGTGCGTGTACGCTATCGATCAAAATACACCGATTTTGTGCCGCAACAACGAAAAATGAGGACTTTACAACAATACAGGGTGTCCCAAAAATGCCCAGTACAAACCTGGCAACCTCGAAATATAAGTTTTCCTGGATTCTGGTAAATTTTTTATTAAAACCAGGCTGGAATTTAGTGAGCCACATTGACTACATATTGACTTAAAGATAGTATACATGATTGGTAAACTGTTACAAATAGTTTTATCCCCCTGTGTGATTGAAGATATGCATGATTAAAAACCAACCTGAGCAAAAACCAGCTCCGTACTTCGTCTAACTTTTGAGAAAACAGTCAAAAAAGGGTTTGCAGTCATTTCGCCCCAAAACCACTTCGCCCTGAACCATTTCGCCCTGAACCACGGCCTGTGCACGAAATGGTTTTGGGGCGAAGTGGCATTTGGGCGATGTAGTGTTTGGACGAAGTAATTTGGGGAGAAATGGCACTCGGGCGAAGTGGCTTGGGGCGAAATGGCACTTGGGCGAAATGGTTTTGGGGCGAATTGAATTTTCGTCTCATGAGACGAAAACTAATTGTTTTACTCATTTCTCAAAGACTATAGCACTTCAGACAAAACTATTTCAGGGGAAGTTTTCTACGGTCATCATGTTTATATTGTGTAAGTTAGGCGTAAATCTGTGAACATTTTTGATTTTCGAGATTACCAATGATGTATCCTGCCTTTAATATTCCAGATCGGTCGGTCTGTTCTCAAATAACCAGCAAGCAAGTATTTTTGGAAAATTGTCTGTCCTTTTTCAGTCCAATTTTATCTTCAAGACGAGCCGGAATGCCACAAAATTTGCGGGGGAAGGGTGGAGTGCGCCTACTGCACACAGCCCAACTGCGCATGCCCTCCGAGCCTGTTGACGTCATATCGTCTCTGCCAATCAGGAAACAGGTACGAAGTAACAGTTAACCAATCGGCTGCTCTGAGCAAAAATCAATGCATCGTTGGGCGTAATAATCATGTTGGGTGAGCACAGTCCTTTATGAAATTGTCTTCCAAAGGTCTTTTACCTTGTAACAATATTGAACAGAACAATATTTACCTGCGGCAAAAGTCATGCAACGAATGACATATGTTTTATACACAAACACATGGGGCCAGCTAGCCAGACAGTCTGTGTGGGCATTGCGGTCGCACTGTGGACTCGAAACCCATTCAAGTCCACAATTTGCGGGAAAAAGTGACGGATTGTGGACTTGCACTCGTTCGCTCAAGTCCACAGTCAGGTTGACCAAACTTGGGAAAAGGGGTTAGGGTGGGGGTGGAGGGTTAAAAAAAGGTTAGGGTTCAGGAGTAAAGTTTAGAAACATGGATTAGGAAAAAATTGGGGTGGATGAGGGAAGAATTTGGAGAAAACAACGATTTTCCGACCAATTCTCTTAAGTGCACGAATACAAAAAAACGTCCACAGTGCGTACGTAATGTACACATAGTTGGGTTTGCTTGGAAAGTCTTGGTCAAGCTTGATTTATTATTTTAAAAAACTGCTAACAGAATAAATTTCGACCAACTTTACACAGTCATGAAAACCTTAAAGTAAGTTTAGTGTTAAAAGTACAAAATCAATCATTAATTTTTTTTTTTTATTTTCGTCCGCAGAGCAAAGCTTTTTCAATGTTCTGACTACCATGCTTGTACAACGGTGAACGCCTTACAAATGTGCACGTGTGAAGTTAAAATTACTAAGCCCAGGCGGTAAGTTTCTGTTATGGAATGTAGGATCGTGTCCATATTTTTGAGCCCCCATTTTTCCCCATGAGTGTTGAGATTTTAATGTACCCATATCATTTGTCATATTTGTATCATTAACATTCCGAAATTTCACGTTCTTAATCCGTATATTTTCAATAATATCGTCAAAAAATTACGGATGTTTTGCAAACTAATTTATCCGGTTTCATAAAGCAGTGTAGTAATTACACCAACCTTTTTGCTTCCACAACTAAATTGGAGATTCAAAGTTTCCTGTTATCCTCCCATGGATAGTATTCTGGGAAGGTATTTTATGTGATTGTTTCTGGAAAAAAAATCTGAACACGCTTCTTTAAACGAACAATGTAATGGTTTTATCAACAGAAGTACGACAATGCATCCGCCTAACAACACACTCCCTCCAGCAGACAACACAGGCTTTAATCACGGCCTCATGGCGGGGTTCGCGGTCGTCGGCTGTATCATGCTCTTCCTGGTCGTGATCGTATTCGCTTTGTTCATTCTGGCCATGAAAAGACGGGAAAACATTGAACGAACGTAGGAAAATGCATGCTTCGAATTCCTTAATCTGTTTTACAGCAGTCAATATATATTTTGCAAAACTTTGCCTGATATTTTTGTGGTTTTCCTCCCGAAATAGGCCAATGACAAGGACCAGCACAAATTCATCTACAGCTCCTGTGGTTTTTAACGACGGACTGAAAGGTATAGTTCAGTGACAATTACTCTATAGCCAATGAAAACCACACCTCTGCATGCTCATTAGCATAATTACAGACTGTAATGGGAGGCGCACACTATGTCTTGTTTACAATGTCTATGAAACATGGCTACTCTTGCGTTTCACTTGGCTTGACAACCGGTTGCTATCCGCCATTACCGTGTCCATACTATGGCACCCCAAAGCGAAAAATAATTCAACACTGATAATTTAATGTTGCGCAAGAGATCAAAGGTTGGCATGACTTTTAAATGTTAATAGACTGTTTGAAACTGGCATACCGTGCTTTTGATTTTTCGCTTTAACGTGCCATAGTATGGACACAGTAATGGCGGATATGATAGTCGTTGACGTCACGCGTATGGCACGCCAAAGCGAAAATAATTCAACACTGATATAATATTGTCATTAACCCTGGAAAAACAAGTCTCAACATTAAACAAAAATTGCCAACAAAAGCACGGTATGCCAGTTTCAAACAGTCTATCAACATTTAAAAGTCATGCCAACTTTTTTTTTCTTGCGCAACACTTGCGAAAGTACGCGTTAACATTAAATTATCAGTGTTAAATTATTTTCGCTTTGGCGTGCCATAGTATGGACACAGTAATGGCGGATAGCAACCGGTTGTCAAGCCAAGTGAAACCCAAGAATAAATAGAGCATTAACACCGCGTTACTGGTCGATTTAAGCCCCGGGCAAAACGGATCGTATGACATTTTGTCGTGGTAGACCCATAAAATATTTGTCGTGGCCAGATCTTGCAACATACCCGAAATCTATTTCAAGTGGTCACAAGGGCTACGACACATTAAAGATGGTTTGGCGATGGGGACGCGACAGAAAAAAAAAGATGTCGTGGGTGTGTCGCAAGTCAGTCGTGGGACCATCGTGAGTTGTCGGGGGCTGTTTTTCACGTGATCATGCAGTCGTGGTTTACTCGTAGGATGCGCGTGCGACAGTCGTGCGACTGTCGCAAGACTGTCGCGCAACAGTCAAGGGTCACTCGTGGGACGCTCGCGCGTCCGTCTCCCGACAATATATAACGAGGCCCGGTCTGTTTTTTTCGTAAGACTGTCGTTGAACAGACTCACGACAGCCACAAGACATAGATACCACCCAAAAAAAGGTGCATGTCCAATGTTGCCTCACGACGGCAAGTCGATGCCACGATGCTCAAAATTTCGTAGGACTGTCTTGCGACGACCCCCGATGACCCACGATTTGCCCAAATTTTCTGTCGTGTCGTGGCACAAATGCGTCGTGGGTTCGTTGTGACTAAGCCTTAAAGGGGAAACTCAGATTGAGGGCGCGTGTCTCGGACAAAGGTGTTACAGATATAGCTTGACAGAAGACACTGTCTGTGCGTATAGTAGTGCCCTATCACCACAGAAATTAATCAACCAAACACAAGAAAGAGACAAAAACCACCTGGTCCTAATCGTAAATCGAACCCAAGACCTCTGATACACCGGGCAGATGCTCTACTTGCATGCATGAGTGCAACTGAGCAAAGTAACGAACGCAATGTTTTGTATGGTGCCTATAATCACCATTGAAATGAAACGACCAAATATGGAATAAAAACAATTGCATGTAAAATGAGTGTGAAATATGGCATTCGGCAGAACTTTTCCACCAAGACTTATGTTAATTTTGTCCATCTTTGTTAGCCATCAACAACCCGTCATACGAGCATGCCGCCCCAGCAAGAGCCCCTTCGACGTCCGCGTACCTCTACCCGTACGCTCCACGCCTCACGGTCAACAAACCCGGTGCCTCAAGAAGAGAAGGTACGGCCTCAAATGTCGCCTCACAACACCTCTACCAGGAATTAACACCACAAGGCCGTGGCCAGCCTCCGACGTACGAGGCGTCTGAAGGGTTTGCACGGCGTGACACTGCCCAGGGAGGAGAGCGCCGCCAGCCGGTATACTTGGAGCTTGTGAGGCCCACTGACCCCGCATCCAGGCCGCCAGTGGACACATACATGTACTAAAGGGATTAAGGAGTTCAGATTTTTCCAGAAAATGGATTTTGTTCTAACCAAACAATCATCAAATATACCATAATTGTGCGCCCACGTATTTATATATTTTATTTTCAATTGTCATTTTCTAATATTATCTGGAGTACATGGAATCGTTGCATTGAACAGTTGGAACCACTTCTATCCATTTTGAGTAAGGTTTTGCCCGTCAAACGGTCGATTGAAATTTTGGAACATTGCAAATCATGTATATAGATACGAGATATAGCATAATTGTGATTCCTTCTAATTTTTTTTCAATAAAGGCCCATTGTATCATTTGTAATGACCTAATTTTGTTTGACAAAAACCTTACTAAAAGTGTTGATAGCAATTGTATAACAAACACCACATTTATTTATTTCTGTCCAAAATGGTATTTCATGCTGGCAATTAACAACCGAAGGTGGTTTTCTAAAAATAAATTCCATTCACTTGTACATAAAATCCATATACAGATTTTAAAGGTTTTCTGAAGCATTGACGCATCTATGTAGCTAAAATTTCTTCAGGCTAGTTTACCAACATTCTTCCTTAGATATGTTACACTCTTATTTCACGAATCTGTAAAAAGTGTTATCTTGCAAATGATAGGAATAGACCTTTAACAACTGAATGTGGTTGGTCAGCATTCATTTTACACAAAAACCATATATGAATTTTAAAGGTTTTCTGAAGCATTGCTGCATCTGGAGCTGAAATTTCTGCAGGCTAGTTGACCAAAAACGCCGTTATTTTAGGAGCTCGTAAAAAGTTTCACCTCTTAAAATGATACATTGGGTTTTTTAAATAAAGTTATCTAGGTATACAAAAATATATAAAGTATATATGAAAGCTAAAAACTTACAAATCTTGTTTGGAGCGTGATGCTTGACCGCAGCGGGCGTGGCCCGTGGATGATACCGTCCGATGCACGGATATCCCCGGTAAGGTTTTCATCCGACTCGCTGCTAATATTGCCGATTGCGAACTCTGTTTGGTGTTCGATTCCGACTTGACCATTTTCATGAGAGATGTCTGCGATTTTGACTCCGTATTGTCCCCCGTTTGCCTCTTGACCTCGAAATAGAACGTCCATCCCGACTTGGTGACGGGTATGATTCGGGTTTTATCCATCGTGTCCGCTCCGAACGGCGTTTCCGAACGTCTCCGAGTATCACCAAAAAATCTCGACTCGAATAAAGCGTTATTTCAAGTTGTATAGCGCACAATACATGTTAAATGGCGAATCAATGAACACATTCTACTAATTCCAGAAAGGACTAAGATAACTTACACACAGAGTACCAAATTAAAAGAATGCGAGAATCCTCAACACAACTTCGTTAAAATTCAGCTGGAGTAACTGGATTTGCAGACAAACGAAGCGTGAAAAAATGAAGACTTTTTGACCAGTGGATATACGCAAAACGACGCCTTATTTGTTGACTCTGATTCTCGTCTGTTAAAACATCTGTTGCGTCTGTCCGATTTATTCTAAATTACTGACGGTCAACGCCGAAAGAAAAGACTAAATAGATACATTTAGGGAGACAGCGTATTGTTACATAACACAGTGGCATTTTTTGAGTTGGCAAAATTTCAATACACGTTGCACCTGGCATTCAGGATATAATGTACTATTCTATAATGTATTCTTTTGTACGAAGTGAATGCTCCTTTTGGCGCATAGGCAAATTAGGCAAAGCGGTAATTGAAAAATGTAATTTCGGCGGCATTTTTTTTGCTGCTCACAACATGCTTCGGGCGGCAATTTGCAAGTTTCGTTTTGATCGTTATAATAAGATGGGTCTATTTCGTTTGTCAATAAAAGGTCTCGGCTATACATGTGTTTGATTTGCATAATTTTATCGAGTGCCATAGACTGCCGAAGTGATTACGTCATCTTTTGTTAGTTGCCAAGGCAATGGCTCTACACTGAACCGTGTCCCTATGCTTTTGCAATGGTACTTTTTTCCGACGGCCATGATGTTTAGAGCCAATTACCATGGCAAGAAACGTCACACTTCGGCTGTCTATTTCTATGGTGGCGAACAAGGGAAATCGCATACCAAAGATATCTTTGGGAATGTTTGCGATGTCGAAAATTTTGTCGCAAATATCTTTGCAAATATTTGCGATGTCGCACATTTTGTCACATATTTTATATACTTTGTTGTATATTTGGCATGCCCAAACGGGGCGTTTTTGTTCAGAAGCTAGAGGGTCTACCTAAAGCGCGTCGCCAGGAAAATATTGGAAACTTTGAAGCCCTCTAGCTTAAAACGAAAAACGCTTAGGCATAAGTAGGTATATCATAACAAAATGTATGACAAAATCACATACTAAGTTAATTGTTGTTGCTCCGTGGTGCACGCCATTGCCTATAGCAACCAACAGTCTGGTTACTTTACGCCATTCTCTCCTACGGTGAACACGGTATTGATTCTGTACTTCACACCTGCCATGTGCACCACATAGCAACAAAATTTAGTCTGGTCAAGTGAATACTAGTAAGTGTACATTTGAAAGGAAGCGTCAGTACACTTAAAACTAAAACATTGACTCCTTGCGAACATACCAGACTTTCTCAGATGCCGTAATAAAATGCGTCGGTATAAAAAACAAAATAAACAGAAAGAAATATACACCTTTTGTCCAAGATGTAGTTTTGTATTTTTCTTAAACACACTTTTGTCGTCGTGGTATTACGAACATACAGGGCAGAATTACCGGTATACTATCGCGTAACATTGGCCAATGTTAATTGCGTTTGACCTTTTAACCCCACGTCAACTTTTGACAGCGAGTCACACAAGAAACTTTATTCTGCAGCATACCTTTTACGATATAAATCTGTCTAAAGCATGGGGTCTAAAGTAACATTTTCTAAAATCATGCCGTTTTTAACAGTTTACAAAACGAGTATACTGTCTTTAACGACCACAAAGCCAACCATAGAGATCGAAATTAAAAATAACAGTGAATAAAATAGCTCATCACTGGGCAATGTCACAAGAAATATCTATGATTTTGGATACATTACGAAAACGGCGGCCATAGCACAGACCTTTGCCACGTAAACAATATTGGGTAAAAGTTGAGAAGTTTACCAGATTTTTTTTCCCTTCAAAAAAAAAAAAAAAAAACAGTTTTCGGGACGTCAATGAGGTCATTCCCTATTGCAGTCGGACGTTCGTACGGCGCCGTGGCTTAGTTGGTAAAGCGCCTGTCTAGTAAACAGGAGATCCCCGGTTCGAATCCGGGCGGTGCCTTGAAATTTGTTGTTTTCCTTCAGGACGATATCGTTGGATAGTCAGAGCCACGGTTGAAAAATAAATAAACTTGACAACATAACCATTATACATTATCATAATTTTCGGACTGTTAGAAAAATGACTCGTCAAGCATTGGTAAGTGCAAATTTGATGGAAACCCCAAATTTAGGAGTGAGAGAAATTTAAGATTTTGTTAGGAAACACTTTTCAGCCTGTCTCATTTGTTCTGTACACTAGGTCTGAAGCCATGATCAACTACTAAATTCTTTCACAATATTGGCAAAACGTACCTGCTAATCGCCCGTACTTTCTTCCATTTGGAGTCAACGCTCGAAGTTGAATTTAAGGATGACTTTTCGACAGAAGATGACTTTTCCATCGCCGGTTAACTCCAGTCAATCGAACGACCAAAAAGGTTAAGTTCGGAAATCCTTTTGTGATACACTTCTGTTCGTTTAATACCGGGTTAACTGCGACAACTTTAGACGCTGTTTCGGCTCGTAAATTATTTAGCATGTGACCGACTATGGGGAGCGCGGGTTTCCTTTTAAAACAGGTGGCTTAACCCAGTTGTCTTGGCAACGATTATTGTTGAATTTTGTTTCGGGAAAATAAGTAAATTTCCTGCTTATCCTATTAATATACGGGCCTGTTGGCAACATTTTGACAACCGGGCGATAAAGCACATTGATTTAGTGACTGACTCCCCTTGGGTAAATCCATGTAGTTTTGGCCGAGTCTGACTTGAACCCATACAAAGTGTGTTTTGCCAGTTTTCTTCGCAGTGGTGAACGCTGTTTTTAAATGGCCGTTTTTGCGCCATGCCTATAGACTTGCCCAGGTCTGACTTCCCGTGTTTGGTCTGTGCTGCGGTGCGTGCGGCACGCCCTCTGGACTGGCGGACTGTCAAATCTCTTTTTTTTTCTGTCCCGGAAGGCATTCTGGCTGCGTTCGGGCGTGTACTCGTGTTAACACGAGTATACTCCTGCGCGCGCGAACGGCAAGATTAACGACACTCGGGTCAGTGAGAGTATGCTCTCGGTATACTCCCCAACAAATGGGGAGTGTGCTCTTACTCCTGACGAATGCCATGTGATTTGAACGAAGATGGCGGGATATAGGTTGGATTTTTGGTGAATTTGCTAAACGTGTCAACTGGATAACTGAAACAACTCACTATTGGGTTGCGTTCGGGCGTGTACTCGTGTTAACACGAGTATACTCCTGCGCGCGTGAACGGCAAGATTAACGACACTCGGGGCAGTGAGAGTATGCTCTCACTACTCCCCAACAAATGGGGAGTGTGCTCGTACTCCTGTCAAGTGATTTGTACGAAGATGGTGAAATATCGGTGGGATTTTTTTGTGAGTTTGCCCAACGTGTCAACTCAATAACTGAAACAATAACTCACTAAGGTTTGTTTTAGACGGCATCAAAGGTTCTCACGACTTACGGCCTGTATTTCCTCAGTTTCTTGTGAGCAGTGAAACGGCATTTTTTTGTGCAGTGATGCAAGAGACCGCCATCTTCACTGATTGCCATTCGCGCACGCGGACTGCGGACTTGCCGTTCGCGTGATGTGACCCGAGTGCAATGCGCACGCATTACTCCCGAGTAACGAGAACTACACGCCCGAACGCAGCCTCTGAGACAGAGGAAACAGAAAAACGGATTGGATAGGCCAACCATGGAGGAAGGAAAGACTTTCCTTCCTCCATGGGCCAACGGTCCGGAGGGCGCGCTGTGCGCTGCACGTTGCAGACCGATTACGGGAGGTCAGACTTGGGCAAGCCTACGCCTTGAATTATTGGCGGACCGCTAATAATTCGAAATAGTCACAGTAATATTATTGTTCGATAACTAAACGTTGGTAATTTGTTTTCGTTGATGTCTCATTTGAAAGCGAATAACTTTTATTTTTCCAAAAAAATTATCAATTCAAAAAATATTTTTTTTTTTTTGGAGGTGCCACACCCAAAACGGACCATTATCTTTAAAGTAAGAACGGTCTTAAAGGCACAGGCTCGTCAGCAATGCGCGCCCGCCAAATGTGTGCCACGCAATACGCAGCTCCATAGCAAAGGCATGGAGCTGCGTGTTTCGAGCACGAATTTGGCGGGCGCGCATTGCTGACGAGCCTGTGCCTTTAAAATGTTGATCTTTTTCAACCAACCCACCGCATTCCAAAACTCAAAACTTAACCTATTGGTAATCATATTTGCTCCTTTCAAGACGCAAAAAGAAGTAAAATATTCGCATTCGAACAAAGTTTCCGGGACGTCAATGACGTCATTCCCTATTAAAGTCGGACGTTCGTATGGCGCCGTGGCTTAGTTGGTAAAGCGCCTGTCTAGTAAACAGGAGATCCCCGGTTCGAATCCGGGCGGTGCCTTGATTTTTTCCCCCCTTTTTGTTGTTTTCCTTCAGGACGATATCGTTGGATAGTCAGAGCCACGTTTGAAAAATATATAAACTTGGCAACATAACCATTATACATTATCATACTTTTCGGACGGTTCCGGGAAAAAAAGTTGCAAAAAATCTGTTACGTCTGCAACCCTATACAAAACCGATCTTTTGTTCAAAGACCACAGTTAAAGTAAGTTGTTCACGTGGGGCGCCGTGGCTTAGTTGGTAAAGCGCCTGTCTAGTAAACAGGAGATCCCCGGTTCGAATCCGGGCGGTGCCTTGACTTTTTCCCCCTTTTTGTTGTTTTCCGTCAGGACGATATCGTTAGATAGTCAGAGAGACGGTTGAAAAATATATAAACTTGACAACATAACCATTATACATTATCATAATTTTCGGACTGTTAGATTTTTTTTTTTTAAAAACATCTGTCACGACTGCATCCACACAAAACCGATGTTTGTTTTCAAAGGCCACAGTTAAAATAAGATATTCGCGTGGGGGCGCCGTGGCTTAGTTGGTAAAGCGCCTGTCTAGTAAACAGGAGATCCCCGGTTCGAATCCGGGCGGTGCCTTGATTTTTCATTTCTTTCATTTCTTTCTTTCTTTGTTGTTGGCTTTTAACTTCACTTTACTGGAATTTTAAATTAATGCAGGGAATTATACTTTATAACTTTTTTTCACCCAGACAAGATTATTAAAATCGTTTTAAGTACATGTACTTGGTTGTAACCACTCCGCGACTGAGTGTCCGAGGTTTAAAAACAGCTGGGGCCTACATAGTTGCATCAACAAACATCGGCCGGGAACTTGAAATGAACAGGTTATTTACATGTTTTATTTGCACATATACAAAATAAATTGCAAACGAATATAGGAATAAGTTAAACTGACTGGCATCTCTAAACCACGTTTGCTCAACTTTAGCTATCGGCTTGTCCTTAAAAAAATCATGCAAATTTTCACATAAAAAAAAAGATGATTTCAAAAAATGAAATGTCGCAAAGGTTTAATAGTGGCACGTTTTTTGTCGAGGGGTTAATAGAGTAAGGGGCCGATCAAAGCTGTCAATATTTTCACGGTTCTGCAAGGGTAGGAAGGGGAGGTGGGTCTTTACATGCACTGTAAAATAATGACACTTCATGGTACTGGCAGAAAAATGTTAATAAGTAATATTTCGGGGGAGAGAGAGAGGGGGGTCTTGAAAAATACTCCTTTCTGTAGAACCGTGAAAATGTTGAAAATAATGAAATAACGACTGCCAAACTAACAGTAAATTTAAGAACTAAAATAAACTTCTAACTGCCTTCCACTTGAAGACTCTGGGAGGATACCCGGTTAAGGTTTCTCCAGTTTAAAGCAAGGTTTTTTATTATTTACAATTTGGCAAATTTGCTAGAGTTGTAATGATCTGCACTTTGTGGGCACGAATTCCGTTCACTGGTAGCCACATTTTAAGGAAACTGTTGAATGTTTCTCACTCCAAATTCGCTTCCTTTTCAAATGTTAACACGTTTTGGTGGTTATTGAGTCATATTAAGGAGAATAAGTGGTGACCAGTAAATGGAATTCTTTCTCACTTTGTGTTTTGATAATCGCTCAGCGTATTGCTGATTTTAACTGTTAGTTCTCAAATTGCCTCAAACTGCCTGGGGATAATTTGCAGTTACCCAAAATTTTACTTCACGAGTTGATTAAAAAAAAACAGCAGTTAGATTGTGGCATTCCTGCTAACAGCTCCCCAGATATCGCTTGGGTTGACGAGGCAATTGAGATTACATGTCTTGCCAATGGACACAAATACATTAGCACAAGCGGGGCTTGAACCCCCAACCTCCAGATCATGAGCGCGGCTGCGTACTCACTGCGTACTGCGTTTCATTTGAAAGTTTAGAATATGATAGCGCACAACATTGCCCAGTTTTGCAACACAATTAAATTACATGTAAATATAAACTTCTATGTAATGTAAAAAAAAAAATATCACTCTTTATAATAAATTTGTAAAAACCAGACGTACCAGTTTCAGGTTTTTTTGAGAAGAAAACATATAATTCTGTGAATGTTAATTTTGTGAAAGCAAATGTAGGTGTATTCTAACAAAAAGCAATATATACATGTTAATTTTAGTGCCATCTTCGGCCTCAGCAGTGGGCTTTATCAACAAATTGGAGAGCATGCAAAAAGAAACGGCTAAACTTGATGTTCATCAAATAATCCCCCCTTAGCAGCTATAACAGCTACACACAATCTCTGCATCCTGATTGTCAGTTTATAACAGCTATAACAGCTACACACAATCTCTGCATCCTGATTGTCAGTTTATCCAAACATTCAGTGGAAATATGCCTCTTTTAAGACTCTCCAAAGCTTTAGACTCTTTTTGCTTTAATAGCTTGGTTTATTATAAATAAACAAAATAATACTTCCTTCTCAAAAACCTAAAACTTTCAAGGTGTTTCCAAAGTTTTGATGGGTAGTACATATGGCATGTTTCCACTTGATTACAAGCTCAGGGTTAAACACCAAGCTCGGGATTACATACTCAGTGTGAACGCTCTTGGGATCAAACTCGGCTCTGGATCAGACCCCGAGAATTTATAGTTTTGAGATTGCCCAATTAACCCCGGCTCACTTAGTTACTGTTGCTATGCCTCACAAGCCATCGCAAAAATGGTGACACACAATGCATGAAGCAATGAGGACTGGCGAGAAAAGCACAGATTCATTGGAGAAAACTCAAAGGTATTTTGGTTTCAGGGTCGACAGTTATCTTAGCACACACTGAGTAAAGGACCAGTAATACAGGGATGTCATATATTCATAAAATACGCGCTTTCCTACCTTTGAACAGCGAATAATCCGACATTGAAACCAAAATTCACTTGCAAGCAGTACAGTCGAGCACATGTTTTTGTTTGTGAGCAAATGCACTATAACATATGTGGGCGCTGTCTGCATAGCTCTGTTGTGATTGGTCATACATGGTCACGCAGGTTCGACTTGATTGACAGGTCGGAACTATGCATTGCGATTGGGTTATAGCCATCTATATTCACAGTTCAACTTAGCTTTTTTTAGTGTTTTATTCCTTTCCCGTTTTGATTAACCTCAGAGCTTTTTCCAAGTAGTCGACTGCCGTTGATATGTCATCGTATTGAAGCGAGCTTCCGGCGTATTTGCAGAATTTCTGCGCTTTCGCAAAGTCATCACTCGATAATTTCGGATAACCTGAATCAGCAAAAACAAGACAGTGCATGTCATAGACCCCATTCTCACAAGAGAAATCGCTTCGTTCGACGAAAAGATTTTCTGATGTGAATGCACGCCTCTTCATTCAACGAAGAGTAGACTTTCGTCGGTCGACGAAGCAAAATAGCTTCATTCGATGAAGAGATCGATTCATTTGACGAAGCAAAATTGTAATGTGAACACTCCATTCGACGAAGCGATTTGACACGTACCGAGATGGGGCATCGCACAGCTTCATTTGATCTTCGTTAGTGGTCGTTCAATGTGAACGGTACCGCTCTTTATTTATTTATTTATTTTTATTTATTTACCAACTAAATCCAACAGTGATCGAGTCGCCAATTACAGGACGGCATAAATAAATGCTATGAAATAAAAAAAATGCTTTGAAATAAATAAATAGATTAAATAAAACATGTGTAAAAATCTTCGTTATGTGAGATGTAAACCCATGCATCATTAATTAACGATGATTAACAAATCTTCGTTGAACGTTTGACTTGACTTGGAACTCCAGCAGAGGGAGACTCGTTACTACATTGCCACTGGTTCAAAATATGATTATTTCAAATTTTGAAATTCTGATTATTTTGAAACATTTACTCACCGGTGTTAACATCGTGTCCGTCGACGGTCGGTGCCATGGGTTGGGGACCAGGGATGCCTCCTTGGTACTGTCCTGGCTGTTCGGGCGTCGTGGGCGGGGCATGGAGACCAGGTGGTATTAGATTGGGATTGGCAGGGGGGTAGGCGGGGCCTGGTTGAGAGTTGGTGTTGGGGTTTGGGGGAGGTTGGGAGGATCCCGGGGGAGGGTACGGAGAAGAACTGGAGGGGTTGCTAGGGGGAACGGGGAAGGAGAGGTTGCCAGGTGCCATGGCGCCTGAAATATAAAACAGTTTTCGCTTTTAAACACATTGTATTATTTGCAATTTGGGCGTTTCACAATACATGGCGCCTCCAAGTATTTCTGTCGAAGAGGGCATTTTCTGACAGAGCGGTCGACATCGGTGTATTCGTTTATTGCACAAACAATTTGAAAACAAATACCTACATTGTAATTTAGAGGATGACGTTTATATAGAAAGCCTAGATTATCTATATACGGAGGAAAAAAGTTAAACTAATGCTATTTTCCTGAAAATAGACGGCATAATAATCTACTTAAATTAAGAACACATCATTGGTAATCTCGTAAATCTAAATATTTTCACAGATTTACACATAACTTACGCAATATAAACATGATGACCGTAGAAAACTTCCCCTGAAATGGTTTTGTTTGAATGCTATAATTTTTGAGAAATGACTAAAACAATTATTTTTTTCATGAGACGAAAATTCACTTCGCCCCAAAACCATTTCGCCCTGCACCACTTCGCCCAAAAAGCCACCTTGCCCCCAAACCACTTTGTTCTTACATCACTTCATCCGAATGCCACTTCACCCCAAAATACTTCGTGCACAGGCCTTGGTTCAGGGCGAAGTGGTTCAGGGTGAAATGGTTTTGGGGCGAAGTGACCGTAAAGCCTTTTTTTACTGTTTTCTCAAAAGTTAGACGAAGTACGGAGCTGGTTTTTGCTCAGGATGGTTTTAATCATGCATATCTTCAATCACACAGGAAGATAAAACCATTTGTAACGGTAATTACCAATCATGTGTTCTGCCTTTAATCACACGTTTAGCAATGCTTGTGTCGACTTTTTCCCCCATGCATGACGCACGCACGCACAAACATATCAAATGTAGCCTTTCTCTTTTCCAAATGAGTATTGTGAAACAATTCATCTATTTACAGTAATTATGCCTGCAGTTTAAGAGATCCACAAAACGTACCCTCATTTCCTTCTTCATCAAGAGGACCAGCATGCGGCGTTTCCCCTCGCTTCTGGCAACCCGTTATGTACGTTACTTTCCACTTGGCATACTTTTTAGTCTGCTGGAGCTGCATTCAGCAAAAATGATAATAATAATAATGGTGGATTCTTATATAGCGCACATGTCCACCCTGCGGGGTGCTTCTGGTGCTGTTTGCCATTATTACCGCTGCCATCAGGGAATCACCAGAATCATTTCGCTTCAACTAGGTGGCTGCTGGCCAGGCGCTCAACCCTATTAGTATTAGCAGTTAGCTTGTGGCATTCCCCCAACAGCTCCCCAAATATCGCTTGGGTTGATGAGGCAACTGGGATTAAGTGCATAGCCCAGGGACACACACACGTTGGTCATAGTGGGGCTTGAACCCACAACCTCTGATTGGGAGTCCCGCTTCATACCCACTAGACCACACCCGCTCCCACAGATAGGAGAAAAGGATTCATACTTGCTGATAAAAAATGAAACGGCGAATGAAATTCATGATAGGTGATGACATGTATGTCCTTGAGTCAAGGCCCATCTACATTAAAAAAACAAACAACAACATTTGTCGGCCAACAAGGACCAACATGATCCAAAATATCTCGACTGTGGTTGGTAGCTGTCTTCATGTGACAGGCGTTCTACTCTGCTATTGGTCCATTTCATCCAACAAGCTCCAAAAAAGTTGGGCGACAGCTACATGGCCCAACTTGTCGGATGATGTTGGACGTTGTCTGGAGTGGTGTGCACACTATTGAAAGTTGGCCGACATCGTCAGACAAATGTTGGTCCTTGTTTTGTTAAGGCGCCGTCCCAAAGTTGTCAACATTTTCACAGTTCTACAGAGCGTGGTATTTTTCAAAACCCCCTCCCTCCCCCTGAAATGGGGTGTTATGGCCGAGCGGTCTAGTGCGTCGAACTTATATTCCTGTGCTAGTACTAGAATGTAGGTTCGATTCCGGGCCGTGACAGGTTGTGGCATCTGTGCCCTTGAGCAAGGCACTCAACCACACTTGCTCCCATTCCTGTAATTGGCGGTCCCTCCGCTGTTGGATGTGGTATATAAATAAAATAAAATAAATAAATACTAGTACTTATCAACGTTTTTTGTCACTACCATCAAATGTGAACATTTTACAATGCATGTAAAGTCATACGCAGCCCCCGACCCCCTTTGTATGCTTTGTAGAACTGTGAAAATATTGACAACTCTGAACAGTCCCTTACAGCCCTTCGGCCAGTTGGCCTTTTACTTGTAAATGTTGCTTTAGGGGAAGAAAATAAAATTGCAAAATCTAGTCAATTTCCAAATGTTTACGAGTTTTGCTTTTTTACTAGCAAAAGAAAAAAGAAGCCCGAGAACTTACATCTTCTGCTAATTCCCCAAAGGTTTGCATGACATCGAACAGGAGACCAGACTTGTAAAATGACTTCACCATTGCTCTGTGGAGAACAGGGTGGAATAAGTGGTTAGACCTTATCGGATAGCTGCCAACCTGCTGCCATCTTTGTTCCATGAGGGCATGCATGGTTGCACATTTTGCCCTTACATTGTCGACCAAGGCTGCTTTCGAGCGCGGCACCAGGGATCTCTGGTGCTCCATGGTGCCCGCCCGAAAGCGCGTTGGTGCACCAGATGGTGGCACCAACTGCTCCCGACCTCCGAGTCGTCGGGACAACTGGGAGACATGTGCAAATGCGCGTACTCATGTATGAATCGGCAAAAATGACTGACGCGTCGTGGAATGATTTTGGAAATTTGGGTTGATATTTTAATCGTTCAAGCTTCCACATCGAATGCAAATGTTGTAAATATTTTCATGATTTATTTTCATCAGATACCTGTGATTAATTTTGTGGAAAACTAAGCTTTTATTAGCGGGGATGTAATTTTTAATGACCGTGGTGCACCAGGGATCCCGATAACGCTTTCGAGCGCGATTGTGTGTACGCATGTGTGTGACGTAACGTTCCCAACGCAAAGGTGCACCAGGGACGAGCGCTCGAAAGCAGCCCAATTTGGACAACAAAAGTTGGCCGACAAGATGGCAGCTATTCGATACTGTCTATTGTACAATGTCAAGCGAGCTATTTTATATGAACTGTAGGGTTCTATTTTATAAATTTACAGGCAGAATTTTAGGAATTTATTTCGGACAGTTAGTGAATATTTATGCCTATTAAATTATTTGAACACAGGTCTTTCCATAAAGAGGGGAGCCTAAGTCTGACATTGTGATGCATTTGTAAAAATAGTTATCAGAGATAGTGATTTAAAAACAAGACATTCCCTTGCAATTTCTAAGGAAAACAATAGTTGAAAAAATTTAGACAGACATGTCTTGCTATAATAGTTTGGATAATAGTGCAAAATAAAACAATGAAAAGTTTAGACTTGCAAACACTTTTTTGTTAATTAGGGTTTGTTTTGCCCTTACCCGACGTAATTATTAACACTGTATACTCGGTGCTTTCCCAAGACACTATAAAAAACTTCAGTGTGCTCGGGTGGGACTTGAACCCACGACCTCCTGTAAACAAGGCAGACGTCTTAACCACTCGACCACCAAGCTAGCCGGTGTTGAATGGCTGGATCGAATCATTTCGCAACGGGGATCGCAATTAAACAGACGTCTGCCTTGTTTGCAGAAGGTCATGGGTTCGAGTCCCACCCAAGCACACAATTAAGTTTTTCATAGTGTCTTGGGAAAGCACCGAGTATACAGTGTTAAAAAATACGTTGGGTAAGGGCAAAACAAACCCTAATTAACATTTAGTCTCCCTGACGCAAGCTAAATCAATTTCTGATTTTACATACTTGTGAAATCTTCCCGCCCTGTCTTCGTTGTCGGCATAAACGAATACCTTCAATGCGCCGTTCTCCATATGTGCTTGAGATGCCAGCTCGTTACTCAAAAACTCATTGGTACTCAGATTCTGCTTCAACTGTGAAGCAAAATTGTGAGAAAGAAATTTGTGACTTTATTTTTTCCCAAACCATTAAAATTGTAGTTGGGGTGGACTTAAAGGGGCCCTGAAATGGTGTTTTTATCAATGAAATCTGTGCTATGGAACTAGTTCATTAATTTACAATCATAAAAACCCTACTTGAAAGTTGTTTGGGGGTTAAAATCAAGGTTTGTTATTTTTATGCTAATGAAAATTTACATGCATGAGCAAAGTGGTTATGTCACATTAGGAAAACACAGGAAAATCTCATTCAACTGTGCACAAAAGTTTCCACAATTTTCTTCAACTTGCTGAAACTTTTGTAACCCATGATGGTATAGGTTTGTTTTACATGTTGCCTGCTGTAAATTTTTCCACAATTCCAGTTTGAAGTCTTATGTTTTTTCTTTGTTTTTCTGCTATGTGTTCCTAAAGTGACATGCCCCAAACAGCGCCCTCTTTCTGTGAGTTTATGTGAAGAAATTTTTAAAGTTGAAAAATGCCACTTTTTATTCATGGGGCATCAAAATGAACAGTAGTATTGTCTTTCTACACAAGTAATCCTTCATATGCAACAAAAACTGGGCATAAAGTTATTGAGAATTTCAGGGGCCCTTTGAACTCTTTCAGTGCCAAGGCCGTACAAGTATGATCCCGTTTAAAAAAAAATCTTCAAAAACGCCAACCGCTGTACATGTACGACCTAACAATATCACTAGAGGGCGCATTGATCTATCATAATATGCAATATCATCGAGGTACGATGTCGGAGTTCAACGAGAGGGCACAAAGTCTGAGTAGTTCTGAGCAGCTACGATGGCGGTGCCCATAGTAAAATGCACTCGCTTCTCCGTGGAGGAAGTTTTTGAGTATTTTTCGGATTTGGATAGTGAAAAAGATTGATATTTATCATTCAATAAAACAATACCATCGATTCTAGAATCTATAAAAGAACAATATACAACACTTATTTATTTATTTTTTTACAGAATTTCAAAGAATTACAAAAAATGCGAAAAGTCTGGCACTTTAGAGGTAATTGTTGAAAAAAATGCTGGCACTGAAAGAATTAAAGGGCCCCTGAAATGCTAAATAAATGCACAGTTTTTGTTGCATAAGAAGGATTACTCATTTGGAAAAACAAATTCGTTCAGGCTTGGATGTACGTGTACATGTTGCATAGACAACGACTTTGTTCCTTCACTTGTCACCATGGGCACACCGTTGTTTTCACTCCAGCCCTACCGGAAGTGACGTTGCGGCGACCGACAGAATTGAATGTGTTTTTGACACTTGTTTACAAAGCCAATTCATTTTAGTATTTCTCATTTTAAATGTGCAAATTACACAATGCGATGCGTACTAGGGGAAAAAATCAACTTAAAAAAATGTACAAATGGCAAACAATTATTACAAACTGAAGGATGAAAACCAAAGTTGGATTGTAAAAACCTTACTTTTTCCAGCTGATCCATTAAACCAATCAGATAGCCTCGATGTTCTGGAGCTCTGTCTTGTTTATCTAATGCCAGTGCTGTTTCCATTGCATAGCGCCTGCCTGAAAAATAAAGATATATATTCTGCCATGTCACCCATGTTGTGCAGTAAACGTACAAGGACATGAAAATCCGGTAAAGCGTTACATACATTGTGTACATACACGGACACTGCCATGTTGAAGTAGTCAGTGAGCTTTCCTTTCATACAGTGGATTGTTGTCATTTTGCCTCTAAATTAGAATCACACCCAAATATTTCCAGCTGGTTGTGTCCTGCATTGGTTTTAGATATTCTTGATTGGAAAACAAACAAAAAAGAACTACTTACATTGCCGTTTTTCAATAAAAAACGTCTATTTCCGACAATCTTCGACGAGAAAATCTGTTGTTACGATGTGACCAGCTAAAATAAAGTTGGCTAGGCTTAACGCTTGGGGGCGCTCCAGCATTTTCGGAGTCGACTCCGATTCCAAAAAAGAATCAAAATTCTATTCCAGATCGATTCAATTTTTCGTATGAAAACATACGTGTACATTGCGATTTCTTATTGTGTCCAGGACAACCCATTCTAATCGATTCTAGTGTAGAGTCGCAACAAAGTTCGACGTGGTCTTTTTTTGCGAACGTACAGTTGGTGTGCCTCTACGGAGGCCCAATGAGAGTACGGGTGGCGCTCTTATGTCACGCGTATTTATACGGCGCGGCATACAATGTAGGCCTACAGTTTCGTTTGAAGTCCTCTTTGGGCGTCCGTCAATGCACAACTACACGTTTGCAATCGTTTTTATCGTGATAAGGAGTCCGAACAATTTCTTCGTCGAAGATTGTCGGAAATAGACGTTTTTGATTCAAAAACGGCAATGTAAGTAGTGCTTTTTATTTGTCTTCTAATCAAGAATATCTAAAACCACTACAGGAAACAACTAGCTGGAAATAGTTGGGTGTGATTCTAATTTCGAGGCAAAATGACAACAATCCACTGTATGAAAGGGGTACCTTCTGTCCCTACGGGAAATCCCGTAGGGACAGAATCATTCTGTCTATGTTGAAGAACCCCATTTTTATAAAGCATCATCAAGTGCAGATCTGAAAATTTAGTGGAAAAATTGGAAACAGGACAACTCGTACCCGCGACAACTCGAACCCTTTCTATCATGTACGTGCGCGCCACTTTTTTTCCGGCACTTTTGCCCCTACTTGGGACGACACTTTTACCGTGAAGTTTGCAGGACCTTTATCGGGAATTTCCGGAATTTGTGTCACTTTTGCCAGCACTAATTTTTGCCAGAACATTTCCAGGACTTTGTTGACTTTTGCCGCGATGTTTGCTGGAACTTTTGCTGGGTCTTTTGGGGATGTTTTGCAAGAACCAAAGTTACCAAAATGATAACAACAAAAGGGGTACGAGTTGTCTCGGGTTCGATTTGTCCCGGATACGAGTCCCGGGCCAAAAGGGTCATAACGTATTGCGGCAACGCGTTGCGAAAATATCACAACGGGTTGTGCTATCATCCAATCAGAACACTGTATTTCTGCAACGTGTTGCTAAAAATAGACTCGCGACGTGTTGTGAGGTGTCCAACAACGCGTTGCGAACATCTCACAACGCGTTGTGGATATCTGGCAACGCGTTGTGAGATGTTCGCAATGCGTTTTTGGACACCTCACAACACGTCGCGAGTCTATTTTTAGCAACACGTTGCAGAAATAGTGTTCTGATTGGATGACAGCACAACCCGTTGTGATATTTTCGCAACGCGTTGTGGTATTTTCGCAACGCGTTGTGGTATTTTCGCAACGCGTTGCCGCAATACGTTATGACCCTTTTGGCTTGCCATACAAGTTGTCTAGCATTCGAAAAATATTTTCTAAAAAAATTTATAAGAGTAAGAAAGTCTCACATTTTCTGTACACAAGGTATGAAGCCATATCACTTATTATATTGATGGTGATTTATTGACTAGCAACAGAGGGTTTTCATACAGCCACGAAGTGACCATGCCATAGGGACGAGGGGCGACATAAAGGGCGAAGTGACCAGATAGTGCATACCGACTAACAAATAAGCCGTTTCCACAATGTTAACAAAATATTTTCCCCACAATATTTACCCTATTTTGTACTGTACTTACAAAAGTAGGCAGCCAAAGGGTCCCTTTTGTCATGGTCTCTCGCTAGCAAAATATACGGTCGGATTGGTTTTAACTTGATCGGAATTTCGAGCTCCCCGGAGTCCGCCATCTTGGTTGATGATTTCGATGGTATCCGGCTGTTTAATGCCAACTTAACTGTGCGTGTGTGTGGGTTTACCAGCGCGTTGATTGATTCTGTCATGGGAATAATTTTCTCAAATTTTCATTAATTTTTTTATATCATGAGTCACGTTGCACGTCACATATGGTGTTCTATTTCATCTGACTTTTACCATTTCATTACAAATCTTTGTTGTAAAGGTCAAAGCGTGTGAAACTGCTAATTATGGGTCATGTGGTCATACCCCGAAGACCACGTGACATTGTTTACAAATTTCGTGTTCAGATCACGTGACGCTAACTTTGATGTTTTAAAGCCCATCATGGCTGCTTTCGAGCGCGGCACCAGGTGCTCCATGGTGCTCCATGGTGCTCGCCCGAAAGCGTGTGTAAGCATGTGTGTGACGTAACGTTTCCACCACCTGGGAGCACCAGGGACGAGCGCTCGAAAGCAGCCCATTTTGTAGTCTTGTCACAAGACCGTATTTTGGTTCCCCCCTCCACGCCCCGCCCACTACCGATAGAGGGCGCCATTCACACATTTCCACCCTCCGAAATACGGAAGGTGGAAGTGTGAATGACGCCCTCTATCGGTAGTGGGTAGCGCGTAGGCGGGGCGTGGAAGGGGGGAACCAAAATACGGTCTTGTGACAAGACTACCCATTTTGCAGTTATCCTAAATTTTACTTCACGAGTTGACAAGAAAAACTCGACTAAAAGTATTGATAGTAATGATAACAAACACCACATGATTTTCCAGCTTCTAAAGGCAAGGCTCGTCAGCAATGCGCGCCCGCCAAATGTGTGCCACGCAATACGCAGCTCCATAGCAAAGGCATGGAGCTGCGTGTTTCAAGCACGAATTTGGCGGGCGCGCATTGCTGACGAGCCTGTGCCTTTAATGTGCCTTTTAAAAAAAATTCTGCAGACAATTTGTTTACGGCTTTCATTCAATATGCATGGTTTTTCTGAAGTATTACGGCATCTATGTGGCTGAAATTTCTACAAGGCATTTTATCAACATTATTCTTTAGTTATGTAATGCTGTTGTTCCCGTTTTCAAAAGTTTTCCAATCATGTAATCTGTCTTTCATGTGGTGCTCTTGAGTCTTGAGAGATGACTGATTAAATCGGACAGCCCGCTTTCGCGATCGTGACCAGAAGCATATTTTCTGACGCATCACAGGTTCAGCCAATGAACGGCTTTGGTTCCTGACAAGTTGTCAACCGATGCTGCCGATTGGTTGAATCAGTAATTACGTCAAAAACGTGAAGCTGGTAACGGTCGCGAAAACAGGCTCCTGTGCCAAATGTGGCCGAGTTTGGATTATGCATTCGATCATGACAAACAAGATCGCTCTACCGAATAAGCTACTTCAAAAGGAGACTGTGCACCTTGTTGAATAACCCAATAAGCACGAGACCAATCACTGCACCACATGGGTGACTTTTTATGAGAAGTTCAGGGAACCAAACGGTTTGTAGATCCACAGAAAACGCGACGTCATAATGCACCTATCAATTGTTCTCCACCCCACCCCACCCCTCCACCAACCACCCCCCCCCCCCCCTCCGCGCTGCCCCACCCCCTAGGTGGGGGTTTGGTCACGTTTTTCATGCCCCAGGGTGGTGCATTTGTATACAAGACGCGCATGTTTTGCACCCGAGGGTGGGGATTTTTGTCACCTAAATGTTGCCCCAGGGGTGGGGATTTTGTCACGCAAAAAGTGACAATTCCCACCTCTTAGATAGGGTAGCCCGGTGGAGGGGGAGGTAGCGGGGGAGGGAGGGGGTGAGGGAGGGGGGAGAGGTGGGGGAAACAATTGATAGGTGCATAATGAGATCAATGGCATAAAGGTGACGTCAGTAGTGACAACACTGCCCTACAGTCAGACCGTATCGAATAGCTATTGTCATTTAAATTTGTCAACAATTAAATGCAAGCACAAAATGTGCAGCCATCAGACATGCATGTCATCACAGAACAAAGTAAATGGCCTACAAGATTACCGCTTGGGTGAGTTTGCACAAAAGCAGAACAGTATGGGATGGTTGTCGGGCAGACTTTGCCCATTTTTCTTTCCACAACAGTTGGTTTTTTTTTTTTAACAAACTCAATAAACAAATAATAATAATAATAATAATAAACAAATTTAATATTCACATTTTTCACACAAACTTAGATTATTCTCCCTCAAAATACAAATGCGGGTTTATGAGGCCAAGAATTGAGTATGCCTACCAAATGTCGATACAATTTGAACAAAAAAAAGGCATCTTATTCTTGGGTTTCACTTGGCTTGACAACGGTTGCTATCCGCCATTACTGTGTCCATACTATGGCATGACAAACCGAAAAATAATTCAACACTGATAATTTAATGTTGACCCATATTTTTGCAAATGTTGCTCAAGAAAACAAGGTTGGCATGACTTTTAAATGTTGATAGACTGTTTGAAACTGGCATACCGTGCTTTTGTTGGCAAGTTTTTTAAAATGTTGTTTTTCAGGGTTGATGGCAAACATCACCAAACAGGTATGTTTGCTGATGTTTTTCTGTGAGTCTACATTGGCCAACAGAAGCAAACTTCTTGAACAATCATGTGATCACGATTGGCTGGGTCTAATCACATGACCCGACACTGGTTCCTGATTGGTTCAGACATAAAACACGAGCAAAAAAAATGTTTGCCAATAGCTGCATGTCCAAACACCGGCAAACACGGTTTGGCGAAGTTTGCTGTTTGCTAATGTTTAATGTGCCGTCCACAACTGCAAACTTTTCTGAAAAACATGACCAAACTTGAAGTTTGGTCATGTTTTATGTGAAATGTTTGCCAGTGTAGATGAGGCTTTACTTCTTGTACCCAATCAAAAGAACAATACCAGCTAATCTAACAATTCCATGTGAGGAAATAAGAATTTAAATAAACACCCGAAGTCTTTTCCAAAATTAATAATATTTCATATTTTCACCACATTCTTGTGAGTGAGATAAAAGATTTTGAACTCAATTTTCCAAGTTAATTTAAAGGCATGGCTCGTCAGCAATGCGCACGCCAAATTTGTGCCACGAAATACGCAGCTCCGTGTAGCAAAGGTATGGTGCTGCGTATATTTCGTGGCACGAATTTGGCGTGCGCATTGCTGATGAGCCTGTGCCTTTAATAACATAAATACAGCAGAAAGTAATGAAAACTAATATATACTCAACAAAAACACTTTTTGCAACATATTTTGCAAGTTAGCCATCACGAAGCAGCGAGATTTCACACCATTCATATGAAGCATTGTAAATTTCATCTGCACCAATTGTCTAGGCTTGTGACCTTGTTGGGTCTGCCAGACTTGTGACCTTGTTGGTTCTGCCAGACATGTGTTATGTAACTTTTACGAATATCTCCTAAAATTTCAGATGGACAAATCTAACACTCATTTACACTCTAATCGGCAAAGGTGGATATACAGATCTAGCATTTTTATTGCGACCACAAAACTGAACATTTGCCGCGTTTACACTACACCCCAAATCGCTTCAGAAACCGCAAAAGTCACCACTAAATGTAACTGCAGCGCATGCGTCAGGTGTTAGGTGTTGCTGCACTAGTGCCAGATTGGTCAATTAAATCTACTACACGGCGGGCACCGCCCCAAGGACACTCAAATTGCCGAATCTGTATTCGGGTAGCGTTTAGTACACTACAAGCGACCTTGACGATTGCTGGGTTCAACCCCGCAATTGCGGGGTTCAACCCTACCCCAAAGGTGACTTGAAAAAGGCGAATCAGAGCCGGGTCTGATCCGCCTTTTTCAATTCACCTTTTGCGTTTACACTTAGTGCCTACCCGGCTTCAACTCCCCTTTTTGGAAATTGCGGAGTTCGATTCGGCAAAGGCGAATCGAGTGTAAACGGGGTATAAAGCACCAATAAGTAATACATGGTAATGTGCCCATTTTTAAAGAGAGTTTTGCTCAAAAACAGGCATAAAATCTGTGAAAAAAACCAACCACACTCGTTATGTATGTTAACAGTTTCTTTTACATTAGTTTGTGGAGTGCTGTGGTGCAGTGGTCTAGTGGATTGTATTATCTCCAAAGGTAGTGGGTTCGAATCCCAGTCCGGTCCTTCCATCGTGCGTGTGCCCTTGAGCAAGGTACTTTGCCACACGTTGCTTCTCTCCACCCAGGAGTAGAGATGGGTACTTTTAGAAGGCTAAAAGTGATTTTCTGACATTTACATTGGGACGTAATCATTTTCTATATATCACTTTTAGCCCTTTGGAAATTTAACCCAATTCGCCATGTGGAACGTTCCTACACGCCCTTACTGGTCCAAAAACCTTTGTCAAAACTCTTACCGTACATTCCAAATCAGACATTTAAAAGCACACCTTGGAGGTCCTTGTAATCTCAAGACTTTTGCACCCTTGTCGTTCTTTTCCCATGATGACTCAAACATCAGAAAACGATAAAATGGAGCAAAATTTTGTTAAAGTTTTGTTCAAACAGTTTGGTACCACGGACTTCGTCTAGACCACGTCAAAAGGGAATAGTCTCACCAACGCGGGCGGATTTAGTTTACACTCTGTTAAGGCTAGACTGGCCCCCTGTCCATGTGCGCTACGCTGCTCTCGCTCATATACGACGAAGGGGAAGTAAATATGTGAGCTGAGATGGTATTTTGAGTGATTTAATGGAGCCCTGTGATCAGAGGTAATGATAGTGTAGGTGTCCTGATTGGAGTTTCCCCGGATAAGTTCACGGTTTAAGTCCATATTATCATCATCAATAATAATTAGTGTAGTTTAAACTCTTTAAACAAATGTACAAAACTGCGCTTGCAAATCCAGCATTAGAACACCACAGTAGGATGAAAGTTTGAGCACAACCTCTGGATTCAGAAGAGCATTCTAAAACTCCTTCTGGATTCGGAAGAGCAGAGTAAGCCTAACCACTCAAGAGATATCTCGGTTTTTTCCAGTTACCCTCCTTGTACATCCGATTCTCATATTGCTGTAGAGGGAATAGAAAAATAAACAAATGTATTATCTTAAAGACTGTATACATGATTGGTAAACTGTTACAATATAAATTGTTGACTGGTGTGGTGTGGGATATGGAGTTTTAACACCCGAGGGAGCTCATAGCACCCGAGGCAACGCCGAGGGTGCTATGAGCTCCCGAGAGTGTTAAAACCCATATCCCATACCACACCAGTCAACAATTGTTTTGTTATATCCCGTCTCATGGTCTCCGTACAGCATAATAATATCGTTTCTATTATTTGGAATGTTGAAATTGTAAAAACAATTCGTCTCTGCACTTTCGCTAGTTTTCGGACTGCTACCTGTGCGTGTGTAACATTGCGAAAGTAGCACGCGCACTAGCCTGTGGAATAATGCGATGTGCGTGCGCGTTGTTGTGCGCCTCTAGCGGGCGTAACACGCAGTTTCTTTTACTAATGGAGCCTCATACAGCGCGTTACGCGTGCTATGGACAGGGGCAAGAACACGGATAGTACGGCCGGGTGATATGAAGTTAAATTCGCATACGGCAGGGTGATATGAGTTTTTATCACATGGACATGTGACCGTTCTGGACCAATGAAACTGCAGTATACCAAGACGGGGTATAACAATTAGTTTTATCCCCAGTGTGATTGAAGATATGCATGATTAAAACCAACCTGAGCAAAATCCAGCTCCGTAGGCCTACTTTCGTCTAACATTTGAGAAAACAGTCAAAAAAGGGTTTGCAGTGATTTCGCCCCTGAACCACGGCCTGGGCACGAAATGGTTTTGGGGCGAAGTGGCATTTGGGCGATGTAGTGTTTGGACGAAGTAATTTGGGGCGAAATGGCACTCGGGCGAAATGGCACTTGGGCGAAGTGGTTTTGGGGCGAATTGAATTTTCGTCTCACGAGACAAAAATTAATTGTTTTACTCATTTCTCAAAGACTATAGCACTTCAGACAAAACCATTTCAGGGGAAGTTTTCTACGGTCATCATGTTTATATTGTGTAAGTTAGGCGTAAATCTGTGAACATTTCTGATTTTCGAGATTACCAATGATTATGATGTATACTGCCTTTAAAGTTATATTGTCCGTGGTTCTCAGCCAATTCGATTGTTTTTCTCTGAACGAATTTTTAAAGCATTTACTTTAAAGGAGCGTGACCAGATTACATTTTATTCTTCTATATTTGTCCCGGGTTTACCTCATGGGTCCCGAGATTTTTATATCATAACATCCGTCATATTTTTCTCATTATGAATCTGAAACTCCTGCGCTTCTAGGCTGCATATTTCCGAGGATATCGTTGATAAACCGCCCAAGTTTTGTAAACTAATTTATCAGAAGCGGACAGCAGGGTGTTTCAATACACCGCCACATATGTGTCTGCATACAAATTGGGGACGGTTTCGACTTTGACAATTTTTGGCTCGAAGCAGCCTATGCATAGTTCCGACCTGTCAATCAAGCCGAACCCGCGACCAATCACAGACGGCGCTCACAAAGGTCAAAGTGATGCAATCATCGATCACAATCACGCAATGTTTTTGCCCATACAGTTTGTATGTTGTATGCGCTAGTGACCGGGTGAATTTTGGTTTCAATGTCGGGCGATTCGCTGTTCAAAGGTAGGAAAGCGCATTTTTATAAATATATGTCATCCCTGCATTACTAGCTATTCGCTCAGTGTGTGCTACGGTAACTGTCGACCCTAAAACATAAATACCTTTTGAGTTTTCTCCAATGAATCTGTGCTTTCCATGCCGAGTCCCGTTGCTTTGTACGTACATGTCGCCATTTTTTGCGATGGCTTGTGAGCACATAGCAACAATATCTAAGGGGCGGGGTTAACTGGGCAATCTCGGAACTATGCATTACCGTGGCTTTATTTATGTGAATTGCTACACAGCGCTATGCACTCAACTATGAATTTTTGCCGTTTGTGGCACTGTAACGTTTTGTCGGCTCGTCATTTACACTGGTTTCAGCTCCACATATTCCACATACAACGAATGAATATGAGAACCAGTCTACTCGCGATTCGTGTCACTACTTGCGATCAAGACGTTAACTTACTCTCAAATTTTCAACTTAATATTTTGTATTTTTTTTGTTTTCTTGTCATGAATATTATTTTCGGGAGATATTTTATATGATTGTTAAGTTAGATCGAGATCAAATTTCCAGAAAATCTGGACACGCTCCTTTAAAGGCACAGGCTCGTCAGCAATGCGCGCGCGCCAAATTCGTGCCACGAAATACGCAGCTCCATGCCTTTGCTATGTAGCTGCGTATTTTGTAGCACGAGTTTGGCGCGCGCGCATTGCTGACGAGCCTGTGCCTTTAAGTTAGAACCAAATTTTTTTGGGGGGAAAAATCTGGTCACTATTCTTGAAGTATTTCTATGCATGGGGTTTACTGACCTTGTATTTGTCAAAGCCATAAAACATTACAAGAAGAGGAAATAGCCCGAACATGAAACCAGTGAATGTCGTCCGTGGAGTTGCTTTGAAGAACTGGTATGAGCTATGTCTGGCATGGTTCCATCGAACAACGGCAGGATCCAGCTGGAGATCGGAAAAAATATAATTAAAATTGACAGTTATGCCTAACGTAAATGTCGGCATACTCTCCGGTCTGTGACCTCGTCACCCTATTCATCAGCCATTGTTCATCAATGCCGACATTTACGTTAGGCCTTTTTTGTAAAATTGTGAAATTCATTAAAAATTTAAGCACATCAAAATTTCCTTAGAAGAAAATGGCATTATGTTATTTTCCCATGCAAATGTAGATAATGTAGAAGCGGGTTCAGTATTTCGACTAGACATGCGCAGTTTGTTTTTAGAGTGAAAGGTTATGAGGGAAGACTTGAACAATTCAACCTTTGTACCAGCTCGACCGTTGGACCCACTCGTCCGTTGACCAACTCGACTTCAAACTCGATTCAACTCGAACATTTGCCAACTCAACTCGAACCAAGTCTACTATTGTGCGTACTGCCTTTTTTGATCTTGTACCGCGTGATTTTGTCGCAAGCGAAAAAGAAAACTGTTTGCGCCACGGCACACTAGAGAAGGCAACATTTTCGTGCCGCAAATTTGCACAATTTCTTTCTCCATGGTAACTACCTGCTACCATGGTAACTATCTCCCTTGTGCAAAGATTCGCAGGGAAATGTTAGACGTCATCAGTTTTGCCGATGATTCCCTTCGATTCAACATGTTCAGGATGTTCACTTTTGCAAATGACTCAACTGTCCGAGTTGACTTTTCCCATTGAACGCACGACGGTCGAGTTGGTACAAGAGTTGAGTTGGTACAACAGTCGAACCGACTTCTCCGGTTGAACGCACAACGGTCGAGCTGGTAGGTACAACGGTCGAGTTGGTTCGAGTCGAGTTCATGAGTCAGTGAGTTGCTTGGCAAACGGTCGAGTAGCCCCGCGAGCAGTGCTTCGGTTTTCGGAACCTTAGCCCTGTGTTCTGCTATACACCAAATCTGTGGCAAACTCACGCAAATGAAATTTGGCCGACGGCTCTGATATTTGCTCAATAGGTGCACTCACCCCAGTTTATAAATATTCCGAAGAGTACGCATCGATCCGATGTCTAGTTTCGGTGAAATCGTGGGGACAGTTTGAGACTTTCCCTGCGTGAAATTCGTACTTTCACCATGCGCGAGAGCGAAGAGGTCAACACAATCTAGACTGGTTCGCTGTCCTCATATTTACTTCCCTTCATCTTACGCGACGAAGGGAAGTAAATTGAGGATGTGGAACCAGTCAGTCTAGAACCAGTCAGTCTAGGTCAACACTAGACTGCTTCCACATCCTCAATTTACTTCCCTTCACTTCCCTTCGTCGCGTAAGATGAAGGGAAGTAAATATGAGGACAGCGAACCAGTCTAGATTGTGTTGACCTCTTCGCTCTCGCGCATGGTGAAAGTACGAATTTCACGCAGGGAAAGTCTCAAACTGTCCCCACGATTTCACCGAAACTAGACATCGGATCGATGCGTACTCTTCGGAATATTTATAAACTGGGGTGAGTGCACCTATTGAGCAAATATCAGAGCCGTCGGCCAAATTTCATTTGCGTGAGTTTGCCACAGATTTGGTGTATAGCAGAACACAGGGCTAAGGTTCCGAAAACCGAAGCACTGCTCGCTGGGCTAACGGTCGAGTTAACATGGTTAAGTTGACCTGCGGCTGCGGCGCGCATAACCCAGCTAATTTCATATCTTTATGACAGCTTTTCCGGAACCTTACCACCATCCCCTTGGCCCTTGGATCATTAACTTTCCTCTGGTAATCTCTTCGTATTTCATTTCTGATCGCGGCCCTTTCCTGCTCCGCTCGCTTCTCCGCAGCGGAGATCCCCATCAACTCGTCCGCCATTTTGATTCAGAAGTTCAATGGTCAAATTCGAACGATAGAGGGCAGTCTTGCTCGTGTCTAGTCTGCAGATTCACCAAAATCTTAAAGGAGCGTATCCGTATATCACATGTTTGAGCACCCAATTTGTTCCCATGATGGGTGCCGAGATTTTAATACCATATCATCAATCTGCCCCAAAAACATTCCCACAATACAGTGCTGCTTTTGTAAAATCAAGCGGTATTTTTGCGCTTGGGCCAATTTCAAAAAGCTGTTTAGCAAATAAAAATTACTTTTTGCTAATAAAACAGCTTTATGAAATTAGCCCAAGGTCTGTTGTCATTTTTCTCATCACCATTCTGAAATTTCGCGCTTTCAGTCCATATTGTCAATGATATATCGTTAATTTATCTGGTTCCATAAAGCAGTGCAGTAATTTACAGAACCTTTTGGCATCCACATCCAAATCATGCTGAGAATGAGATCACTCTGCTAAGCGCCGTTCGGTACGCATGAATAGGGGAGTGCGTTATAAAGAGGCCGGCACTGTTGAAGAGAGAATGCATCCAAATTGGAGATTGCAAATTTCATATGCAGCACGATATGTGGCAAACGGACTCCCCCTACCGAACACTGGTCTCATGGACCATGGAAGCTGTAGGGATGAGGGGACCTCTTGAGCCCCCTCCCTATTTTGAAGGCTTTCCCACCAGTTGATATTCTATCACTGTCATTAACTTTGGCAAATCAACATTATTTCTGTATGTTTTGAGACTTAAAGTTAACCCACTGTTTAACTTTACTCTATCAAGTGCAGAATCCTATTGAATATGTGTGGGGAATCTCATTAGGTCTTGAAGAAAAATAAAGCAGATACATGTGCCAAACTTGATTGCGACATCATGAACCTGTTATCAGCATGTTTGTGTCTTGTCACACGATCTGTCAGTTTCTAAGCCAATAGACATGCAAACCATGTGAAAAGTGCTTATAATGTTGCAGAGCAACCTTTAGCCCATTACCCTTACTAAAATTGTTTCTATGTCCTGAGTTGGTCAACATTTTTCACAAAAATACTTTTGACCCTTATTTTATTTTGAGGAGTGTACTTTGAGGAGTGTAATCCAGTCGAGTTGAGTCGCATCGGCCAAAAAAGTGCCAGTGTATACCGGACTTAAAGGGCCCCTTATTTAGGATTTTTATCAATGAAATCTTGCTTTAAAACCACTCTACTCAGTTAAAGTCATAAAAATCCTATTTGAAGCTTGCTTGCTTTGGGGGTTAAAACAAAGGTTTTTAGTTTTTATGCTAATGAAAATATGCATATTCATGACCAAGGTCACGATGTCACAAGAGGCAAACACAGAAAAATCACATTCAACTGTGCACAAAAGATTCCACTTTTTTCTAAATTTTCCTGAAACTTTTGTAATCCATGACTGTTTGAGTTTATTTTACATGTTGCCTGCTGTAAGCCATGACAAAACTGGAAGTAGAAACTGCAGCAATTTGCCACAAGTCCAACTTGAAGTCTTATGTTTTTTCCTAACTTTTCCCTTCTGTCTTCCTTATGTGATGCACTCAAAACAGCGCTCTCTGTCTGTGATTTATTGCAAAGAAATCTTCAAAGTTGAAAAAGGCCACCTTTTATTGATTTTACATCCAAACGAACAATAGTATGTCTTGCTGAACAAGTAATCCGTCATTATGAAGCAAAGCTTAGGCACAAAGTTGTTTAGCATGTCACAGGCCCTTTAATGTCAGCTATACACTGTACCATATCGAATATCTGTCATCTTGTGGGGCGAATAATCTAATGACAAAATATGCAACCATGTATGTCCTCAAGGAACAAAGAAACTGCCCTACAAGATGGCAGCTATTTGATATGGCCTATATAGAAATAAAGGAATACATGTATCAAATTTCCCATTCTTTTTCTATAAATTTCACAGGTTTAATTCACATCTATTTTTAAGAGTATGGTAAAAAAAAGTTATACAAATTTTGGTACAGCTATAAAGAAACAAACTGAACACAATTTCTACTCTTTTCCTTTGAATTTCAGTGGTTCAATTCAAGTCTACAGTATTGCATTTCTACGAACATGGTAAAAACGTTTTAAAATGTCAAGGTTCTGCGTTAATGTATAGTATTAATGTTATAATACATACTACTGTATTAAAAGTACAAATTTTAATCAAAATTGAATACAGTGCTGTTTGACGGTTAGTACTAAATATGTTATATTATAAAGTGCGACACAATTTACATAAAACAACATGCAGATATAATTGGATATAATGTACAAAAGTGCAGGAATAATACTTTTAAGAGTGCTCATTAAAGAAGCGCATTCAGATTTGTCCAGAAAATAGATTTTCGTTTTAAGATTCAAACAATTTTGTCATTTTTCTTACGAATGGGGGCAATTCAGACGAAATAATTTCACAGGATGATTACGACCATTACCATCTTGATAACAAGTAAGCTTTTAGATAATAATTCAAACATTTTTTGGAGGGTAATTACCAAACAACAAGTAAACTACATGTACCTTTAAATACCTTGGTAAATTTTAACACATGTGTATATAAAAAAAGAATATTTTATGCAGACAGTGTTCTGGTTGGCAAATTTTAAATTGCCAAACGTTTTAGCAAAATGTACATGGGTCTGTCCACACTAATGTGCACAACTGATAACTTGGAGAGCGAGACACAAAAAGCGACTAATCGGCAAACAATTCGTCCCCTTTGGCACAGGCTCGTCAGCAATGCGCGCGCGCTAAATTCGTCCCACGAAATACGCAGTTACATGCATTTGCTATGGAGCTGCGTATTTCATTGCACGAATTTGGCGCACGCGCATTGCTGACGAGCCTGTGCCTTTAAGTACATTCCTAATCACTTATTTTCTGTGATGACCAAAAATGGCGGTTCTCTCTGAAAATTCTCAGAAATTACAGGGTTTTCTTGAAGAACAAAATGATTCCCACAGCTATGAAATGTGACTTTTTTTGTTGGGAGAATCCTGCAGTTAATAAGGGCTCTCAGAAAACCAAGTTTGATTTGTTAGGACTGCACCCGCATGATGCCATATTGCCCAACACAGGAGGCATTTCACACAGAGTGGCGCACCCTGCCTCAGTGGCTCTTACGGAGGCTGGCACCGTCAAGCATCAGCCTAGACTGGTTCCCTTGTCCACATATTTACTTCCCCTCCGTCGTATATGAGGACAGGTACACGCCGCCATGTTTGGCATAAATATCCAGGAATTCCTGGATGTTTATGCAAATTAAAAGGACTGTGTCACGGTTTGAGCAAGCGCCAAGCAGGCGCCCAGAATACAGCGTGTTGCGCGCCTTCGTTCGATTTGGCATAGCGCGCGCTACGCAATCAATGTCTGGGAAAATTACAGCGGCGGCAGCAGCGGTATTTTTGCATCGACAGCAGAAGATATGCCTGTAAAATTGCTGTCAGAACCAAATAAACATACTGGTTTCGGTGGGAATCAAGGTTGAACAAATAGCTCTATATCAAACCATGTCATTCATATCATTCGATGGGGTTTCTGTCATGTTTTGTCGAGTTTTTTTATGCGATGAAAAACTTTTTTTGAACAACGGCCGCACTTTGATATTGATGTTTGGCGGCTTAAAAATACGGCAAACAGCGCCATTTCAAGTAAAAAGTAATGTATCAGTGCAAACCTGGGCGTTGACGAGTACACCACTGCCAAAATTACTAAATAATTATAAGGGATGGCAAAGATTGAATAGGATATGCAAAACCCAGCGACAAAATTAACGGTTGCGAAATTCACTCGTTGTTGAGCAAACTCTAAAAATAGATCATGCATATATTTAATACAACGACCAATCACGCGTGGTAATACAACAGCCAATCACCCGTGGTTATTGCTCGGCGTGTGCCTGTCCTTGTATAGCGAGAGCAGCGTAGTGCACATGGACAGGGGACCAGTCTAGCATCAGCCTTGACATAAGAGGTATTCATATATGTTACTGACCGATAAAATAGGTTAGATTACTTAGCCTCCTCGACCTTTCAGTAGGAAGAAAGAGATGAATTTAGAAACACGAGAAAATTGCAATGCCCCGACCAGGATTCGAACCCAGATCCTTGGCATACATGGCCAACCGCTCTACCAACTGAGCTATCTGGGCATCCCGTCGGAGCACTGCAACAATCTCGTTTATGAGTAAGCTTGAGCAATTTGTACAAATACAATGTACAGTAAACTCTTGTTAAAGCATTCTTTGCAGTATCGGACTAATGTGGACAATACTGGAGAGACTTTTTCACCAGGATCATAACTCTATGCAATGCCATTTATCTTCTCTCAAAACAAAAGAAATATCTTAAGACAGATCTAAGAAGATAACTTAAGCAACAAATAGTGCAATAACATACATGTCCTTTTCTGAAAACCCTGTGTACAAATTTCCTATTTAACATATGTAACACAGGACACATACTTTGTGACATTTTGTGGTGTCCTTGTGACATACGGTACTGTATATTGGAAATTTGCACACAGGGCTTTCAGGAAGGTATGTTGTGGCACTATTCGTTGCAGTTCTTTAGCTGAAGTTATCTCCTTAGATCTATCTTAAGATATTTCTTTTGTTTTGAGAGAAGATGAATGACATTGTACAGGGATATAATCCTGGAGGAAAAGGTCTCTCCAGTATTGAAAACAGACACATATTTAAGCTATTCTGCAAAGCACTACAGAAGCAAGCATCCACTTAAAATACAGGTATGCAATAGTACATGTGCATATTGTGGGGTACCGTGGCCGAGTGGTTTGGGTCATTGACTCGCAATGGTGAAAACTCAGTGTTGCGAGTTTGACACCCGGTCGTGGTACCTGTGCTCTTGAGCAAGGCACTTAACCACAATTGCTCCGTCCTTCGGAAGGGATGTAAAGCCATTGACCAGACCGGTGCGTTGTATAACGCACTTAAAGGATCCCATGGCACTCTCTTGATTCCCCATTGTCTCTGGCCGTCGGCAGCCAATGGCGCCACCCACTATCTCGATGTTTACGTGGAAGACATTTGTAAGCTTCATTTAACAGCCTGTGGGCTGTGAAATGAAATCGTTATAATGTGCAATGAACGTCAACATGTTCATATAAAATGTGCGCTTACTATTTTAAAAATAAGCCAGAAAAAAAGAGCTTATCTGTTTATAATGCTCTAACGAAAGTTTATTGTATACAAAATTGTACTTTGAATAATTTGTACAATTTGTTTTTAAGGGCCGTCCAAAGTTGTCAATATTTTCAGTTCTACAGAGTAGTATTTTTGAAGACCTCCCCCAACCACCCCCCAAAAAAGTACTACTGATCAACATTTTTCTGTCAGGACTATGAAATGTCAACATTTTACAGTGCATGTAAAGTCCTACACGGCCCTTGACCCTCCTCCTCCAATGTTGACAACTTTGGAAGGCCTCTTAGTTAGCGTCAAATCTGCAATTTCTCAGACGTTTGTGTTCTTCCTCCAAGGATCACTATCTTGACCGGGTTGCTCACTGTTCCTACGTGGGTCGCTATTCCTACGTGGGTCGAAATGCACAATGTTAGCATAGTCCACCTTTGGTTTACCCGGTGGGGCCTTGCGACCCTTTTCGGGTTTTTCTTCATCATTAGAATCAGAATCATTGTCATCGTTCTCTTCTTTTACGTATTCTTCATCCTCGCTGAATTCCAAGTCCGCATACTCCAGTCCTTCCACGTTCATGCTCTTCGGGTCGAACTCGGACTCCGTGTCCGTTTCCCCGTCTGTGTATTTACATTCGATCATTTCTTCTTCGTCCAGAATGATCCCGCCTACTGTACCTTGCGGTGGGAGGTTGGTAGTGGGTTGAGGCAAGCCGGGGTGCGGGGAATGGGGGCTGGGTGGGCGGTCGTTGTCAGTGGAAGTGTCCTCAGGCCCTTCCATCAGTGGAGTAAAGCCCGAGCTGCCTCCAATTCGCGAGGACGGGAAAGCGTAGATTCCTGGCGCGTTCCCAGACATGTTGCGACGTATTTGAATCCTAGCCCTCATCTCCTGCGAGTTTAGGCCTCGGGGATAGTCGTCTTTGCGTAAGATGCGGCACTTGGCGAGAATCACGTAGGTAAGCAAGAGGAACAATACAAGACCTACGGAGGCCGCGAGACAGATTGTGACGATCTTGATTACGTTCTGAGTGTACGCATCGGACTGTTTGATGTCTACAACGAGAGAGTGATATCCGATGCTGTGTTCACCCACGGCCGTGCAGGCAACGCTGTACTGGCCTGCAGTAAGGCTTTCTAGGTTTAAGAGGACCGTATTTTGATCGTTACTGACATGGTACTGATTTCTATCCAGCGCAGGAGTGAATTCCCACAAGTATTCAATCGCTGCACTTGAGTAACAATTAAACGTTGCATCATTCGTGGAGTCCTCCGTGTTTGGTTGTATTTGTACGAGGTGAATGCCTAATTTATCAAAGCTGCATTCACGTTTCTCCGCGGGGTGTTCTGCCATGTCACTTGCTTTAAAATGTTTTCTACACATGGTTCGGTGCGGCATTTGCGGGATCGTGAGCTGGCACTTGTAACTATCCCCAACATGGTGGTCAATCACGTTGTACACGACACACGCATCCTTATCCTTTTCGCTTTTGCGCGATGCGTTAATCCCCGCAAATTCCACGCTCCCCAAATTGTTTGTCCGAATCCAAACTAACTCCATCTCAGGATTCACGGTTTCAGAACAACACGATATAGTAAAACCCGTTCCTTTCTTATACAGCGTCCTCTTGACGTTGATAAAACATTCTGGGTACCTTTCATCCGGTACGTAAAAATAAACCCTCAGTTTCGCATTCCTGGATTTTTTCAATGTAATCGCTTCAGAACTTGAGTTTGTTTCGAATTGGACTGCGCAAGCGTATCGACTTCGGTCATCACTTCGCGTGATAGTACGTAAAATACTGAGATCGTAAGAACCGTTGGTGCTGTTTCCCGACAACGAATAATTTCCAGCGTCGTATTCCTTTTGTCCAATCGCGACGTCATTTATCAACCACACGACTTTTGTCTCGTCCGTCAGTCCTGCGACAACGCAATAGAACACGGGTGGCGCTACAGGTTCGATATACCGGTAGTGGTGAATACATTGGTCGCTTGGTTCCTTTCGAAATTGTACGTCTGGTAGGGTTTTCAGAGTTTGTGGGAGAATGTGGCCGAAACTGCCGACCATCAAAATGAGAAAAACGCGGAAGGAACGATGACATTTATCCTTGCCAAGTTTGTGTGCATCCATGCTGAATTTCACTTCCGAATACTTCTCAAAGTAAGCACTTCCCAATCGAACTACATGTAGATACACATGTATCTCTGGTTTGCCAAAACATATCCCGGTGAATTTCAGTTGATCACTTATCTCAAATTAAAGATCCAGATTAAGAAAACTGTACATAATACTGAGAATATCGTCATCTCCAAGCAAATACCATGTTATCCAGTATATCTTAGACTGCTATTTCACAAATCTTCAGCTGAAACGGATAGAAGATGCGACAGCAGCATGAAATACAACTCTTCTCCGAGTTCGTGACTTGCAATGGCCTTTCCGTTGAATATCAAAGATTTGCCAGTGGAGAAATGATACATAACGACAGACCCTCGTCACATAACTCAGCCTGTTTATAACATCTTCACAAATACACACACAATCTGAAGCTATATAGGCTGAAACGGTACGCGTAAACAACTGAGCAATCCTTGTTGAACCGGTGATTTGAAATGCAGACACGATGTGCCGAAAGAATTCCCCGTTGCCCTGCGAGCTCGATTTTAGCTGCTAGCGGTGCCAGAGTTTGATCTATTAATGATCAATCAAACATACATGTACAATGAAGACATCAGAGCTACCTATCTGGAAATGCATTTCGTTTCGGCCGCCATGGCATGAACTGAGATATCCTCATAACAGCATCTTCAATTTAAGATTTTTTTTCTCTGCCTCCGCTGGTTTTCCTTGACGATAACATTCCGAGAATCTGGCTTGAGCATTTCCCTGAGGAGATTAAAGTTGCATGATAGCATTAATTTGATATTCCCTGTTGATTAGAAAAACAACATAAAGGTGCAGTAACTAGATCACGTTGTTGCATGCAGAATCTTGAACTAGGAATAAACATGACAGTAATTTGGAAACAAGCAGGGCACTAATTTTGTCAGTTTTAAACAGAATGTTTTTTACAAAAGAGATTTTTATTTAAGGAATGCTTTCTGTTTCAGACTTGGGAGTGCAAAGACAGCATAATAAATAATAATATGCTGGGTTCTACAAATTGAAGTTTAAAGGAGCGTGTCCCCCAGCGTGTCGTTCCTCCTGTTTACACGTTTTGGTGGTTATTAAGTCATTATAAGGAGAATAAGCGGCGACCAGTAAACGGAATTCTTTCTAAAATTTTGCAGTCACAATCCACGTACTTTGAAGGATATCGTCCTTGAAATTAGTAAACTAATTTATCCAGTTACATAAAAAGCAGTGCAGAGCGTGATCCTTCTCTCATCACGTGAGGGACGGAAATCGAGAGACAAATGCCTTTCCTTAGTCAACAACAAATGAAAACTAAAGTGAACCTGTTTGTTTTCCTGCTACTGATGTTAATACACACACCCAGTTTATCACATGTTGAAATTGACTTTACAGTTTTATGTGGAGGTTGTTTTTATGCGTGAGGGACGGACAATCAATAAAACTTGCATTTTCAATCAATAAAATGTTTACATGCATTTTCAACTATTTCTTGAAAATGTGATGGCACAGTGTGCCCAGTCAAATTTATTCTGTTAATTTTTGTAATATGATTGTAAAATATGGACATTTCTTTACTGTTCGAGGTATTATTTTGCAAAATAACCTTTTGTTTCCATTGATACCAATAGCAAAATCATACTGGATACCAATGAATTTATCCCTAAAGGAAAACAAATACAAGAAATACAATGCACTAGCTGTATTTTAAAAAGTCTTATTTGCTTGCATGCGCATATGCAGGGTTGTAATGACTCGGACTCGAGTCGACTCGAGTCCCAGTTTTCACTGACTTAATTTGACTTGAGACTCAAACCTCAAATGACTTGAATTGGGACTCGAGCCTCAAATGACTTGAATTGGGACTAGAGCCTCAAATGACTTGACTTTGGTCGATTTGGACAAAAGAAAATCTGCATGCACAAATGTGATTTTTTTCTTGAAAATTGGCTGAATTTTGCATGCACAGATAAAATTTTACATGCACAGATGAAATTTTACATGCACTGGTGCATGTAAATACCCTCTTAATCGACCCCTGTGGGGTGTCTGACTCGGATCTTAAATGACTCAGACTTTTTGACTTGAGTCTGCCAAAAATATAATACATGAAATTTGTAAATAAATTTAATTAGAGGGATCGCAAGTGATGTGTGCAGAGACAAACCTTGGAGGAAAGAAAATATGAGAAATGCTGTTTTTAAGAAAAAAATAATAACACCAGATCTGATGAATAAAAAAAAAGAGTAAAAAATTAGGACTTTAGTACTTGGAAAAAAATTACACTAGCAATGCAAAAATGCAAATTTTACACAGGATCAAAAACAAATCAAAAACAACAATTGCAGAACAGGTGCATTTCTAGCCCAATCAATTATGCTGTTTAAACTGTCCAATGTGGCATGTTTGATCACGATGTTTCTCTGCAAAACCATGAAAACGAAAGTAAAATCTGATGGTTGTTAATCCAACATCAACAGATAGTGAGTACAAACATGACAAACGAAATCAACCTGCCGCACTATACTAGTACTTACCATGTAACATTGCACCTGCCAGACACAATTACTCCAGTGTTGTTGCCGTTGGTTTGTCGTGAACGGCTCACGAAACACAAAGTTCAATTGCTCTTTTAATAAACTTGTTTTTTTCTACACCGCAAACTGTGCCCTCAAATCTCAGAGACATGCACGACAACGTACACAGTTCATTGTACCGTGGATTACCGACCACGGCAGCCCGTAGTTTGACCTCTGCAACCCGCAGAACACTCACGCTGAAACAACGCGGTGCACCGTGCACGAGGGAAGATATTGCGGTTTTCCCGCCGTGTTTTAACTACATGTACATCGAAAAATCTACACTCTGCACGTGCGTGAGGCAACAATTTTAGGATTTGTTCGACAAATCACTCGAACCAGTGTCTCACCAAAATGGCTTCTTTTCCTACCTCCATGCTTTGAAGTACAAATATCCGCAGTTTTTGTGATTATGTTTGTTGTGCATGCAAGGACACATGGCAAGGTCGTTGATTGACTGGGGATTAATTAATGGGGCAATGTCCTTCGAGAACTCACGATATTTAAAGGGGCACTCCTTATGTGTTAATGTGGAATGTGCTCTTATAATCCCACCACTTTGCGGGGGAGGAGGGGAGATGGTGGTGGTGGAATGAATGCGAGTGGGGTACCGTGGCCGAGTGGTTTGGGTCATTGACTCGCAATTATAGGTAAAAACTTGGGGTTGCGGGTTCGAACCTCACCCCCGGCTGCACAAATTGACATCTTTTCCCCACTTTTGAAAGTGGGGGTGCATCAACTCCCCTTGCTTCTTGTTACTGGACTTGTGATAGTGATGGACTTGTGATAATGATGATTTTTCTCTCATCCCAAATTTATTTCTGTGGTAATGAAAAGCCATGTACACCAAATTTGTGTTCATTTTGAAAAACATTTGTAAATGGGAATATCAATTTAAGTTTCTGCAAAATTAATGAAAACACAAGAAACAAAACTAATATGCATATCATTTCTACACTTCACTAACTTTTTATTTGTTTTCGTGGATCAATATTTACAAATAATTACGAACATGTATATAATTTAAATTTATTATCTTCAAATTACAATGCCCAGACACAAAGTGAATACATATATATTGTAATAATAAATTATATACTGTAGAGTAATGCATAGGTCCGAGATTGCCCAATTAACCCCGCCCCCATTGGAGAAAACTCAAAGGTATTCATGTTTCAGGGTCGACGGTTATCATAGCACACACCATGGAGGGTTTCTTCCTCCATGCACACACTGAGTAAAGGGCAGTAATTTATACAGGGATGTCATATATTCATAAAAAACGCACTTTCTTACCTTTGAACAGCTAATCACACTTAACGACTTTGAAATCAAAATTCACTCGGGGTTGCTGCATACAACTACACGCAACCACGTACAGCTATAGACCAATCCGGTAACTAAAGGTCTCCTTCCCTGTATATCCGTCATAGCTGGGGGGCGTCCAGTGCATGGGCTGTGCGTTTTGTGTTGCTGTTAGAACGAAAAGCGCTCATCCATTACATGCACGAACGCGCCTCCTTCGCGTACACACGACGCGCCTGCCTTTGCGTACACGCGACGCGCCCGCCTTCGTGCACACACAACCCTACAAAGACGCGCAACTTGTTCGGAGTATTGAAAACAAAAGCAGCTTCAACAACAGCAAAAACATACAGTTCATTCAGTGGAAGCCCCCAGCTATGGCGGATATACAGGGAAGGAGACCTTAGTTACCGGATTGGTGTGTAAAAAACAAGTGCATACTGTTAAAACAGAACTTTTGGTTGCTAGTTCACATTCACGATAAGTCAAACCTGGTTATTTCGAAAATACTATTACGTGTGATTCAAATTAAGAATGGAATTCCCACCAAATAAAATTTTCCATTTTTAATTCAAAACTATAATTTTCACTTTTTTCCACGAGGGTTAATTTTAACAAGATTTCATAAATAAAGTTTGTTTCAAAATTGTTTTTGTTAGCATTTTCCAATGCTATTTTTTGAAATTGATACAAGAAATCAGAAAAATTAAATCTGTAAATCAAGTCTGTGTTACTAAACACATTTTGGCTACTGCCAATAGTTACCAGTTGCAAATAGTTGCAAATTAGCCACCACGGAGCAGCGAAATATTAAAGGCAGAGGCTGGTCAATATACGGGCGTGAGGCAAAATTCGTGCCACGAAAGTACATAGCTCTATAGCAAAGGCATGGAGCTGCGTATTTCGTGGCGCGAATTTGGCCATACGCATGCATTGACGAGCCTGTGCCTTTAATACACCATTCATGAAAGCATTGTAAATTGGCATCTGCACCAATTGTCTAGGCTTGTGCCCTTGTTGGGTCTGCCAGACATGTGTTATTACGTAGCATTTACGAATATCTCATAAAATGTCAGATGACAGTTGAGTAAATAATTATGAAAATTATAGAAAAATCAAATCCTGTTAATCACACAAGAAAAATGCCAAATCACCTGGGGCCAATTTCATAGAGCTGCTCAAGCATGAAAAATTGTTTAAGCATGAAAAACGTTGCTTGATAAAGTGAGGTTACCAGCAAAATGTTCATGTGATTGTCATGGTTATGAAACAGTCCTGTAACACTGGTCATACCATAATTGCTATCACATGAAAATTTTGCTGGTAACCTCATTTTATCAAGCAAGGTTTTTCATGCTTGAGCAATTTTTCATGCTTAATCAGCTCTATGAAATTGGCCCCAGGGCCAATTTCATGGTGCTTTATAAAAATGGGTTAATAGTCAAAATTGTATGTCAACTTGTGTTTTAAGCAAGAAGAGCAGAACACCAGTCAATTGTAATCACATAAGATATTGGATGCTGATCTATTTTTATAAAGCAAATTTTGGATTAAGCAAATTTTTCTGCTGAACAGCTTTATATGGTAACTGCGAACAGGCTTACTATTAGGCCAACAAAATAAAGTATTCTGGTTCTGGTCAGACGGAAGTTCCGGAATTGATGCGGCGACGCTTTTTTTCTCCTCTTTCCCCCCCTCCCTCCCTCCATAGCACACAGATTCGTACACAGTAAGGTCTATAGTAAACTTGCAGAACCGTTACAACACTGAATGTTCTGAGAGTTTTCACTCCGTGACAAACAATAGACATGTAAATAAGTGGCATATATCAGTATTCAGCTCAGCTTAGACATGTTCTAATTCACAAGCGCAATTCCTTGTTGTGTCGCGTGAGAACTAGCAGCCATTGTTGCAGCTGATTAAACAACCTCATACTCACTATCATTCTTCTCATTCGATATCAGCATCGTCCAAATCTATTGCCCTGAGTACGAGGTCGAGCTGCCCGGGAAAATACGTTGACTTGTTCCCATTCCTTACGTAGTCTACAGGATTGGCGATCAGTTTAGAAAATGTGAGGCGGTGTGGCATTAGAGGGAGCTGTAGGAAAAAAAGGATCGACAGGCATGCTTGAAATCGACGCGCGCACATACCAGAACCAGAACATCTTTTTTTTGGGCCTTACCAATTAGTCACAGTGATTACATTTTATGCATGACTGGCTGAGGACAAAGGAAAATAAATTTATGCATGTAATCAAGACACGTGGGGCTTGGGGTGGTATGAATTATTCGTGTCCAGATCACATTTTTTAACCCACATTTTTCCATGGATGTTGAGATTTTGATACCATATCATTTATCTCATTACCATTCTAAAATTTCGCGCTCTCATGCATCCCCTATATTTCCAAGGATATCGTCAAAAAACCACCAATGTTTTGTAAACTAATTTATCTGGTTTACATAAAGCAGTTCAGTGATTAAACCAACCTTTTTGCTTCCACATCCAAATTGGGGATTGCAAATTTTCTGTTTTGTCCCATGGGTAGTATTTTGTGGAGGTATTTTATATGATTTTTATAGGTTAGGCCCAAAAAAAAAGAACTGTTTAAGTCTCCCAAAATGATGCGGTGGCGCGCCTTTTTTTTGTTGGATTCTAAGCGGATTCCAAGCATCAAATTCAAGTTGAAAAAAGAAAAATCATTTGACGCGCATGGTTGAAAGTGAAGCGCGCTAACGATAGTTTAATTTTTTTTGGGTGTTTTTGAAAGAAAAAAAAGCTTTCACGAGCAGGGTTCAAAGTGCCGCATGCGCTAACGATAAACTGGAATTAAATTCGACACGGCAGAAGCTCGCAACGTTTGAAACCGCACCGTGCTTGTGCCGCACTAAATTAAATTAGCACGGCAGACCCCGTCGAGCTAAATTCTTCTGCCGTGCCGAATTCAATTTGCCGAGCCAAATGGTTTCAAACGTTGTGCTTGTGCCGTGTCGAATTAAAAAAAAATCAAGTTTAATTTAATTCGACACGGCACAGCGGGCCTTACTCTTTCAGTTCGCAATGTTGAAATTTCTTTGTGTTTGTAGGTTAACTGTATCGAAAGGTGCCGTCCAAAGTTGTCAACATTTTCACAGTTCTACAGAGAGTAGTATTTTTCAAGACCCACCCGCCCCACCCCTCAAAAAATACTACTTATCAACATTTTTTGTCAGAGTCCTACATGGCTCTCGACCCCCCTCCCCCTCCCCCACGCTTTGTAGAACCATGAAAATGTTCTAAATGAGTGATTATGTCGGAAAAATTTGAAGTCTTTAAAACAACTAATTACAGAGTGCCCAAAATCAAAAAATGCAAATTTTGTTTTACTTTTACATGTAACATATTTGTTTATTGATGACTATGCAAATATATATACAAGTAAGTTATAAATCACCTATTTACAGATTATTGATATTACTACTAATACATGAATAGGAAGACCGATTTGGGGTAAAAAAGGAGTGTTGGGACGACCGGTCGTGTTAGGACGACCGATCGCCGGTCATCCTAACGACAATGGCTCCAAAAAGCATCTTAATTATGTCGAAATGCATTTTTATTAGGTTTGTAACCATTTTTATTAGGGCACGCACCATTTTCGTCTAGATTGCAAAAAATGTTTTTATAGAGATTTTGAGGAGAAAATTAGTGTCAATTTACGATCTTTTTACCGAGAATTTTGTGGTTTTAGTGGTCAGTGGCGGCATTCTAGCCAAAAGTGTCTTCCTATTCGGGGATCGGCGGTTATATATATAAATGAATATATATATTATATAATATAATATAATCGTAATATTTACAGGTTTTTTGCAGCTACATGTATATTCAAGAGATAAATATTACAATGATAGGGTCATGTGAGTTTATGTTCATGTGATATTGAGCATTAAATGTTTGCTCTCCGCCGGTTCTACGGCAGGCGGAATTTCATAGTCCGTCAGAGGCCGCATAACTTCCGTTTGAGCACTATGCTCGTCAAGACGTTTAGAAAAGATCCAGAGTCTACTTCGCGCAAAAAGAACTGCAACGATTGCGATGAGAACCATGATGACGCCGACTAACGCGGGTATGAGGATTCGGTACGCAAAGTCCGAGCATGGAGGAAGGGGCTGGTTAAGTATTAACGAGTCATTGGTCTTTTGAGGTTGGGGCGAGGGTGTTGGATGTTGGTGAGGTAGATTTAGGTTGGGTTGTCGTACGACTAAAACTCTGTGAGCCGTGTCGCTTCCCTGATTGTTTGTTGCCGTACATGATAAAAGTCGACCGTCGTCGCCGTTTTGAATATTTTGTATCTGAAGCGTCTGATTGTCGTCAAACAGTACCATGCGAGTGCCGTTTATTGGTGGATAAGTAGTCCAGATCACGCGGGATGGCGCGGGGTTCGAGTCCACATCGCAGACAAAAACAGCATCTTCATTTTCGTGGATGGCGTATTTGAGTGGACGGATCACGGCGCGAGGTTTAAAGGCGACGTTGAGTGGTCCCACGCGACACTTGTTCTGGTAATCGGGGAACGCTGTGCTGCTAGCTTTGCACCAATAAGTCATCCCGTTGTCCGCTTCGGTGACGTTTAATGTCAGGAAAATGAAATCCGAAGCGTTTTGGTCGTCCACTGTGATTCTATTGGCGTCTTGCATGTTCTCCAGTTCCAGGGTAATCGGTGGCTTGCCTTTTTCGGAGCGACATATGGTAACATTCTCGCCGGTTTTTAGTTCGCGGAATTTCAGCTGGTCCGGGCACTCGGGGTAAGATGGGCGAGGACGATAGTAGACTGTAACTCTGGTTGTGTTAGACTGAAGAAGCATAGGTCCAGTCTCGTTTTTGGCAGAACCGGGTGACGCTTGTTGATAAACCTGACATGAATAGTTTCCTGCATCCAATCTACTGACATCGTAGATTTTGAGTTCATAGAAGCTTCTTTTGTAGCTGCCTCTGACGACATACCGATGGCGATCCACAGTGAATTCGTCACCGATAACTTGCCTGGCTCTGCTGATTGTCTCGTTATTCTTGGACCATGTCAAAATATGATTCGGTTGGAGGCCCCAAAACCGGCATTTTAATTCAATCCTGCCATTTTGATCCACATAGATGTCTCTTAAAGGTTCCTTGACAAATCTTACATTTTGTGACGAAGTTGTCTCTTGTTTTAAGCTCTCGTGAGAACTGCTCGCATGAACTGCGGTGTACACACCGAGTGCAGAAGCGATACAAAACAAAGTTCTGATGCACATCTTAAATAAAGTCTGGAAGTGGTTGCACAGAACGCAGTCTCTGGAAAGCCGTGGAAATTCTCACTGCTGTTCCTGTTGGACTCCGATTACAACTAGCAAGTCGATTTTCCCTTATATTTTGATGTAATCACCGTGCAGGAACAGGCCAATTTAACAGAAATAAGATGCTTCTCTTGTTAGCTCGTCTTTCACAAGTTATCAAGATTGCCTCGGCTGCTCAGTAACTCCAGGACTTTTCTCTGTCAAGTGCGACTTTCAAAAAAATATCCGGTATCTGTTAGTTTATCCAAAAAAAGTCTATCCGTTGACAAGCCGCTGCCTCCAGCGCATAAATAGACAGACTGCACTTTGGGCCGAAACTGGATGAATTCAAAGTGGCAGGCTGGTTTTTCTCTGTGCGTCGGAGTTTAACCGTCGAATCCGATTTTATAATCTGCCTTGCAAGTCACAAACGATAAACAAGAGTAATCTCCTGGTTTCCCTAATGCGTTCTTATCTTCTCAAAGAGTCCAAATTTTTTTTTATCTTGACATGCGTCAAAAACTGGACCATGAGATTTCAGTAAAGCAATCTCCGATGAATTTATTGCACATATTAAGTCGACGTCGGAGACTCTTGCATAAATATGACCGGCTTCCTTTTTAGAGAGTGTGTGAGGAATCGCTCTGGCCTCTGACAGCAAAAAGCCGGGCACGCCTAATCGGTTGACGCACTCCCTCCTCTGGGACACCTGTCCTGGAGAAGCGTTCTCATTGGTCGGTTCTCCAGGATGACGCACCAGTGACAGGAAGTGCTGCCGTTAAGCGAAGACAGTTAGACGAGGCAGGAAAGGGGCGGAAGGAAGTGTTCAATATTAACTTGCAGGAAAACCCTGAACTCGACTGTCATTAGGGGGGAAATAGCATGTGGGACTGTGGCCAACTTTGAGGAAAAACCCGGGTAACGAGATGTTAAATATAGAACAGGGAGCTGTCTTGTGGAAATTTCCTCGGGAGAGATCTTAAAGAAATCGGCAGATTTAGGACAGGAATACTTTAAAGATGAATTAGCTCTTCTTTATAACAGCTGTTCTAGTGATTTATAAAAAAAGTTGTCCCTCCCCATCAAAAGAAAAAACCATTAAAAGAATTTAAACCATAACATCAAATACAGTGAAATTTTGTAAACTCAAAAGTTTAAAGTTTAAAGGCACAGGCTCGTCAATGCGCGTGAGGCCAAATTCGTGCCACGAAATATGCAGCTCCATAGCAAATGCATGGAGCTGCGTATTTCGTGGTACGAATTTGGCCTCACGCGGGCATTGTCGAGCCTGTGCATTTAAGTTAAAGGAGCTTGTACTGATTTTTCAAGAAAATGGATTTCGTTCTAACCTAAGGCCAAAAAAACAGAATTATGTTTAGCGTTAGCGTGCGCGTCACTTTCAACCCTGCGCTTCAAAGTTTTTTTTTTCGAGTCCGAGTCCGGATCAAGAGTCACTTGTTCGCCAAAATGAAACTGAATCTGCTATGGTTTCGTACACACAATATGTGGAATGATGATAAAACTTGACAGTTTAAATTTATCATAATCCTTGAGGATTTGCCAAGTGTACTGGTTTGTCAAAGAAAGGAAATGCATACGCACAAAAGGCTTATCGGCTTGAGTCATCGAGTTTCGAGTATCTACTACATGTTGTTCTAAAAATCTGTCTAACTCTTACCGAATTCGGGCTAAACATGGAATGAGAAAAAAGTCCTCATAACTGGTAGATATATACTCTACCAGCTGAGCTATGAGGCACAGTGCTATACTCCTCAGGTTTTCCCAAAGACCTCTGACACACTGGGAAGATGCTCTACCTGCTGAGCTATAAGGCAGAGTGCTATACACCCTCAGGTTTCCCCAAGACCTCTGACACACTGGGCAGATGCTCTACCAGCTGAGCTATGAGGCACAGTGTTATACTCCCCCAGGTTTCCCCAAGACCTCTAACACACCAGGAAGATGCTCTACCAGCTGAGCTATGAGGCACAGTGGTATATACCCTCAGGTTTCCCCAAGACCTCTAACACACTGGGAAGATGCTCTACTAGCTGAGCTATGAGGCACAGTGGTATATTCCCTCAGGTTTTCCCAAGTCCTCTGACACACTGGGCAGATGCTCTACCAGCTGAGCTATGAGGCACAGTGGTATATTCCCTCAGGTTTTCCCCCAAGACCTCTGACACACTGGGCAGAAGTTCTACCAGCTGAGCTATGAGGCACAGTGGTATATTTCCTCAGGTTTTCCTAAGACCTCTGACACACTGGGCAGATGCTCTACTAGCTTAGCTATGAGGCACAGTGGTATACTCCATCAGGTTTTCCCCAAGACCTCCGACACACCAGGCAGATACTCTACCAGCTGAGCTATGAGGCACAGTGGTATATTCCCTCAGATTTTCTCAAAGACCTCTGACACACTGGGCAGATACTCTACCAGCTGAGCTATAAGGCACAGTGGTTTACTCTCATGTTTTCCCCCAATACCTCTGACACACTGGTCAGATTGCTCTACCAGCTGAGCTATGAGCCACAGTGTTATACTCCCTCTGGTTTCCCCCCCAAGACCTTTGACACACTGGGCAGATGCTCTACCAGCTGAGCTACGAGGTACAGTGGTATACTTCCTCAGGTTTCCCCCAAGACCTCTGACACACTGGGCAGATGCTCTACCAGCTAAGCTATGAGGCACAGTGTTATACTCCCTCAGATTTTCCCCAAGACCTCTGACACACTGGGCAGAAGTTCTACCAGCTGAGCTACGAGGCACAGTGGTATATTTCCTCAGGTTTTCCTAAGACCTCTGACACACTGGGCAGATGCTCTACCAGCTGAGCTACGAGGTACAGTGATATACTCCCTCAAGGTTCCTTCCCAAGACCTCTGACATACCAGGCAGATGCTCTACCAGCTAAGCTATGAGGCACAGTGGTATATTCACTCAGAATTTCCCAAAGACCTCTGACACACTGGGCAGATTGCTCTACCAGCTGAGCTATAAGGTACAGTGGTATATTCCCTCAGGTTTCCCCCAAGACCTCTGACACACTGGGCAGATGCTCTACCTGCTGAGCTATGAGGCACAGTGGTTTACTCTCATGTGTTCCCCAAAAAACCCAATTTTTCTCTCGGTGTTGCATGGTTGTATACGCAACTGAGTTTATTGCAGGTGTTGTAAATATCAAGTTTCTTTTGCGGATAGTTCGTAATCCTTCATAATCCATCTTTGGTAATCGTCCAAGACAAATCGTGTACTGTTTGGACCTGGGCCCAGAAACGTGGGTAGGGGGTAGGGTAGGGGAGATTTAAGTGGCCTGGAAATACACCGTACATGTGTAATCATATCCTGTTTATCATAAGGTACTGCTGAAACTACCTATGACAGTTTCCCACTCATTCTACTTGCGCCGTTTTTCTCACGGGACGTCCGCTTTCCCTTATGAAACTTTTTACCCATGACACAAAAACGGGTCAAATCAGGGGTTCTTTTTATTTATATCATGTTTTGAAATAAGAGCAGGTCTACGAATAAGTGTTCCCCCGAGGAACACTTGAAACAGAAGTTCTAATTTTTTGCAGTTTTGTGGCACAGTTATTTCGCGGGGGTCACTACGGGAGGGATTTAGACCCGGAAAGAGAAGGGACTCGCTAGATCTGTTCGTGATTTCGAACGCGGAAACTGCAAACTCACTTGCACCTGTTTCGTGGGAGTGTTTTCCTGCAACGTGTCACTGTGTGCATCTGTATTTGCTTAGCCCCCTTTTTTATTTTGATGGGGAGGATCGTTGGAGGGGGGGTGGAGTGACAGTAAGTTTAATTTATTTCCCTCAAAATGAGTCATACATGTATATCAGTTGCATAAGATGGAATCTCTGCCAAAAAACAGCTTTAAATATTTAAAGGTACCGGTAGAACACATGATTGGTAAACCGTTACAAATGGTTTTATCGCCCTGTGTGATTGAAGATATGAATGATTAAAACCAACCTGAGCAAAAATCAGCTCTGTACTTTGTCTAACTTTTGAGAAAACAGTAAAAAAGGGCTTTACAGTCACTTCACAGTCACTTCATCCAAAAACCATTTCGCCCCGAACCACTTCGCCCTGAACCACGGCCTGTGCACGAAGTGTTTTTGGAGAAAGTGGTATTCGGACGAATACCACTTTGAGACAAGGTGGCTTTTGGGGCGAAGTGGTTCAGGGCAAAATGGTTTTGGGGCGAAGTGAATTTATGTCTCGCGAGATGAAAAATAATTATAGCACTTTAGACAAAACCATTTCAGGGGAAGTTTTCTACCGTCATCATGTTTATATTGTGTAAGTTATGTGTAAATCTTAAACATTTAGGATTTTCGAGGTTACCAATGATGTGTTCTAACTTTAAAGACAATATACATCATTGGTAATCTCGAAAATCAGAAATGTTCACAGATTTACGCCTAACTTACACAAAATAAACATGATGACCGTAGAAAACTTCCCCTGAAATGGTTTTGTCTGAAGTGCTATAGTCTTTGAGAAATGAGTAAAACAATTAGTTTTCGTCTCATGAGACGAAAATTCAATTTGCCCCAAAACCATTTCGCCCCAGTGCCATTTCGCCCCAAACCACTTCGCCCGAGCGCCATTTCGCCCCAAATTTCTTCGTCCAAACACTACATCGTCCAAACACTACATCGCCCAAATGCCACTTCGCCCCAAAACCACTTCGTGCACAGGCCGTGGCTCATGGCAAAATGGTTCAGGGCAAAGTGGTTTTGGGGTAAAATGACTGCAAACCCTTTTTTGACTTTTCTCAAAAGTTAGACGAAGTACGGAGCTGGTTTTTGCTCAGGTTGGTTTTAATCATGCATATCTTCAATCACACAGGGGGATAAAACTATTTGTAACAGTTTACCAATCATGTATACTATCTTGTTCACATTTTTCCAGAAAATGGATTTTAAACTCTGGCCGTGGTCAAGAAAAAATATCTTTGGTCAAGTAAAATGTTTGAGTCACCTGCGACATGGTCTAGCAACTGTTTACCTGAAACCCAAGCCCTTATTTTTATTGCATGACCTTTGGTGTTTAACCGTGGCCGAGTGGTTTGGGTCATTGACTCTCAATCATGGGTAAAAACTTGGGGTGGCGGGTTCGTATCCGGCTGCGGTACCTGTGCCCTTGGGCAAGGCACTCAACCACACTTACTCCATCCTTCGGAAGGGATGTAAAGCCGTTGGTCTAGTGTGTTAGGTAATGGTAACGCACTCTAAAGATCCCAGAGCATTCTTTCGTAAAGAGCAAGGGAATTCCCGGGTGTCTCTGGCCATTTCTAATTCTAATTCTTTATGGGTTTCCTAACGCTTGTGAGTGACAGTGCAATGAGCACTATTGAGGAATCCTTGGTATGAATACCAGAAAGAAATAATAATAATAATTTTTCTTAATGCTGCAAACGGTCGACACCACGGGAAACCTTTCCAAAACGACCACCGAAATTTCGGCAAGAATCACTCAAATTGACACCAAATTTCTCCACCCAAAGCTTCTAAAAATGGTTCTAGACCTAATAAAAATGGTTTTTGACCTAATAAAAATGGTTTTTGACCTTAAACAAAAATGTTTTTGACCTCCAAAATATTGGGGCTACACCAAACTGTAGCCCTAATAGAGTGGGTCACCCTAATAGGGCTCTCTACACAAAAAGTGTCGCCCCATTGGATAAAATAGAGAAATAACATATAAATTTGATTGCAATCCGCCTTGGTTCATTTGTCTTCTAGAGAAACCGGTCAAACCATTTCCATGTAATCATTTGCATGTAACTCTTGATAAAATGATCACCTGGTGTCCGATGTTTCTATGGTTGCTGTACAGAGGATGACTAGGAGTTGAGAAGAATCATTACTGCTTCTACGCCTTCCTATATAGCCTTCCCCTTGCCTCATCGTCCAAGCACTCAAAGGTTCGGAAGAGTTCCTGCCATGCATACACCGGTCCGTCCATGGATTGGTTCCTTGGGTGGAGTTTCATGGATGCAAGTGAGTCTTCATGGGTGGATCCAGACTTTTGGGGGTTGGGCTCTGGGGGCGAGAATCATAAACATATTTTAAACAACGCTGAATGCCGCAATGGGGCGACATTTCGGGAAGACTCTCACCGGAGACCACCGAAATTTCAGCAAGAGTCACTCAAAATGACACCTTATTTTTTTACCCAAAGCTTCCAAAAATGGTTGCAGACCGAAGAGAAACAGCTCCAGTCCCGATAAAAATGGTTCTCGACCTAAAAAAAAAGATTTTTAAACTCAAAAATATTAGGGCGACACCAAAATGTCGCCCTATTGAGCAGGTCGCCCTAATATAGCTTTTTTACACACGATTTGTCGCCCTATTCTAGCATTGATAGTAATTTTAGTTATAGTGAAATCTTGAAAAGTTGCTAAAAAAGGGTTACAAATAATGTGACAACATGCCTTTCTAAAACCCTGTGTACAAATTTCCAATATACGCTCGTAACCGGGATGGCCACTTGTGTTACATTTTAGGCCGTCCCGGTTACGAGCGTATATTGGAAATTTGTACACAGGGTTTTTAGAAAGGCATATTGTCACACTATTTGTAACCTTTTTTGGACCTAAGTTATGTCTTCAGAACAACTGAAACTTATTTCTTTTATTTTGAGACCACGACAAAGGTATTTTCTGGAAAATATGGTCTGTGTTGCCAAAATGCCCCCTTTACTGTGGAATGACTCATATTTGGGCCGTTGATTCAAAGGATTCCTTCACTAAAAATTTGATGACAGATTACAAAACAAAGGCCTCACATAACTAAAGAATAATGTTGTTAAACTGCCTTGTAGAAATTTCAGCCACATAGATCACAGTAATTCTTCAGAAAACCTGAAAAATCCATGATTTTTTTGTGCTGAATGAAATGGTAAATTTTTTAAAGGGAAGTCTAACCAAAATCTTTTCCCCAACAAAATTGTTTTTTTTTTCCGAGAAAATGAGATCTAGAAATAACCAAATTTGAGTCAGAATGCTAAATAGAAAGTCCCGTACCCCTGCTCCCCCACTCCCAGATTTCTTGCCCTGGGGTAATGTCAGATATGTGATGGCAAAAAAAGGCCATGAACTCTCCGATCGTAAAGGTCACATCTGTTGAGTATTGAAATCCCATTTCCCTGATAAAGCCCGCAGTTGTGAAAATGTGTCATCTTCGTTACGAATTTATAGATAACTTCCTGCCACGGAGAGAGGGTATTTTTCAAGGGGGCGGGGGATGGTTTACGCGCGCTGATAACGAGATAATGAGCTGTCCAGATTTTTTTCACGGTGAGCAATTAGCCAGTAAATAAAAATCAACGTCAAGTGAAATTAATATTTGGATAAATCAAGAGTTATAAAAGTGGATGTTATCTAATTGATGAAGCAAAAACAAGCTATTAATTCAAAATATTTAACTTAAGCCTCATTTTTGTTATTTTTTTTTACCAAAATATTTTGGTTAAAATTTACTTTGGCCTTAATTGTCTGTTGTGTTTGTAGTATGATACAAATGTCCATGAATTTGGGAAATCTGGATGCAGTTAACAACAACTTGGCTCCACCGGGATTCGAACTGCGGACCTTCTGCTTAACATGCAGATGCCCTACCAATTGAGCTACGTAGTAATAATAATAATAAAAGTAATAATGATTAGATTTGTAAGAACTCTGGATGCGGCAATAGGGCGACAATTCGGGAAGCCTTCCCCCGGGGACCACCGAAATTTCGGCAAGAATCACTCAAATTGACACCAAATTTCTCTACCATAAGCTTCCAAAAATGGTTACAGACCTAAGAGAGACGGTTTTAGACCTAATCAAAATGTTTCTCGATTTAAAAAAAATGGTTTTTGACCTAAAAAAATTGTTTTTAATCTCAAAAATATTAGGGCGACACCAAATTGTCGCCCTATTGAGCGTGTCGCCCTAATATAGCTTTTTTACACACAAATTGTCTCCCTATCCTAGCAAACAGAGTTTTTGTATAGCGCACATATCCACCTTGCAGGGTGCTCAAGGCGCTGTTACCATTATTACCGCTGCCATCAGGGAATCACCAGAACCATTTCGCTTCAACTAGGTGGCTGCTGGTCAGGCGCACAACCCTATCAGCAGTTAGATTGTGGCATTCCCCTTAACAGCTTCCCATATATCGCTTGGGTTGACGAGGCAACTGGGATTAAGTGCCTTGCCCAGGGACACAGACACGTTGGTCGAAGTGGGGCTCGAACCCCCAACCTCTGATTGGGAGTCCCACTTCATACCCACTAGACCACACACGCTCCCAAATTAGTACCTCTAATAGTACATCTATTACAATGGGGAGAAGCCTTAAAGCGGACCTCCCACTGTGCGATTTTTGCCACGAATTTCCAACGATTTGGTACGATTGTGTATAGAGTCTATAGATAGTCTCTGGTAATCTCACCAATTCATACCGAATCATTGGAAATTTGTGGCAATCTACTCGCTTTTCCCTTTAAAAATATCAATTTTACACAGCTTATCCTTCATCGTACATTTTTACAAATTATTAACATACTACTCAAAATTTGCAAAGAATCATCTTCTAATTCTGATAATCATTTTCTGAATGACGGAAATTTTGCATGATGTTAGTGCTTTTTGGGCAATTCCATAAATTCAGATTTGCATTTCAGAGACTTTAAGGGCTTGTAATATGCTTCACATATTCAAGTTGTTTGATAATGTTTTTATCAATGAAATCTGTGCTATGGAACTAGTCCATTAATTTTAATACAATCATAAAACCCTACTTGGAAGTTGTTTGGGGGGTTAAAATCAAGGTTTTTGATTTTTATGCTAATAAAAATTTACATATGCATGAGCAAAGTGGTGATGTCACATTAGGAAAACACAGGAAAATCTCATTCAACTGTGCACACAAGTTTCCACAATTTTCTCCAACTTGCTGAAACTTCTGTAACCCATGACGGTTTGGGTTTGTTTTACATGTTGCCTGTTGCAAACCATGAAAAAACTAAGGCTGGAAACTGCAGCATTTTTTTCACAATTCTTTTCTTTTCTGCTGTGTGTTCCTAAAGTGACATGCCCCAAACAGCGCCCACTTTCTGTGAGTTTATGTGAAAAAATGTTCAAAGTTGAAAAATACCACTTTTTATTCATGGGGCATCAAAATGAACAGTAGTATTGTCTTTCTACACAGGTACGTAATCCTTCATATGCAGCAAAAACTGTGCATAAAGTTATTGAGCATTTCAGGGGCCCTTTAAGCATCCTTGATGGAAGTGTAATTCCTGAAAATCCCATTGTGATCCCATTCTCAACAAGCATAATAGGTCCAAAAAACCCTCGGTTTTAGTACTGAACGAGTACCCTCGGTACTCAATGAGTACGTCCGAAACCGAGGTTTTTTTAAGCGTACCTGTACCTCGCTTATTGAGAATGGCATTACAATCAGTTTTTCAGGAATTACACTTCCATCAAGGATGCTTGAAAAACATGTGTTTAAAATCAAACAACTTGAATACGTGAAGCATTACAAGCCCCCAAAGTCTCTGAAATGCAAATCTGAATTTATGGATTGCCCTTTTATTCTGTTTTCTGGGATAAACACATATAAGTCTGTTTTCAATACTGGAGAGACTTTTTCACAAGGATCATAACTCTATGCAATGCCAGTTATCTTCTCTCAAAACAAAAGAAATATCTTAAGACAGATCTAAGAAGATAACTTAAGCAATAGTGCAACAACATACCTTTCTGAAAACCCCGTGTACAAATGTCCTATATAACGTATGTAACATAGGACACATGGGTCATTCCCATTGAAAGTGATTGAAAGTGGTTTCCCAGTAGATAATAATTATTTTTATTTCAACAAATGCCACTTCAATTTAATGTTTGTGTGTAAATATGGCACCAAGGTTAATGCAAACTGCGTAGGTAACCCGGGACACCAAACTCCTATTCAATACCATGGAACAAATTATAAGCTTTTATGGTCTTTTGTTTTAAATATATTTTCAGGAATCAGAGAACAAAATATTGAAGAAAATGATGCTGCCCCCTATGATCACAGGCCACAGTCCATTACTGAGAATATGTGATCAGGAGGGGTGATTTTTGAAGCAGAGAGTGTCGTACGTAACTGGGACACCAACAATTTTGGACCCCTAATTTTGGGAATGACCCACATACTTTGTGACTTTTTTTGTGTCCTTGTTACATATTGGAAATTTGCACACAAGGCTTTCAGGAAGGTATGTTGTGGCACTATTCGTTGCAGTTCTTTAGCTGAAGTTATCTCCTTAGATCTATCTTAAGATATTTCTTTTGTTTTGAGAGAAGTGGATTGACATTGTACAGAGATATAATCCTGGAGGAAAAGGTCTCTCCAGTATTAAAAACAGACACATATACGATTCTTATTTTTTACTTTTAATAAAATTATGTATGAAAATATAAGCGATCCCTGGCTGATTTTAATTAGAATACTATTCTGTTTTGAGCATCCCTAGAGTAGTATGCATGGCATGCCGATGCATGATAATACAAGATGTTAGAATGGTTAAAGATATCAAGAAAATAACAGTTGTACATCTGTTAAGGCCATATTCACCAATTACTGAGGACCGGAAGATGGGAGAGAATTTGACTCTGGCATCTGCCTGGCAGATGTGGCTCTATACAGAAGCATGTATACAGTTACTGTATTAAAGACAAATTACATGATTGGAAAACCTTTAAAAAACAGGAACAACATCATAACGTAACTGAAGAATAATGTTGATAAACTGCCTTGTAGAAATTTCAGCAACATAGATGCAGTAATACTTCAGAAAACCTGAAAAATCCATGCATGGTTTTTGTGTTTAATGAATGAAAATTTGTCTGCACAGACAATTTTTTTTTTAAATGCACATTTATCCCCCTTTCCCACTACAAAATCTCCGGGTTAACAGCAATGCTTAACCCTGGGGCGGCACGAGCAATCCTGCTACTCTTTTTCTGCCCCGGGTTAAGACAACAAATTTGGCCGTTACCCCGGGGTTCATTAACCCTGCCAGCGACCAGGGTTAAGGATGGCAATCTCGGGGTTAACGGCCGAACCCCGGGGTTAGCATTGTAGTGGGAAACCAAGCAGGCTTAAGTGTTTACAGGCAATCTCGGGGTTAGCGCGCACTGCGCTGGCACACACTATATACGTACGTACATGCACATTTTTGCTCTCCCAATAAAAGGCATGGCTTCTAAAGCACCGTATATCTCAATTCATAACGAAAAAAAAGAGGACAAATGTGTGGAAAGAAGAAAAAACAATGCTCCTCATCCAGGCCTGGTCGATAGACAAGTTCAGTAACAACTCGATGGGACTACTCGAAAATCGGAATAAGACGTATGCAGATTTCCGTTCCTCCAGTCCCTGTATACAGATATGCCCGTGTCTAGTGGGAAACCGCACTGCGCTAACCCGGGCCAATCTCATCTCGGGTTTTGCAAAACTCCGGGTTAACGAAACAAATTTAACTCGGTGTTAATGAACCCCGGGGTAAGAAAAGCCTAACCCGGGGCGGCAAATCTCCGGGTTAAACAGTTTCAATTTCTCCCACAAAGGTACAAATTTACACGAGAAAAAAAATCATGTGGTGTTTATTACCATTGCTATCAACACTTTTAGTAAGATTTTTCTTGTCAACTCGTGAAGTAAAATTTTGGATAACTCCAAATGTTGTATTGGGGGTTTACCTTTTACTATTTCAGTTAACGCAATGGCTGAAAGTGGGTCAAATCTCTTCGCCCTTATATCAAATTACAATCTTTAAGAAGCCTACAAAAAGTCATCCTCTTGCAACAGTGCCCCTTTAACGCACTCCCTAACTCCTGCGTACAGTGGCCCTGTTGAAACAGGCCCCATTTCGCGGTGGCAAAGTGACAGAAATCTTGTCGCCTCTGCTGGACCAATCAGGACGCTTGGCAGTGCATTGCAGCATGATTGCAGGCATTCAAATGTAACGCACGCAGATTGTAAACACCGTGCGTTCATGTGATACATGTACTCGGTAATGCTGGCCGTTGTCCGCGTCGGCGATTGGCTGCTATTTAAGGGATACTGGGGAATCCGTTCCATTACATTCGTCAGCATGCATCCCTGTTATAAATTTGAATAACTGCGGAGTAAATTAAGATCGTCGTTTGAAAGTTTGGTAGGAATAGGACAGTCTTAAGGAACGGAACCCAATACAATTTCTGGAAAGTATAGAAATCGTTTCTTTTCGGCATAACATGACCGAATCGATTAAATTACATCAAAATGACTCGGGCGTGAGTTGGCTCAAGACAACAGCCAGCTCACTCCACAGATTTGCGTGTATTTCCTCAGGGTATTGTTACGTCGCTTTGCAGAGTGGAAATTCCCCGAGATCTCAGGATGACAAAAAGGAGGCCAAGGCCAAAACATGCACTAGGAGCAATGGAGGCAATGCCTTTTGGCTGCCCAAAACGTGACCCTAGGCACCGCCTATATTTGAGGCAGGAAAAAGGATTTTTTTTCATCTTGTTGTGGGATATTTGAGGCTTTGGGGACGTAACCGCCAAAGTTTGGGTGTGAGCCATAAATTCGTAGGAAACCACAAAACAAGTCTCGTCTGCCATTACAATTTTATTTAAGACTTAGAATTAGTTCAAATTTTCGTAGTATTTAGCTTGACTAAGAAAATGACTTATCTCACATTCAATTTGTCTCCCGAGATTTTTCCACTTTAGTAAGTAAAACACTAAGATAAATTTTGACATCGTGTACTTCCTTTGCCTTCTCAAAGTTAAGTAAAATACTTCGCCAAAAAGAACCATTTGAATACCAAATATGACTTAGGCCTAAGTATTTTATTTAAGTAAAAAACTTCAATACTGATTTTGGCTAAGAATTTTGCTTCAGCCAAAATCTTGGTAAAAATGGACCTATATTTTCAAAAATCTCACCGAGACGGGAACAGATTTTGGAAATATTTTACAGCCGTTTGCGCTTTTGTACTTGGAGACATTTTACTGAAACTTTGGTTAAAGTATTTGGGTGATCATGGGAAATAAAAAGTGCCTCCGAAACATACATGTATGCAAGATTTTAAAAGATATCTTGTATATTTTGGTGACAAGTATTAAACGTTCGCAGAATAGTCAAATTGTATTTCGTTCAACTCTGATTTTTGTTACGATTCTCGCAGTAAACATGGTGTAAGCATACCACACAATGTCTATGGGCAAACTGCGGGCCAGCCCGCGTCTACGGTGCATATGCCCTTGGGCAAGACACTTTGCTGTAAATTGCCCCTCTTCACCCAGGAGAAAATGGGTACCTGTGAGGGCAGTGAAGGTGTTGTGTGTTTGATTAGCTTGTATGAGTGCCAAAAGCCCCATTTCCATATGGGTCATTCTATAAATTTGGGGTCCAGTTTTTCTGTCCCCTGTTACGTCTGACATCTTGTAAAATGTTGTAGTTTGTAAATTCAGGACATATTCTATTTCAAAGAGTGATTACATAAAGTACAATGCATAAAAATGTGTTTTGAAGGCATTTTTAACAATACTTGTACGGCGTATGGCAGTATGTCAGGTGTAACAGGGACAGGAAAATGTCACATGTTGGACCCCAAATTTATAGAATGACCCATATAGACTTAACAAATGCAGAGAGTACCGCAAACTAACAACGCAAACAGTAATGCAGACAGTCGGCAAAGTTGAACCAAGTTTAACTTTGCCGATTGTTTCCGTCAGTGTTTGAGTTGCAGTTGTTTGCATCTTGTCTGTGTGCGCGTGTTACGATTATATGGAAACTAGGCTTAACAGGCAGCTGGGGCTGCATGCTCCCCAGGGAGCTGAGTAGGTTCAATTAAAAAATACCATAGAGTAGGTAGGTAAAGTCGCTTCACGAGCCAAGCTGGCTCATACGGCCGGTACTCATCCCCGGATTCCATGGCATGGAGTGACTAGGAGCATTGTTACTACCCCTGGATGGGATGCCAGTCCATTGCAGGTTTACCCCAAGCAGTTAGTTGGGTTTCCCTAACCAATATTTGCCGGTACCCATTTATACACTTGGGTGGAGAGAGACAATGTGGAATAAAGTGTCTTGTCTAAGGACACAACGCGATAGCAGTGACCAGGCTTCGAACCACGGACCTATCACCTGAAAGTCCAACACGCTATCAACTATACCACCACGTCTCCTAGAGTACTAAAGTGTGTGTTGCCAAGGTTACTGGGTCTACACTAAAACCAGCAAACCATTTCCCTGCGCTTAAAGGCACAGCCTCGTCAGCAATGCGCTCGCGCCAAATTCGTGCCACGAAATACGCAGCTCCATAGCAAAGGCATGGAGCTTCGTATTTCGTTGCACGAATTTGGCGCGTGCGCATTGCCGACGAGCTTGTGCCTTTAAGTAATGGACGTTTCAGATTACCAACTGACGTCATACTTTAGTAGTCTGTAATTGGAATATCAGGCGATGCATGGGACGTTCTAACAGCCTGTTATTTCCTTCCTTTAAGGTTTTACAGAAGAAAGCCTTATAAAAACCGGGCTTTAGATCTGGCAGAAGATTTAAACTGCTCATTATCGTAGAGGCTTTTCCCCGATCAACTCTTTAAATCGAGTAGGAGGAAGGGGATTAGGGCCTATTATCAGTCTCATCCTCGGTCAGTCAAGGTCGGAGGGGTCATGGTTACCGTACGATATTGCATAAATCTAGCAGACTTTGTGGTCAATGATACAGCTTTGCACATCCTGAGCAGTTGGGGTGAGTTGAGCTGTGGACGCCAATCTGTCTCTTTGGATAAAGGCAGGGATTGGCATTTAGCTAAAGAATTAAAGATCTTCAAATGTTGTTCCTTAAAGGAGCGTGACCAGAGTTTCTGGAAAATAGTTTTCGATGTAACTTACCAATATTATCAAGTAACTCCCATACACACCTCCCATGTCCCAAAAACCCGAAAACATTCGCAATTTCCAGTAAAAAATTTAACAAAACTATCGAGTATGCTTTCAGCGGATAAACGTTGATACTGGAAAATTAGTTTACAAATAATCAGTGGATTTTCGACGATATCCTCGGAAATATGCGGCCTAGAAGCGCGGGAGTTTCAGTTGTATTATGATATAAAAATCTCATGACCCATAAGGTAAGTCCCGGGGAGTTATGGGTAAAAAAAAGTGATCTGGTCACACTCCTTCAAAGGGCTCCTTATTTAGGATTTTTATCAATGAAATCTATGCTTTAATACCACTCTACTCAGTTAAAGTCATAACAATTCTATTTGGAGCTTGCTTTGGGGGTTAAAACAAAGGTTTTTGGTTTTTATGCTAATGCGAATATGCATACATGGTCACGATGTCACAAGAGGCAAACACAGGAAAATCACATTCAACTGTGCACAAAAGATTCCACTTTTTTCCTGAAACTTAAATTTGTAATCCATGGCTTTTGTTTTACATGTTGCCTGCTGTAAGCCATGAAAAAAACTGGGGGTAGAAACTGCAGCAATTTGCCACAAGTCCAACTTGAAGTCTTATGTTTTTTCTTAACTTTTCCCTTCCGTCTTCCTTACGTGATGCACTCAAAACAGCGCCCTCTGTCTGTGATTTATTGCAATGAAATCTTCAAAGTTGAAAAAAGCCACCTTTTATTGATTTTACATCAAAACGAACAATAGTATGTCTTGCTGAACAAGTAATCCGTCATTATGAAGCAAAGCTTAGGCACAAAGTTGTTTAGCATGTCACAGGCCCTTTAAATGAGCGCGTGTGGTCTAGTGGGTATGAAGCGGAACTCCCAGTCAGAGGTTGTGGGTTCAAGCCCCACTTCGACCAACGTGTCTGTGTCCCTGGGCAAGGCACTTAATCCCAGTTGCCTCGTCAACCCAAGCGATATTTGGGAAGCATTTGACCTTTTGGAATTACTGGGCAAAAAATTAAGGGAGTTCCCCACATTAAGTTACTCAGAGGACAGCTGCACACTAATTGGGAAGCGCATAAATTCATTAAAAGGGGAAATATTGGCCAATAACTCTTTGATAAAAATCTAGGCACTTTTTAAAACTGGTTGAGAAAGTAACCTAATTGAAACCATAAATTAAGGAAACGGGTTGTGCTTATCAATGATAGCCATGTACGTAATTCTGAATTGGGTATTGGTACCAGGTTTTCTTGGTACTCCATCATGGTTCTTAATCACGAGGCTGCAATTTTTAATTGTGTCGTTTTAACAAGTTATAAAAAATCAGAGTTAAAACCAAAATTTTTAATGTTTGGTTTCGATTTTACTACATGTATCTCTTTTTACATTTGAAAACCAAATAAGGTGAGATAAAATGAGGGGATAAACAAAAATTTAAAAAGATTATCCTCTATCTTTAAAGATAGTATACATGATTGGTAAACTGTTACAAATAGTTTTATCACCCTGTGTGATTGAAGATATGCATGATTAAAACCAACCTGAGCAAAAACCAGCTCCGTACTTTGTCTAACTTTTGAGAAAACAGTCAAAAAAGGTTTGGAGTAATTTTGCCCTAAAACCACTTTGCCCTGAACCATTTCACCCTGAACCTCGGCCTGTGCACGAAGTGGTTTTCGTCTCATGAGATGAAAAATACTTGTTGTATTCATTTCTCAAAGACTATAGCACTTTAGACAAAACCATTTCAGGGGAGGTTTTCTACGGTCATCATGTTTATATTGTGTAGGTTAGGCGTAAATCTGTGAACATTTCTGATTTTCAAGATATTGATCATGTATACTGCCTTTAAAGACAGGTTACATGATTGGAAAAAGTTGAAAAACGGGAACATCATCATCACAAAACTAAAGAGAAATGCCTTGTGGATATTTCAGCCACATAGATGCAGTAATGCATGCACCTATCAACTGTTCGCCTAAAAATAGTCCATGAAAATGAATTTTTTAAAGATCGTTTGCAAACGATTTACTTCTCATCTGGGCGGTCCGAAATGGGCGCTGTGTACTGCTGTATGCTGTTCCAATGTGATGCATTTTTTAATGCATCGCATGGGTGGCGCACACACACGCAGTATGACGCGCGCCACAGAGTACGCATGATGCGAGCCACAGAGTATGCGACCGACTGAGAATGAATATTTGAAACACCCAGCCAAGACCAGGAAAACGCATATGGATTTTCATGTTTTTAGAAGACGTGGTACATTTGACGGAGCTGAAATTTCTTCGGATGAATTTGTTGATGTCTTTCTTTTGATTTATAATGGTTTTATTCCCAGAATCGCTCAAAAATAGATCTACAGGGGCGGATCCAGGATTTTGAAAAGGGGGGTGAGTGAAATTTTTAAGCATGAAATGCTGATGACAACGAAATAGCGAGCGCGTAGCGCGAAGTCCTAACGGCTTCTAGATGGATTCTAGATGCTCTATGGTGCGATCTGGGGCAATATTTAACCACTTTAAGTAGGAAAAGTGTGCACAAAAAGTTGATTTTTTTAAATTTAAAAATACTTTTTAAAAGGGGGGAGGGGGGGGGGGGGGGGGGGGGGGGGGTGGGAGGGGTGCGTGCACCCCCCTAGATCCGCCCCCGATCTACAGGGTGTATCAAAAAATTGTAGATAAAATGGAAAATGTATTTTTTTTCTCAGAAAATTGGCTCACACATACTATGAGTAGACATGAGTTTCATGTTTTCATTAATGTCGTCATCATGTTGGGAATTTCACGCCTGACTAAACATGGGCTAGTTTTGTAAACAAAGCTAAAATTAACTTGCACCAAAAAATGGAAGACGCAAAACAGGGTCAATGAGCATGAGAGGTCAATTTGACATGTCCTTTCTTTGTATCAGCTTTTCGGAACGTTTAGCTAGCCCCTCAGTCCTCCACGTGACCGTATTTTTCTGCACACAGATTTGCACGCTCAGCTTAACACCACAGGCACGCCTGATCACTGCTCTGTTCTTTCTAAGATGGGCGACATTGGTTCTTATTCGTCTCTCCAGGTCATCCAGTTCCACGGGCAGTAACAAAAACTTGGACTTGAGATGTCCCCATTAAAAGTCCAGTGATGTTAGGTCTGGTAAATTTATGAAATGGACTTGGGAATGGCCCCCTTAAAATTACAAGACTTAACACCACTGGTCTTGGTTTTTCTTGTGGGGACATCTCAAGTTTTTGTTACTGGCCATGGAACTGGATGACATGGAGAGACGGATAAGAACCAAAGTCGCCCATCTCAGACAGAACAGAGCAGTGATCAGGCGTGCCTTTGGAAAAATGGCTTCAAACGTCGTGCTTGTGGCGTGTCGAATTAAACAAATCAAGTTTAATTTAATTCGACACGGCATAAGCGCGACGTTTGAAGCGGGCCTTAATTTTAGCTTTGTTTAATACAAAACTAGCCGCTGTTCAGTCAGGCATGAAATTCCCAAAATGATTCCGTAATAATGAAAACATGAAACTTATGTCTACCGATATGTGTGATCCAATTTTATAAAAAAAAATACAATTTTCATTTTAGCTACAATTTTAGGAGTGTATACTTTTGTTTTACAAACCCTTGTGCCCAACTACTTGGCCATGGTACTCCATTGAAATGATCGCAGAACTCACTGGAATTACTTGGGGATGATTAGTCACTTGTTTTGCAGGTCTCTGCAGAATTCTCCGGGATTCTTGCAGCTGTAATACCTATCAAACATTACTGCATGGATTTCCTGATATTCATTGCTTATTTCCTTGTGTGATGATCGAATTTAATGATGAAGCATTTCTTGTTTTGCTTCTAGAAGCCGCAAAACTCACATTGGATGACGATTTATGGATAACCGGTATTATACAAATACAACATGGGAAATAATGAAAACTAATGACCCTGAGGTGTTGGATGATTGGGATTATATACCTCATGTGTAGATTCCGGTCATCTGATTGGTTAAAAGAGGGGGCATTTAATTAGCTAGACCCGTCCCTGTGCATACAAAATTCTGTGGGCATAGTATACAAATATTGACTGCTCATGAGAGGGTGATGGTGCAAACTATCATCTCGAGGTGATCTTGAAACGGCAGTCCTGCTATTTCCCCGAGGCTGCAGGGAAATAGCAGGACTGCCGTCTAAAGATCACCCGAATAAAGAGCAGTCAATATTTGTTTTATATACCTCATACATTGATTTTTTGTGTTAAATGATTGGTATTTCATGACAAAATTCGGTTTTCAAAGAGCCAAGCCAAAGTGCGCATTTTTCATGTGAATGCTAACACCACTGCTGGTTGCTTCACGCGAACGCGTCTCCCGTGTGCGCGATATTCCGTACGCGCTGTAAAATAGTACTTTTAGAAAGCATAGCTGTGCACCAACTCTACAGCTATGTGCTTCAAGTAAACATTAATCATGCCAATAATGGCGAAAACATTTTGTAATTTTGATCTCGTAGAAGATGAAGTCCTTAGGAAAATAACAGATTGAATCGATTCCTACGGGGAATCAAATCCTAAAAAATCTGGAATTGCGATTCCGATTCCCAAATTGGAATTGATTCAACTTGATTCCGGCATGAAATCACCAAAGCCTAGTATAGACCACTTCCTTCACTTTTTAACTGAAGGAGAGAAACAAACGTCTCAGAAGGCAGACAGAAAAACAGAGCAGAAACGCGGCCCAGACAGCGGAATTAACAATTCTCCCCATTGTCTCTGTCAAATCTAATTCCAAACCCTTCGAGGAAAACTGACCATCTGATAAACTAGTGACGAATGTAGGGTGTTGGCTTGAGGACGTGATATGAGGAATAGGAAGTCTTGCCGTTTCGGTCAATCACCGACTAGCAGGGGTTTTAGGGGTTGAGGGGAGGGGTGTGAGTTCGGAAAGGGGGAGAGGTAAGGAGCGAGTGGAAGAGTGGGTTTGCAGGCGAAGAGATAAATTTCAGGAGACAGAAAGAGAGCACGACTATAAGCCGAAGGATTTGGATACTGATACAAGCCTCATGAAATTTTAGAGGATAGAGCATTCTGGCCAAGTTGGCCTCAGAAAGTGTATGTCTTGAAGGGGCATCGGCCTCTGTGGCCTTGGTTAGTGTCAAGGCCTGTAAGACCTATACACACTATGAACATCTAACAATGGAAATTGGGCACACACCATTGTTACTAAACGACTTTTTGGTAGCCCTGCTTCATATTGTCTTTATTTATTCATGCCTGAAGTATGTATCATATGAGTGGTATCAAATGAAAGATGAGGAACTAAGCTTTCCAAACATGTGTCATTTATTATTAAAGATTGAGATTAAAGTATGATTAATCATTGATAAATCTCGGTTTCGTTTTTTCTGGGACACCCTGTAAATAAATCGAATCTTAATAATAAGATCACAATTAATATAATTCTGCTTATAACAAGTAAAGTTTTAGGTCCCAATTAAGCGTCGTTTTCATTCCTAATAATACAAGTTGTTACTGTTATAACAAGCACCCTGTTTACATTTGATCCCGATCTCGGGGTCAAACACCAAGCTCGGGATCAGACCCGGATCACAAACCGAGTGTAAATGCTCTTGAGACCAATTTTCCGCCGCATCAAACCCCGATCACACATTGATCAGTACATATATACACACACATACATAGGCGTAGCAAGCTCTTAAAAAGTGGGGGGTGGGGGAACAGCAGTTCGCTCCGGTGTCGCTCAGCGGGGAAGGGGGGAGGTGGGGGGGGGGGGGGGGGGGGGGGGGGGAAATGTGCTTGGTGAGCAGGTGAGCGCCCTCACGCAACAGCTTGTATGGACATACATGTAATATAATGTACTAGCATTGCCATTGCCGTGGCGTTTTATATTAGTTTCATTAACTTGATTGTTGCCGACAGTACCATGATTTTGCCAACAAAATATGAATTACATCATATATGGGAGGCAAAAAAGTGGGGATGCAAATTTACATCTTTTCCCCCCACTTTTGAAAGTGGGGGGGGGGGGGGGGGTGGTGGAGGGGGGAGGGTAGGGGGAGGGCACCGCCTCTCCTACGCCTATGACATAGAGCATGACCTTTGACTGCAACTTCTGGCACCGCGCTCGAGATCAACTACAGAATGTAAACGCAGCACTGAGGATCATTGCGGTTAACACTGACGCATTATCAGGGGATCAATCTTGATCCCTAGCTCGGGACCACTGTAAATATGGTCCAAGTAATCTGCAAGGACTTCTTTTTAACGAGGTTCGACTGTACACGGATTACCTGATGTCTAGAAGAAAATCATATTGAGCCTGTGACGAAATCAACAATGACAACGGGCTCACGTTAGACGTATGCTGCCACACTCTGTTATCGTAAAAACCTAGGTCCTTGGGACAATGCCGATTACCTTGTTATAACAGGAACCTTGTATTATAAGAAATTGGGGGAAGCCGGGCAGGGGTTTGGGGCGTATCTTAAGTGATCTCTGGGAGGGGTGGTTATCTCATTGAAGGGTTTATCCCTCTGTAGGGCTTGCTAAGCTCATGTGATAGCCAATCCCAATCAGTGAGAAACAACTGCACTGCCGTGATTTGAGACCACCAGTTGGCTTCGTAGCTCAATTGGTAGGGCGTCTGCACGTTGAGCAGAAGGTCCGCGGTTCGAATCCTGGTGGAGCCAAGTTGCATCAACACTTTTGGAATTGATTTTAATTTCTCTTATTCTGATTCTGATGAAATGTCATCTTAGCGCTAGTAAGTTTTTTTTTGTAAGCACAATTTAATTCAAATGCCAACTTGCGCAAGGCATAAGTCATTTTCAGAGGAATGTTTTTCCCTGCTGTTATTATCTCACTAATCCTCTCCGGGGCAAATAAACTTATCAATATTCTGACAGAATGACATCATAAAACTCCCGAACATCTTTTAAGGGCCTGTGACATCCTAAACAACTTTGTGCCTAAGCTTTGCTTCATAATGACGGATTACTTGTTCAGCAAGACATACTATTGTTCGTTTGGATGTAAAATCAATAAAAGGTGACCTTTTTCAACTTTGAAGATTTCATTGCAATAAATCAGACAGAGGGCGCTGTTTGGAGTGCATCACGTAAGGAAGACAGAAGGGAAAAGTTAAGAAAAAACAAGTTGGACTTGGAGTTTCTACCCCCAGTTTTGTCATGGCTTACAACAGGAAACATGTAGAACAAACTCAAACAGCCATGGATTACAAAAGTTTCAGGAAAATTGAGAAAAAAGTGGAATCGTTTGTGCACAGTTGAATGTGATTTTCCTGTGTTTGCCTCTTGTGACATCGTTCCCTTGGTCATGAATATGCATATTTGCATTAGCATAAAAACTGAAAAACTTTGTTTTAACCCCCAAAGCAAGCTCCAAATAGGATTTTTATGACTTTAACCGAGTAGAGTGGTTTTAAAGCGTAGATTTCATTGATAAAAATCATAAATAAGGGGCCCTTTAAAGAAAACCAGAAGCGGCTTTTGCAAGCGCTGCTGGTTAGGCCCCTGATGAAATTTCCCCCTCATCTGATTAGGTAACGAACTGCAAGTTGGCAACTTCCCTCCACGAGCCTTGGCACTGCATTAGCGTTAATCACGACGCGAATTAAGAGACAATTTGTGCAGGAAATGTGATCATCAATGGCCTGATCGTTATGAAGGCCTACCCCCCCTTCCTCCCACTCCCCTCCCCCAAATGGTTGGACAAGAATCATTTGACATTTGGGAAGCATTAGATAAAAAAGCTAGTGTGAAACAAGGTGTCAGAAATGTTGTTCGAACGTCGAAACATGTGAAGTGAATGACATTTCCGCTCTCTATTACTGATCAATTCTAACCACATGTTTTGTGGTTTTTGCAGTTTGTACTTGCAGCAAATTTTCAAGTGTTATGTGGTGGGATTTTATAAGGAGAAATTCCTAGGACAATTCATGTTCTGTGGATTTGATTTTTCCTGTTCTTCCAAAACTTTTTCCTCCACGGGGATTCGCCAATAACAACAGCAATAAGTATCAGGAGAAAAGATAACATGGGTTATCTGCAGAGTTGTAATGACTCGGACTCGAGACTCGGACTCGAACCTCAAATGATTTGACTTGACTTGAGACTCGAACCTCAAATGGCTTGACTTGAGACTTGAACCTTAAATGACTTGACTTGACTCGGACTTGTACATTTTTTGACTTGGGTCTGCCAAAAATGAAATTGAACTTTTATGCATTTTTTGTCATTTTGAGGACCGAACTGTATTTCAGCACTAAGCTTTCTTTTAACATGGAGCATTCTTAACCATAACAACAAAATACCCCACCGGTACAGCGTTTCAACTCATTTTGAAATTAGCTTGAACAAATTTATTGTTGTGACTACTTGACTTGAACTGCCTTTAAACCAACATGTCTGACTTGACTTGACTTGACTTGGGACTCGGAGGCAGTTTGACTTGACTTGACTTGGGACTCAAAGGCAGTTTGACTTGACTTGACTTGGGACTCAAAGGCAGTTTGACTTGACTTGGGACTCAAACACAGTTTGTCTTGACTTGACTTGGGACTGGAAGGCAGTTTGACTTGACTTGGGACTGGAAGGCAGTTTGACTTGACTTGGGACTGGAAGGCAGTTTGACTTGACTTGGGACTCTAAGGCAGTTTGACTTGACTTGACTTGGGACTCTAAGGCAGTTTGACTTGACTTGACTTGGGACTCAAAGGCAGTTTGACTTGACTTGACTTGGGACTCAAAGGCAGTTTGACTTGACTTGGCTTGGGACTCAAAGGCAGTTTGACTTGACTTGGCTTGGGACTCAAAGGCAGTTTGACTTGACTTGGCTTGGGACTCAAAGGCAGTTTGACTTGACTTGGCTTGGGACTCAAAGGCAGTTTGACTTGACTTGACTTGGGACTCAAAGGCAGTTTGACTTGACTTGACTTGGGACTCAAAGGCAGTTTGACTTGACTTGACTTGGGACTCAAAGGCCACTTGACTTGACTTGACTTGGGACTCGAAGGCAGTTTGACTTGACTTGGCTTGGGACTCAAAGGCAGTTTGGCTTGAATTGACTTGAGACTCTAAGGCAGTTTGACTTGACTTGACTTGACTTGACTTGGGACTCAAAGGCAGTTTGACTTGACTTGACTTGGGACTCAAAGGCAGTTTGACTTGACTTGACTTGGGACTCAAAGGCAGTTTGACTTGACTTGACTTGACTTGGGACTCAAAGGCAGTTTGACTTGACTTGGCTTGGGACTCGAAGGCAGTTTGACTTGACTTGACTTAGGACTCAAAGGCAGTTTGACTTGACTTGACTTAGGACTCAAAGGCAGTTTGACTTGACTTAGGACTCAAGCAGAGGGAGACTCGTTACAACTGTGGTTATCTGCACTTTTTAATTTGGATCTAGATCTACTGTCAAAATCCATATGATGTCAGTGGTAAGGGCAACTGGGTCTGAACATTTGCTGGCAATCTAAAATGTCCATTGGTAAAGCACAGGGAAATTTTTTTTAGTACACATGGTTTTTAGAAAGGCGTGTTGTCACACTATTTTTAACCAAAATGCCCCCTTTACCGTGGAAAGACTCAATTAGAAAAGAGCTGGCTTAAATTGTGCCTTCGATTTGAGGATATCCTCCATTTGTCTTAAGGAACCCCAAGACATACACTTAGGGATTCTAAGCTGGAGGATTACTACACCTGATCAGTTCTGAAAACCCTCGCCCATAATCTTTGTTGAGATTGCACGTAAGACATGGGAGGTCACTTTTAATCCGGTATACATGTACGTGGGCAATAGGACTGTCATAATATACAGGTGCTTAGAGAATTGGGTAAAGCCGTCCTAAGGTTGACTTGCGATTCTCTTGGGTGCACACGGCGTGGCCCGCCTATGTCAAAAGTTGACGAACATGAGCGCCATTGGATGAAAACGGATCCAAACTTGAAATTTTACAAGGAATTCATTTTTGTGGTCTCGCTTTCCGGAAAAACCGGGAAATGTGTCTGATTTGCAAAAATTCGAAAAATCCACGCAATCCATTGGTCTTTCAGCTATAAGACCATGTTGCACATTAGCTATAGGGTTTCAAGGGTCGGAGGTTCTATTTTTCACCTCATTTCAGTGATTACATATTGCGAATGAGCAGATATAGGGATACATCGAGTCTAATTAGATATTACCGCAGATGCTTTGTCCCAAGTGACAATGATCATTGTAAATTTGACTTTAAATGTTGCCATAGGAATCGGGTCGCCAGGGTACGTACCTGGCAAGCTTCTCGGGAAACATCTTAACAATTGAATACACTTACTAGCAGGTGGGTGATCACCTGGGCATGGGAACTTGTTAAATCGACGAAACTCACGTAAGATCACGTTTAACAGCTTTCTCCCAAAACTAGCAGTTTCATTGTTTGAAGTTGTGGGAATCGGGGTCATCCAGATGATGGGTGAAATCCAGTCAGAAAATGATAATAACCGCCGGGTGTGAAAATTAATGTCTCAATTGTGTTTCTTCTCACGCAGAATTATATTTAAGTATGGCGAGAAAAAGTGACATTTTAATATTCAAAGTAAAGGGGTTGTTTTGAAGAAACAACTACGGAGCTATGGAAGTGCTATCCAACTTGTTGAAATCCTAAAATAATTTATTCCAGGATGACAACATATTCGGTGCAAAATGCCGTCATCCTACATTCTGGATGTCGTTCTCCTAAGATAATTATTACAGGATCACGACACTGTGCTCTGAATATGTCGTCATTCTGCAATAAATTATCTTAGGATATTAACAAGTCGGGTAGCATTTCCAGAGCTCTGTAGTTATTGCTATCGGAGTACACGAATTTGTCCGCGAAAATGTAATTCTTCGTGCGTGCGTTACGCGTACTCCGAGCGTGTTGTACGCGCACGCACATGACCGGGTACACATTTTGCTTTGGGGCGCGTGCAGTTTCTGTGTGCGCGTGTGTGTTCCATAAGCGCTAAATAGGGCGCGGGCGCGTGCCAGCCTAAAAGGTGTTTAAGACTGGCTGGTCTTTATCGTCTGTTTAAGACTGGCCACGTGACGTGCTCTCAGCCAATAGGGATGCGTAAACTGTCCAAGGTATTTATAAATTGTATTTAAAGATATCAGTTTTAAAGATAGCTTGAAATATTGAAAAACCAATTACTTTCATTTGAATAAATGTCACCTTTTCTTGCCATTATTCTGCGTGGGAAAAAACAATGACACTATTTTTTTCACACGAGGTGGTCATCATTTTCTGAGAAATCGCCCATCGTCTTGATATGACCCGGATTCCCGAAACTTTAATGAAACTACCAGTTTTTGGAGAAAGCCATTAAACGCAATCTCACGTGAGTTTCGTCAATTTGACAAATTCCCACGGCCAGGTGATCACCCACCTGCCTGAGCATATTTAATGGTTACTTTCGTTACAGAATGGTGTTTACCAAGAAGCAGGTAGACCCTGGCGAGCTGATTCCTATGGTCGCATTAAACATGATCACTTGTCACTTGGGACAAAGGATCCAACAGCACCTACGGTAATATCGCGAGTAAATAAGATATTTAGACTTGATGTATCCCTACACTCTCAGAAATGGTTCAAATCTGCACCCTCACAGGTGCTTATCTTTGATACAATAGCAGCACCCCTATAGGAGCAAATGTGCACCATGTGAACATGATTTGCACCTTGAAAGGAGCGAGTCTGCACTTTAGGGGTGCACATATGTTCAAATGGTGCAAATTTGCTCTCATAGGGGTGCACATTTCCTCCTAAAGGGGTGCTGCTACAAGATAAGCACCCCAATTGCACCCTAATTTCTTAGTGTGTATACCCGCTCATCAGCATCGTCTAATCACTGAAATGAGGTGAAAAATAGAACCTCCGACCCTTGAAACCCTATAGCTAATGTGTAATATGACTTAATACGTGAGAAATAAATGGATTTATGCAAATTTATCCAAATTATGCAAATTAGACATCTTTCCCGGTTTTTCCGGAAAGCGAGACCACCAAAAATGAATTCCTTGTAAAATTTCAAGTTTGGATCCGTTTTCATCCAATGGCGCTCATGTTCTTCAACTTTTGACATAGGCGGGCCACGCCGTGTGCACCCAAGTAAACAGGCATAGATCCGTGCGCCGAGCTCATTAATATTTTGTATGCCCTCAAATTCTTCTTTATTAGAGAGAGTTGCGAGCTGAACGAGGGTGGTCTTGTGTAGAATGTGGCCATCGCCGTGATGTGGTTAATTTTTTCTTCCAATTACAAACGTTTTAGACACTGTAGCTCCTAAAAGTGGCCCTATTTTGCCCAGTAGCGTATGTGTATTTGTTCCAAAATGGACGCTGGTCTGTTTAGCAATTTTCAATGTTGCAGGGGTAGTTTTGTTGCAGTGGAAATTAGGGAATAAAAGTGACGGATTACCCTCATAAAATTAAACAGAATTGAAAAGATGAGACTTCAATGAGTATTTTGGTTGTTGTCCTGAGAAGCTAAGAGAGTTGTGAGTATTTTTAAATGATTTTTGAAAATGGGGCATTTAGCATTGGTTCCTATGGGAGCCATATTTATTTGGGTGCACCCTCTTGCGCCATGACGGAACACTCAGCATCAAGCAAAAAAGTAACAAAAAAGGTCACAAAACTGAACGTGCGAGTATCGCTGAACAAGCGGCAACTCGACACGAAATAATCACAACCATTCTCATGTCAAGCACGATGGCGTGATTGGTCTGCACCCAGATTGGCATATAAAGAAATCTAGATGCGCGTGCTATGCGCGCGTGACACATGCATCTTGTTTTCTTCCATAGAACTTGGCTGTGACAATCGGCATCACATCGCAAAAGTTGAACATAACTCTTGCGATTGTTGACTTTTTAAAGCACTGCCTGATGCCAGTTGTCGTAATGCCGTCGGAACAATCGGCAAATGATTTTGATGTCGACGGCAGTAGCTCAGGCGCAGCTCGGTCATAAAAAAGCAATCGCCGCCTGTTTTGCGTCGTCGCAAGGTCGACTTGAGTGTGGCTTTACGAAGCTCCAAGAGATTATGACACCTGACAGACTAATTAGTGACGATTGATCGCATAATTATCAGTCCTGAAAACCATCGCCCATAATCTTCAGAGAGATTGCCTGTAAGACATGGGATGTCACAGGGCTACCTTTTAATCCTTGATATGTGGGCAGTAGGACTGTCATAGTTTAAAGGCAGTATACATCATTGGTAATCTCGAAAATCAGAAATGTTCACAGATTTACGCCTAACTTACACAATATAAACATGATGACCGTAGAAAACCTCCCCTGAAATGGTTTTGTCTGAAGTGCTATAGTCTTTGGAAAATGAGTAAAACAATTAGTTTTCGTCTCATGAGACGAAAATTCAATTCGCCCCAAAACCATTTCGCCCCCAAACCACTTCGTCCAAACACTACATCGCCCAAATGCAACTTCGCTTTAAAACCACTTCGTACACAGGCCGTTTGTCAGGGCGAAGTGGTTTGGGGGCGAAATGACTGCAAACCTTTTTTTGATTGTTTTCTCAAAAGTTAGACGAAGTACGGAGCTGATTTTTGCTCAGGTTGGTTTTAATCATGCATATCCTCAATCACACTGGGGGATAAAACTATTTGTAACAGTTTACCAATCATGTATACTATCTTTAAAGACAGATTACATGATTGGAAAACTTTTAAAAGCAGGAACAACAGCATTACATAACTGAAGAATAATGTTGATAAACTGCCTTGTAGAAATTTCAGCCACACAGATGTAGTAATACTTCTGAAAACCTGAAAAATCCATGCATGGTTTTTGTGTTGAATGAATAGTAAAAACAACTTTTAAAAAAAACACCTTCAGTTGGCAATTTCTCCCACAAAGGTACCATTTTACACAATTTGTTTGTTTCTTGTCAACTCGTGAAGTAAAATTTTGGGGAACTGCAAATGATGTATTGGGGCTTTAAGGCAGTATACATGATTGGTAAACCGTTACAAATAGTTTCATCCCCCTGTGTGATTGAAGGTATGCATGATTAAAACCAACCTGAGCAAAAACCAGCTCCGTACTTCGTCTAACTTTTGAGAAAACAGTCAAAAAATGGTTTACAGTCACTTCGCCCCAAAACGACTTCGCCCTGAACCACTTCGCCTTGAACCACGGCCTGTGCACGAAGTTGTTTTGGGGCGAAGTGGCATTTGGGCGAGGTAGTGTTTGGACGAAGTGGTTTGGGGGCGAAATGGCCTTTTGGTGAAGTGCTTTAGGGCGAAGTGGTCTAGGGCGAGGTGGTTTTGGGGCGAAATTAGTTTACGTATCGCGAGACGAAAAATAATTGTTTTGCTCATTTCTCAAAGACTATAGCACTTCAAACAAAAACCATTTCTGGGGAAGTTTTCTACCGTCATTATGTTTATATTGTGTAAGTTATGTGTAAATCTGTGAACATTTCTGATTCCTCGAGATACCAATCATGTATTCTACCTTTAAAGGCACGTCTATCAACATTGTTTTTCCATTTTTAGTTCCTTAAGATTGATAACCTTCCGTCGATAAATATAAAGACTTGAACCTAATCCGAAGATCATTCTTGCGCTAACTTATTAGTCATAATGTCATCAGCGCAACTTCCACTTTTAACAACATTTTTCCTCCCTTTTTTTTCCTGATGGAGAGGGGTGTCAAAGATGTTTTTTGGTAAAAGAGATGGACAACTTGATGAGTGTTTGTATAGATCTAGAAGTGATCTGCAACTGTAACCAATTTGTACCAAAATTATCTGGCAAGCATTTTAATCTCGCGTATGAGATTATCCGGAAATTTAACGTGACTTTTCAAAAAGATTAGGAAACATCTGCTAAACATTTAAAGGGGGAATCTGTCCGAAGACTGGGCCTCGCTAAAAATCACGATTTATTTGAACCAGTCGATAGTCTCTGGAAAAAAAATACCATCCTCCAACCTTTTTCAATCCATCCACTTTATGAGTTTGGAGTATTTTCCCAATGAAAAGTAACGGGTCGGCGGGCAATTTATATGCAAATAGCAGTAACCAGGGCGTAGCTATGCACCTGATACGTTCAATTTAATTGTAACGCGCGCGTATTGTAAACACCGTGCATGCAGTGTGATACTTGTACTCGGTAATGCTGTCCGTGTCCGCATCGCCAATTGGCTGCTATTTAAAGCATACGGGGAAATTCGTTCCATTCATGTTGGTCAGCATGCATCCGTGTTATTAATTTTAATCGTTGCCTGAAATTTTGGTAGGAATGGGACAGTCATCAGGAACAGAACCCAATACAATTTCTGTAAAGTATAGAAATCAGTTTTTTTCCAAGGCATAACATGACCAAATGGATTAAATTACATCAAAATTACTTGGGCGTGTGTTTGCTGAATGCAACAGCCGCCTTACTTCACAGATTTGCATGGATTTCCTCAGGGCATCGTAACGTCGCTTAGCAGAGTGGAAATTCCCTGATATCTCAGGATATGTGAGTTTGGGGACAGAAATTCGCTACTCAACATGTTTTGAGGATATAAAAATTCTCAGTTTTTTTTTAAAAGGTGGTTTCATCCATGTAACAGTTGCATGGATGAAAACCCGTTTCCCCCCCCCCGACTCCAACATTCTGTGAAGTATTTCAATCATTTGCAGTTACCCAAAATTTTACTTCACAAGACAAATCTGGAGCGCGTGTGGTCTAGTGGGTATGAAGCGGGACTCCCAATCAGAGGTTGTGGGTTCTAGCCCCACTATGACCAACGTGTCTGTGTCCCTGGGCAAGGCACTTAATCCCAGTTGCCTCGTCAACCCAAGCGATATTTGGAAAGCTGTGAAGGGGAATGTCACAATCTTACTGCTGATAGGGTTGAGCGCCTGGCCAGCAGCCACCTAGTTGAAGCGAAATGGTGATTCCCTGATGGCAGCGGTAATATTGGTAACAGCGCCATGAGCACCCCACAGGGTGGATATGTGCGCTATATAAGAATCCACTATTATTATTATCATTATTATGTTTTTTTCCTCCGTGTATATTGTGTGTGAGAAATTGCTAAGTGAAGATGCTTTTATAAAAAGTTGTCTGCAGACATTTTTGTACCATTCATTTAACACAAAAACCATGCACGGATTTCCATTTTTGTGTGTGAGTATTACTGCATCTATGTTGCTGAAATTTCTACAAGGCAGTTTATCAACATACGCTTTTAGTAACGAGTAAAAATAATGCCGTTTTTAACAGTTTACCAATCATGTACTCTGTTTTTATCATTCCATCGTGGTAATTTTTCCGTGCGTCCGCACGTGGATTTATTTTCGGCCAACAGAGTCACGTAAAACCTGATCCACACAGAAGTTACATGAGCACAACGTGTGTTTTACATTACAATTCCCGTCCACACGAGACTTTCCAGCGATGTAAAACTGGTAATGTAATTCTTCCGAGACCCAGCTCAACCCGTGAAAATTACAGGGACGGAGCGTAAAACGTACAATCGACAATCGACACTTTACAATTGTTGGTGTATTCTGTAAAATTTTGTAAAATTTACGACAATCTCCGTAAATTTTACCAAAATTAGTGCAAAGCAGAAAAGGCCAAGTACATGATAAAACAAAGGACTCCTTACCGTTTCATGTGTAGCCAGCAGGAGCGACATGGAAGTTCATCTTGTTCAGATTGCGGATGATTTCCAAGAGGTACATCTGAAGTCGCACCTCCTCGGGTTTACTAGTCGTAAAGAATCCTGCCACACCCGCTTTTTCGAGGGTCATCTGTTGCTCGGCAACGCGATGGTCTAGCTCAAGGACGATACGCTCGTCAAATTTTCTGATTTCGTCTTGGATGCGCTTTTCTATAGCCTGATAAAAATAGGAACATGGATTATTCAGAAATGAAACTGTCAGCCTCTACATGTACAGTTGAAGTCAGAAGTTTACATACATGTACACCACTACCATCATCACCCAAAATGGTAAACAGGACTACCCAAACCATTGCAAGGTGTACAAGCTATGTTTTAAGTACTGCAAGCACGTGAGGAATTCCACAAAATCACGACTTTAGTAAAGACTGTTACAAAAATGGTGACAACGCAAGTTTAAGCACACCAGTTTTAACACAGTTGTATGTAAACTTCTGACTACAACTGTATGTATGTATGTATACATGTACTCCCCCTCTCCTCCCCACCCCCCACAAAAAAACTCCAATAGAGCCTTTGCACGGCAGGGGGAAGTCACATTGTTACCATGCGTCATGCATGAGTAGGTGCTTTGTGGTTCTATTGTTACATAATTTAAATAAGAAAACCAGCCCTGTCATGGCTGCTCGTGCAGAAGCTCTATAGATAGAGTACATGATTGGTAAACTGTGTGGGTAAACGGAGTTATTTCCACCAACAACTTAAAGCGTATGTTGATAAAACTGCCTTGTAGAAATTTCAGCCACACAGATGCAGTAATACTTCAGAAAATCTGAAAATCCATGCATGGTTTTGTGCTGAATGAATGGTAAAAAAGTCTGCAGACAACTTTTTTAAATTAAAAAAACCACCTTCAGTTGGCAATTTCTCTCACAAAGGTACCATTTTACACTGGAAAAATGATGTGGTGTTTGTTACCATTGCTATCAGCACTTTTAGTCAGGTTTTTCTTGTTAACACGTTTTATTAAAATTTTGGGTAACTGCAAATGATGTATTTTTGGGCTTTAAACTGTGATACATGTATATGGGTAAAGGGGGCATTTTGGCAACACAAACCATATTTTCGAGGAAATACCTTTGTCTGGTCTCAAAATAAAAGAAATAAGTTTCAGTTGTTCTGAAGAGATAACTTAGGCCCAAAAAGGGTTACAAATAGTGTGACAACATGCCTTTCTAAAAACACTGTGTACAAATTTCCAATATATACGTCGTAACCGGGACGGACACTTGTTACATTTTAGGCCGTCCCGGTTACGAGCGTATATTGGAAATTTGTACACAGGGTTTTTTAGAAAGGCATGTTGTCACACTATTTGTAACCCTTTTTGGGCCTGAGTTATCTCTTCAGAACAACTGAAACTTATTTATTTTATTTTGTGACCAGACAAAGGTATTTTCTGGAAAATATGGTGTGTTGCCAAAAGGCCCCCTTTACCGTGGAAAGACCCATATCATCTGCCCAGGACAATAGTTTGTTTTTTATTGCTGGGAGCGTTACGTACCTGTTTTTCCTTGTCATTAGTGCTTTTGACCAGTTTCAGATTGTGGGGTTTATTCTGGCAACCTAGCAATGCCTCTTTGTGTTTCTTGTTCAATTCTTGCCTCATACCTTTAAGAAAAGTGGACCAAAATACAGCAAAAAGTGAGTTAAAGTTTGGTCATGTTAGTGACGATGCATGGGATGAGAAAAACATTGTTTGGTCCTCATCGGGATTCGAACCTGAGACCCCTGACACAACGGGCCGATGCTCTACCAGCTAAGCTATGAGGCGCAGTGGTATACTCCCTCAGGTTTTCCACCCCTGACTTCCAACTCACTGGGCAGATGCTCTACTAACTGAGCTATGAGGCGCAGTGGTATACTCCCTCAGGTTTTCCCCAAGACCTCCGACACACCAGGTAGATGCTCTACCAGCTGAGTTATGAGGCACAGTGGTATACTCCTCAGGTTCCCCCCACCCCCGACTTCCAACTCACTGGGCAGATGCTCTACTAGCTGAGCTATGAGGCACAGTGGTATACTTCCTCAGGTTTTCCCAAGACTTCTGACACACCGGGCAGATGCTCTACCAGCTGAGCTACAATGTATGAGACAGTGGTATACTCCCTCAGGTTTTACCCAAGACCTCTGACACACTGGGCAGATGCTCTACCAGCTGAGCTATGAGACAGTGGTACACTCCCTCAGGTTTACCTAAAGACCTCCGACACACCAGGCAGATGCTCTACCAGCTGAGCTTTGAGGCAGTGGTATACTCCCTCAGGTTCCCCCAAGACCTCTGACACACCAGGCAGATGCTCTACCAGCTGAACTAAAAGGCACAGTGGTACACTCCCTCAGGTTCCCCCCAAGACCTCTGACACACCAGGCAGATGCTCCTCCAGCTGCGCTATGAGGCACAGTGGTACACTTCCCAGATTTTCCCCAAGAACCTAACTTTTTTCTTGGTTTTGCTATGAGAAACAAGCGGTATATCCCACTGAATTTTAGTTTTAGAAAATAAGATTTTTAAAAAAATAATTTCTACAACTAGAAGCCAACCCAAAAAGTTGAAGATTCATTGAGCGATCACAAAATTTTGTCTTATTTCTGTAAACAAGACGGGTCAAATTTGACTGAAGAACTACAATACCTTTTAAAGGAGCGCGTCCAGATCACATTTTTGAGCCCCCGTTTATCCCATAGGTTGTTGAGATTTTGATACCATATAATTTGTCATATTTTGTTCATTACCATTCTGAAATTTTGCGTTCTCAATCCGTATATTTTCAAGGATATCATAAAAAAACCACCAATGTTTTTTAAACTAATCTATCCGGTTCCATAAAGCAGTGCAGTAATTACACCAACCTTTTTGCTTCCACATCCAAATTGGAGATTGCAAAGTTCCCGTTTTCTTCCCATGGATAGTATTTTGGGGAGGTATTTTATATGATTCTTAGGATAAAACGAAATCCATTTTCTGGAAAAATCAGAACAAGCTCCTTTAATAGTTCCAAAAACACTCTGAATATGGAAGACCCCTTATTTGAAAGAAAGGGTTTTTAAAGCGACACACCAGCTTTGTTGGGCTATTTTGGGCTCGAAATAGACCCATACATGATTCTGAAAGTCATTCCGAAATAGACTGAAGAGAACCTGAAAAGAAACCACCAAATTTTGCAGTTTTTGAGCACTTTTCAAAATATCACGGTCACGTGATTTATCCGAACCAGATTCTGGTTCCGATAAATCACGTGGTCTTGGAGTTAGTTTTATTTCCAGCCGTAGAAACCAGCGCGAAGTGCTTGTTGCTTTTGTCATTCGTGGTTGGTTTCTCTTCTTGTTGGAAAATAATGTCCTACGAACACTATGTACATACCGTATTTCCAAATTTCTGGGTGTTGATACGGACGAGAGAATCTTTCAGATTTTCGCATCTTCGCTTCGCGGCGATAAATAATATCCGAAGAAAAAACAGCTAACTATTGAGGGCGCTAAAGACACCAAAAGGTTACGTTCGAGATGCTTCCTCGAGTCAGCGCTGACCTGAGGGATCATGCAAGGTGTGATGAGTCAGGGAAAACAAGGAATCGAGGTTAAACACGTTTCGACCCATATCGAACGCCACCTTTATTTACAAACACATGATACATAATACATCGCGACGGCTGGTAAAGCGTATAGCCCAACATTTGTCTCTTTTGTTAATTTTAAACATTTCGATAATTTTTTTTCACAACGACCATTGAAAAATTATTGTCAAGGATGCTAGATCGCTACATTATGTAAACAGTAAGCCGGTGTGTCCCTTTAACATGTTAAGAGCACTTTGAAATTTTGGTGAATCTGCCTGGTTTGAATTTCCCCCTCTTCCTTTCCGTAATTACCCGTCTTAAAACCTCAAAATCTTGACAGGACCAACCTTTATGACTACTGACAAGCTGAGAGCGTTGTTCCATTAGTTTACGCTCCGTCATTTGTTGGATCTCTGCCAGGTGGTTAACGATTTCAAACACGGTGCCGTCGAGAAGCGACGCGGACAGACTCGACAGCATGCTGTATGGCATGCGCTGTTGGTAGCTCCTTTAGAGGGAAGGCGAGAAAATGAGAGATGGCAAGTGGTCTTAAAATGTCTAACAGTGATGTGCGGTAGGATTACAAGCAGTCACTAGAATTAAAAGACAGATTACATGATTTGGAAAACTGTTAAAAACGACATTATCTCAAGGTGTTCTTACAAATTTGCATGTTAAAGATAGTATACATGATTGGTAAACTGTTACAAATAGTTTTATCCCCCTGTGTGTGATTGAAGATATGCATGATTAAAACCAACCTGAGCAAAAACCAGCTCCGTACTCCGTCTAACTTTTGAGAAAACAGTAAAATAAAAAGGTTTGCAGTCATTTCGCCCCAAAATCACTTCGCCCTGAACCATTTCACCCTGAACCACAGCCTGTGCACGAAGTGGTTTTGAGGCGAAGTGGCATTTTGGCGATGTAGTGTTTAGACCAAGTGATTTGGGGTGAAATGGCACTCGGGCGAAGTGGTTTGGGGGCGAAATGGTACTTGGGCGAAATGGTTTTGGAACGAATTGAATTTTCGTCTCATGATTGTTTTACTCATTTCTCAAAGACTATAGCACTTGAGACAAAACCATTTCAGGGAAGTTTTCTATGGTCATTATGTTTATATTGTGTAAGTTAGGTGTAAATTTGTGAACATTTCTGATTTTCGAGATACCAATCATGTATACTGCCTTTAAGCTGGTTCCGTGGTTATACATGTACTTCATGACTTTGGCTAGCGTCCAAAATTCTTCACTTTCAAATGGACGTCCAGTTTAGAAAGTCACATACTATGCTGTTGTTGCTACGTGGTGCACGGCAATGACTCAGGTCACTGACACAAATGACTTGACTCGACTCGGACTGAACATTAAATTTTATAAACTTGTATGCGTTTATTTTAGCACTACAGAAATCGAAGCGAAGCTTGATTTAAAAAATAAACAAACAAACAAACCCTACCGGTACATGAATGCACATTTCAGCGTTTAGAGTCATTTTGAAATTAGGCAGTTTGACTTGACTTGACTTGGGACTCAAAGGCAGTTTGACTTGACTTGAGACTCAAAGGCAGTTTGACTTGACTTGACACTCGAAGGCAGTTTAACTCGACTTGGGACTCGAAGGCAGTTAGACTTGACTAGAGTTGACACTCGAAGGCAGTTTGACTTGACTTGACTTGACTTGGGGCTCAGGACTCAAAGGCCTTGACTTGACTTATGAAGGTAGTTTGACTTGACTTGACACTCGAAGGCAGTTTGACTTGACATGGGACTTGAAGGCAGTTTAACTTGACTTGACTCTCGAAGGCAGTTTGACTTGACTTAGGACTCGAAGGCAGTTTGAGTTGACTTGGGACTCAAAGGCTGTTTCACCTGACTTGAGACTCGAAGGCAGTTTGACTTGACTCAGGACTCAGCAGTTTGACTTGACTTGGGACTGGAAGGCAGTTTGACTTGACTTGGGATTCAAAGGCAGTTTGACTTGACTTGACTTGGGACTGGAAGGCAGTTTGATTCGACTTTGGACTCGAAGGCAGTTTGAGTTGACTTGACTTGGGACTCAAAGACAGTTTGACTTGACTTGGGACTGGAAAGCAGTTTGACTCGACTTTGGACTCGAAGGCAGTTTGACTTGACTTGACTTGGGATTCAAAGGCAGCTTGACTTGACTTAGGACTCATAGGCAGTTTGAGTTGACTTAGGAAGTCCTCATAGGCAGTTTTAGTTGACTTGACTTGGGACTTGAAGGCAGTTTCACCCGACTTGAGACTCGAAGGCAGTTTCACTCGACTTGGGACTGGAAGGCAGTTTGACTCGACTTGGGACTGGAAGGCAGTTTGACTTGACTCAGGACTCAAAGGCAGTTTCACTTGACTTGGGACTGGAAGGCAGTTTGACTTGACTCAGGACTCAAAGGCAGTTTGACTTGACTTGGGACTGGAAGGCAGTTTGACTTGACTCAGGACTCAAAGGCAGTTTCAGTTGACTTGGGACTGGAAGGCAGTTTGATTCGACTTTGGACTCGAAGGCAGTTTGACTTGACTTGGGACTGGAAAGCAGTTTGACTCGACTTTGGACTCGAAGGCAGTTTGAACTTGACTTGACTTGGGATTCAAAGGTAGTTTGACTTGACTCAGGACTCAAAGGCAGTTTCACTTGACTTGGGACTGGAAGGCAGTTTGACTTGACTCAGGACTCAAAGGCAGTTTCACTTGACTTGGGACTGGAAGGCAGTTTGATTCGACTTTGGACTCGAAGGCAGTTTGACTTGACTTGGGACTGGAAAGCAGTTTGACTCGACTTTGGACTCAAAGGCAGTTTGAACTTGACTTGACTTGGGACTCGAAGGCAGTTTGACTCGACTTGAGACTTGAAGGCAACTTGACTTGAGACTCTAGCAGAGGGAGACTCGTTACAACCCTGCAATGTACTCTCCATAACCACCACATAAGGCTGTACAATGATGCCTTGGACCAGCTGTGCATGACTCACATTGGCAAATTTCTACACAGTCGTTGGATCTCCATCAGCAGAGCGTATTGACGGCGCTGCTGCTCAGAGGCAGCTGTTTCCGCACTAAATCCATACGCCTCGTAGCCTGACATCCTATAGCTATTGGTCTGTCAAGGATAATGTGTTAAGGAAAGATGCGAAAGGACAACGAAAAGGTTGGAAATCCGTGACGTCATCAGCCGTGCAGTCGTGAAACTATGATTGGTCAAATCCGTAACCAAAGTTTGCAAAGTTTGGGTGGGCCGCTGCATAAAATTGCACAGTAAATCACACCGCCTTTTGTTTTTTTTGCACACAAAATTTACGGCAGTTTTAGGTACCGATACCTAACACACTGGACCAACGGCTTTACATCCCTTCCGAAGGATGGAGCAAGTGTGATTAAGTGCCTTGCACAAGGGCACAGGTACCCCAGCCGGGGCGAGTTTCGAACCTGTAACCACAAGTTTTCACCGCGATTGCGAGTCAGTGACCCAAACCACTCGGCCACGGCAGACGGCACGTGCATGGCCAGCATCCGATTTCACGAAGAATTGCTAGCTTGCGCAACTTTTGAAAATGGCATAAGTCCCATATCTAGGCTTGCGTGTAATTATCACAGGAATGTTGGGCAGCTTATGGCATGCAATAAAAAGTTGCGCGAGCGGGCTTACGCAGTGCGTTAAGGGTTCGTGAAATCGGCTGCAGGGTCCCCATGGTCCCAGGGCAGTGGGTGTTTGTGTAGGGTAATCTTTCCAAGAAAATCCCTCAATAACTGTTAACCGTTACGTGCTTTGATAAACAGTGCAGAGTCAAAGCTTCTCCGTGCAGCGGCCCGGGTCGGGGCGCGCGCGCGCGCAGCGATGCAAGACCGCCCGGTCGAACGTTTCCTTCCTCCATGGTGGTACGGTGGGAATTTCCTAGCTACGGTGGTACAGCAGTGCGGGCGCTAGCCCTCGATCTTGCGGGAGCGCACGCTGAAAGTCGAGGGTGGGAACTTTTGAGAGCACGGAGGAAGGGACAAACTAATGCCTGGAAAACCATTAAAGGATACAGTTCGTTGTTAAAATTATCGGGGAAAAGCAAAAACCCAAGAATGACAGTTGTTTCATTTACTTCTTTTCAGTGCACACGTGACGTGACATTTGACCCCATTTCCGCTCTCGTGCGACGACAGAGGAGATCTCGTTAAACGCGAGATTATACGAACGGTTTCTAATACCCCTGTCATTTTTATGCATGGCTGGCCATCAAAATAATCATAAAATTTAGTGCTAACAAAGCTCATCAAAATTTACGAAATTCCAAACATATTTCAAGCATTATTTCAAATTGTAAAGTTTTTAGTTGATAATTTTGTGTAAGTAAATCTCAATAGGCTAGAATTGTTTAGAAACTGTTCGCTAACAGCCAATCACATTCCCGATCAGGAGGGTATTTAAATTTCCCGCAAAAATTTAAAACCCCATTTTGCTACATGCTTTTCTAGCGATCGCATCAGGTACGTGGGCCGATCTACTTTTTTTGCTCGGCATTTTTGTCTCAAATGGTTCAAAATCTCTGCTTTTAAATATTATATTTACTAGAAACTTAGCAATCCATGTAGTATTCGGTATTGGACAGAAAAGATTGGCAGATCAAGGGGGGAAAACCAAAGTAATTCGGCGGGCAAGGCAGCTAGCCATGCACAGGCGTCATTTTGTTTTTACTTTTTTTATTTTAGTGTTTTAAGTTTAGCATAAATGTCCATTGTCTTGTTATTAACGGTTAATGTTATTTGTCCATGGTTGTTCTAGTTTGCCAAAATTATGTTATTTTGACTTTGTCTGTTTGTGCTTTTTCCTGTTTGTTTCCATATGTTTTATCGCTTTGTTTAATTTTCTTAAAGTTAAAGGAACGTGACCAGATTTTTCAACAAAATGGATTTAGTTTTAACCTTTCCCAAGCAGGACTCCTTCCCCGTACACTTCCCCGTACACTTCCGCCATTGCTGGGATGCTCTTTTTCCAGCATGTCCAGTGCATAAACTGCATTTTGTGTTGTTAAATTGAACAGCGCGCATCTATGATGACCGCAACGCACTCTTGCACACACAAATTCACAGGTCATGCAAGTAGGCCTACTGAGCCAGCTTTGTGCACGATTGCCACGCATGTCGTTTTGAGAAAATGCGATGTGGAGGAATTTTGAATGAAACGATGCACTTAAAATCACTGAACATGCTGAATTTTAAAAATACCTTCCGTCCAAGTTAAAGGCACAGGCTCGTCAGCAATACGCGCCCGCCAAATGTGTGCCACGCAATACGCAGCTCCATAGCAAAGGCATGGAGCTGCGTGTTTCGAGCACGAATTTGGTGGGCGCGCATTGCTGACGAGCCTGTGCCTTTAATTTTGTGGAGGGTATTTGGTATGAAACAATTTTCTTACTGCTAAATTCATGTTTCCTCGCCATATTTACACTTTCTGGGCATGTCATATTGTGAAGAATTTGCGAGGGTGTATAGTATTATTTCCTGTAAGTTCCAAAACTACATTCATCGTGTAAATTGAGCAAGCGGTAGCCGAGACATGCATCTTAGAAATTAGCCGTCTCTCCTGCGAAATCATGTATGTAACTGAATAGAAGCGGGCTAGAAAAATGTGATGCAGTATGAAGTGCCCCCACAGTGACAGATTGCGCCAGCGAAGAATTCTTTAAGTCGGATCAGTCTTAGTTCAACACGCTGTCTTGTTTTGCGCTATGATTTGTCACGAAAGCTTAAATGCAGCAGGAGTACGAGTACGTTACGTAGTATATGTCTTTGTCTATGTGTAATAGCACACATAATACGCCTGAAATGAAGGCTATGCGCTCGACGACTTTGGCAAAAAGGAGCCGTTAATCATTTTTGTCGGCTAAAAACAAGTAAATTACATGATTTCTTCAATGAAATTTGGCACAAACACAAAACGACAATCTCCCCAAACTGTCAGCGGTTTCACAAGTATGTCTCGCAACACAAACTACCCTATTTTTGGACCAGCAATTTCGCTATCAAACAAACATCTTGCTGCGCCCCAATATGAATTTAACAAAATGCTTTTTGTCGGAATGTATGCTTTATTTTCAGTATCTATTTAAAAAGTTTGAATTGAACAATGTGGTGATGTTTTAGAGCAACTTCAGAAACGGCAAGAATGCGTTGTGAAACTAAACAGTAGGGGCGTTCGAGATGCTTACACCGTGTAACGGGGTTTACACACCGGGGGCAGCCCCCAGAAGATGCAAAACAAACGACACAGGGTTTCGCTTTGAATTCTGGGAACACAGGTCAAAGGTTAATGCCGGGTGGGGCTTTATAAACGCTGTTAGCATTTGAGTCACAATGAAAAATGAAGCCGGGGCCACGCAAAAATAGTTGCCCAAAAGTAGTAACTACCGCAATAAACTTTGTCAATGCCCACAGACATCTACTAGCAAAATGTATTTACAACTGGCCCTATTCACTCCTATTTTGTCATAAATCTGTGTTTTTCTAAGTACTCCTGTCGCGATTCCATACTGTCCGCCATGTTTTACTACTCGCAGTTACTAGATGACGTCATTAAAGGTGTTACACCGAGCTTTACACCAGAAACCCGCCGGCGAGCTCGGGTAGTGGTGGCTGCCACCGGGGCAGACTCGTGTATCACGTCATGGCTAAAAGAACGCTCTGGTATAAGTTGGTGTTACACGGTGTAAGCATCTCGAACGCCCCTAGTATTAGTGTATACCCAGTGCATAAGCGTTGACGTAACAGGTTTCCAAGTCTCTAGTAAAGTCCTACAGTTGCTGCTAGTTGCGCAACTGATCAATTGCTGTTGATGAGCGCGCTACGCACACATCGACAGCAACTGATCAGTTGAGTTGCTTCCTGTTGCAATGTCGATGTACGCTAGGCACTAAATGTACATTTTTCTATTAAATCTGCACTAACCGAGACTTGATATCCCAAGTAATTTCAGAGAAAAAGATCAACTTCTCAATTCTTACCGCAATGTGGAATGAGATATTGAAATTAACTGCATTCTGTTTCAGTTTGTGACGTTCAGTGTTATCCACTTTTATTTTTATTTCAGCAATCTAAAATACTGACTTATCTATCGACATTTCAAGTTGTTACCATTAGTTGGACAAGACAATCAAATCGCCATGCAGGGGACCGAGAACAACCGCCTTTCGTCTTTTAAGAACAAGGGCCGGGACAATTCTGTAAGCTTTATTCAGTTCATCTTTTGAAATATAATTGTGCATTTTATATAAATTGTCCCTCAAACATAATTATTTCCTAAATTAAATTTGCCTCGGAATAGAAAATGTCTAAGTGGAATCATGTATCGTCGTCGTACTATGTGAAATTTTAAAATTTTAAAATTAATAATTTTGAAATTTTAAGAATTTTGAAATATGATTTTAAACTTGAATTATACAGGAAATGCGGCGACGCCGACAAGAAGTAACGGTGGAACTACGCAAGTCGAAGAAAGATGACCAGATCTTCAAGAGACGAAACATCAGACTTGAGGAAGAGGAGCAAGCTCCGACCCCACTACAAGAACAAAAACAGGTTAGAGGACATGCTAAACATGATCTGTCGGAGAAATTTGTCTAAGATATTCCCCAGTGCTAAATGGTCTTTTTTACAGGTCAAATGGAGTGCTTGGAGGCCTATTCTGTTGGTTGGTTGGTGCCTCCTCGCATCCGGTTAAAGGCACAGGCTCGTCAGCAATGCACGCGCGCCAAATTCGTGCCACGAAATACGCAGCTCCATGCCTTTACTATAGAGCTGCGTATTAAGGACTAGTACATCAGAGAACTCTACTGGTCCTGCTGAAAATGCGGTGGTCCACGGGTGCTTTTCAAAATGGCACCGAGATATACTGAAACGCTTTCTGGTTTAAGGTCACAAGAGTGTAGGATGGATGGGGTTGCTTTTTGATCCGACACTGGGGCATGTCTGGAGAGATCAGAGAAAGAAATGAAGTTATCTGAAAATGTCTAAAGCGATCAGAGATTGTTTGTGGTAACCAGGAATTGTTTGCATTGAGTAAGAAATGTTAACTGTGGATTAGGCATCGGGGAATGTTTCCATGAGTCATGAAATGTTTTCACTGCTCCATCGGACCAGCATTTTTGACAGATCTAGTGGTCCTTCTGATTTTTTACTGGTCTCAGGCCACAGGACAAGTGCTAATTTCGACCTCTGGTCAGTTAATAAAATCACTAATCCAGTTTCCCAAAATTACTTCAAGAAAAGGCAAAGAATTCGCAGTTGATGTAAAGTTCATAAATAAAATAAATTCTCATCTCTAGCCCACTGTTAACCTGACCGTTGAGGAGATAGTCGCAGGAGTTGGTGCCATCGACCCAGCTAAGCAGTTCCAGTGTGTCCAGGCAGCGCGCAAGATGCTGTCTCGTGAACGTCATCCTCCCATCAACTCCATCATCAAGGCTGGTCTTATCCCCAAGTTTGTGGTGTTCCTTGACTACAATGACAAGTAAGTTTTTCCATTGAAAGAAGCATGTCTAGATCATATTATTGGACCCCATGGGTGTTAAAGGCAGTACACATGATTGGTATCTCGAGGAATCCGAAATGTTCACAGATTTACACATACACGATATAAACATGACGGCAACAAACTTCCGCTGAAATGGTTTTGTCTGAAGTGCTATAGTCTTTGAGAAATGAGCAAAACAATTATTTTTCATCTCGCGAGACGTAAATTCAATTCGCCCCAAAACCGTTTCACCCAAGTGCCATTTCGCCCCCAAATTTAAACCACTTCGCCCAAGTGCCATTTCACCCCAAATCACTTCGTCCAAACACTACCTCGCCCAAATGCCACTTCAAAATCACTTCGTGTGCAAGCCGTTGTTCAGGGAGAAGTGGTTTTGGGGCGAAATGACTGCAAACCTCGGCCTTTTTGACTGTTTTCTTAAAAGTTAGACGAAATACAAAGCTGGTTTTTGCTCAGGTTGGTTTCAATCATGCATATCTTCAATCACACAGGGGGATAAAACTATTTGTAACAGTTTACCAATCATGTATACTATCTTTAAAGGTAATGGGATTATACGAATGTTTGAAAACCCGTGGCAAATTACATTTTCAAATTGCAATGTTGGCATATCTCTATCTGTTTAAGAAGTTTACAAATTGTAATTTCAATAAGAGCTGCACTGTCAATGCAAGATTCTGCTTATAACTAGGAACATTTTAGGACCAATTCCGGGTTTGCTTTCAATGTTCCGTGTCTGCTTCCTCATAATACACGGTTCCTGTTGTAACAGGGTAACCTGCCAAGTCAAAAGGACCCTTTATAAACGAGATTTGACTGTATAAAAACGAACAATAATTCCGTCATTTTCCAATTTGTTACCCTCCTCAGTCCATCCATACAGTTCGAGGCTGCATGGGCCCTGACTAACATTGCTTCGGGCACCCCGGAGCAGACTCTAGCAGTGGTTAAAGAGAACGCCATCCCACACTTTGTCAAGTTGCTGCTGTCTCCGCATGAGAACGTCAGAGAGCAGGCCGTTTGGGCACTGGGGAACATTGCAGGTAAAATGATGTGGATTTATTTCCTAAAACCTGCGATTCTCTTGCGCCACGACGGAACACTCGGCATCAAGCAGAAAAGTAACACTCGGGTCACAAACTGAACAAATCGTGAGACTATCGCTGAATAAGCAGTGACTCAACACACAATAATTGCAACCATGCTCATGTCACGCACGATGGCGAGATTTTGCCGCACGTATTGGCTAAAGAAATTTAGATTTGCGTCTTTTCTTTCATAGAACTTGGCTGTGACTATGAGCATCACGTTGCAAAAGTTGAACATGTTTTACTCTTGCGATTGTTGTTGGTTTTTTTTAAGTTTTTTTTTTAGCGCTGCCTGATGCTGGCTGTCGTAATGCCATGAGAACTACACTCGGGTCGCAAAACAATCGCCGAATGATTTTCATGCCGACAGGCATAGCTCGGGTGCAGCTTGGTAAAAGGCAGTTGCCGCCTGTTCTGCGTCGTTGCAAGTTCGACCTAAGGACGGCTTAAGATTATCGCTTCATTTGAAACAAAAGTGCTCCATCTGAAACATTCGCTGAAAAGATTTCTTAATTTGACCAAGCAAATTTGTAATTTGTTAGCCCGAATGCCTCTGTCCGCACACATCTTATGTGTGACGGCCAGAGCAGTAGGCCTTCACCAGCGGCCAGATTTTTTTGGCGCGTAGCATTGGAATGCAATTACAACACGCCAAGACTGCTGCCATTTTTGAAACGGCAATGTAGGAACGATATTTCTCTTGGCCAGATGGATGAAGATTTCTGGATAAGGCTTTGAATAAGTCATCTGGATTGCTTGTCCGAATATGATATGATGGTTCTTTTTGAGTATGAGTTCAGGCATGAGTTGGTGTGTATAGGTACCCTAAGGCATAAACAAAAAAAAAGTTATGTTGGCGTAACGGGCCCCCAAAAATAGGGTAGGTAGGGATTTTTATTTTTATTTTTTTTTCTTTTCTCCCAGCAACGAAAATGACATGAAAAAGTGGAAACCAAAATCAGACAAAATGCTGGCCGTTTCATCGGATTCCACATCTTTGTATGGACCGCTTCTTCCTTTGACGATTGTATTTTTACATTAAACAAAGACTTGAAAAAAATTACCTTCTAGAACCAACAGATCATCTAATTCTAAGATATGTGACCGGCTCCAGCAAAACCCAACACTTGTGATGAAAATTCAAAATTTAAGTTTTGGTATCAGCTTAGTGTGCATACAAAAAGGTATCTTTTAAAACATGTTTGAGGAAATTCTGATAATTTTTGGCGAAGTTATGACTAATTAAAGTATGACAGATCAGAAAAAGTGAAATGGAGCTATTGGTCTTTAAAGTTTGACAAACTAGTTGATTATTTTAATTTGTTAATAATACGAGGAATTTTGAGACAGTTCAAACAACAAAACAAATCTTGAATGTATCCTGATGTTGATTCTGCCAAATTTTCAAGTTGGTCCCAGACGCCATTTTTTAAGGTTGTGGGCCCATATCACGTAATGGGAAATGCCGAGAAGCGTCGGGTTTTGCCAGAGTCGGTCACATATACTTCCCACAAGCACTTTTGTCGCAAATGTGTGATCTTTCATTGTTCAGGTGACGGCCCTTCATTGAGAGACGAGGTCATCAGACACGGAGTGCTCAGTCCTCTGCTACAACTCATTCAACCAAACACAACGGTAATAAAATTATTTCACAAATTGGTAAATACCTTGGACAGTTTACGCATCCCTATTGACCTTTATCACGGTCCGTCCATCTTGGTCTTGTTCTCCATATTACGTGGTGGGCACAATCAGTGCGTCTGCGTGACCGCACAATCGCGTGTGTAATCTCCCGTTAAGAATAAATGTCCATGCTGCATGCTCTCTTGATCACGCAACGCCTGTGCCATTGTAGTGCACACAATGAACAATTTCGAAACGGGACCACTTTTTTTTTCTGCAAGCCATGCTTTAGTTACGTTCATTTTAATAGGACAAAGGGAAGACGGCCGCACTGTGATAAAGGTCTATTGGCTGCAGGCATGTCATGTGGCCAGTCTTAAACAGACGATAAAGACCAGCTGGCCCAGTTTTAAGCACTTGGGTCTACTCCGGCCCATGTCGCCCTTGTCAGTTTCAGCACGCAAGAAACGCGAACGCGCAAACACACACGCGCAAACACACGTGCCTGAAAGCAAATTGCTTGGCCATGTTTGTAAGCGTACAACACGCATGCAATGAGCATACAGCATGCATTTCATCAAACAAAAAAGCCTGAAGCACTTTGAATGAACATGTGTGTATGGTGTATTATTGATCGGTAAAGCTGGCTTACAAAACGTCAGATTTTTTGCGAGTTTTACTGACTTGCACAAAAAGATATTTATAAACGGGAATAAGTGAGTTTGGTCAGTTTTAAATGTACAGTTTAGGACCGTTCAAACCATTAATTTCATAAACAAATGCTTACAATAAAAAGCAAACCTTTTCTGTGACTTTCTGACAGGCTCCCTATCTCCGAAACATCACCTGGACCTTGTCCAACCTATGCCGCAACAAGAGCCCACCCCCACCTGATGAGGTTGTCACGGCTGTCCTACCTGCCCTGGGCTCACTCATCTATAACTGTGATAAGGAGGTACTGGCCGATGCATGCTGGGCACTGTCGTACCTTACTGATGGCACAAATGAACGAATCAGTGTAAGTATATTAGTCTTGCCATTTTGGGCAGTTTTGAACCAACAGACTGTCTTTAAAGGCCCTATGTATCATTTGCAAGATAAAACGTTTTACAGATTCGTAATATAAGAGCGTAACATATCTAAGGAAGAATGTTGGTAAACTAGCCTGAAGAAATTTTAGCTACTTAGATGCATCAATGCTTCAGAAAACCTTGAAAATCTATATATGGATTTTGTGTACAAGTGAATGGTAAAAAAACCACCTTCGGTTGTCAATTTCCAACATGAAATACCATTTTGGACGGAAATAAATTCATGTGGTGTTTGTTACCATTGCTATCAACATTTTGGGTAAAGTTTTCTTGTCAACTCATGAGAAACAAAATTGGGTCATTTTATCTGCAGACATTGATCAGTTGGTAATTTCTACCGCAAAGATAACATTTTGCACTGGTGAAAAATGTGGATGTTTTTTTTACCATTGCTATCGAACACTTTTAGTCTAGCTTTTCTTGTCAACTCGTTAAGTAAAATTTTGGGTCACTGCAAAAGATGTATTAAGGCTTTAAAAAATGTGTTCTTTTTAAAATCTTTTTCAGCATGTCGTGCGAGCTGGGACTATCCCAAGGCTTGTGCAACTTCTGGGCTGTGAGGAGATCTCAGTGGTGGTACGTATTTCGCATTTTAATTTGTGCTTTTCAAAGTAAGAATCACTGTCAATAATGTGGCTTTTCTTGTTTTTCAAAATGTCCAAATGTATTTTTTGGAAATTGTCTTCACAGACCCCTACTCTTCGTACTCTGGGAAACATTGTGACTGGCACTGACGATCAAACACAGGTACGTTCCACAAATGTGGATTACATGATTGGTAAACTGTTACAAACGGCATTATCTCCATGTGTGATTAAAGATTATGCATTATTAAAACCAACCTGAGGAAAAATCGGCTCCGTACTTCGTCTAACTTTTGAGAAAACAGTCAAAAAAGGGTTTGCAGTCATTTCGCCCCAAAACCACTTTGTGCTGAACCATTTCGCCCTGAACCACGGCCTGTGCACGAAGTGTTTTCGGGGCGAAGTAGCATTTAGGCGATGTAGTGTTTGGACGAAGTGGTTTGGGGGCGAATTGAATTTGTCTCATGAGACGAAAACTAATTGTTTTACTCATTTCTCAAAGACTATAGCACTTCAGACAAAACCATTTCAGGGGAAGTTTTCTACCGTCATCATGTTTATATTGTGTAAGTTAGGTGTAAATCTGTGAACATTTCTGATTTTCGAGATTACCAATGATGTATACTGCCTTTAAACCACCAACTTCCAAATCGATGCATCCGTGAAGCCTCATGCATACTGCGCGTATTCTTACTTGTTCAGTAATGCCAGTGTATAATGCAAACATGGATTTTTTTAGCCCAAGGTTTTTTTTTAAATCAAATTTTGGGACCCTGCATATCCTTTGTGCACGAGCTTTAAAACTGCATTTCTGGTAACCCTCTGCACACCCCTTTCCCAACAGGCCGTCGTCGACTCTGGCGCCCTACCTCTAATGGCAACCCTCCTACGTCACCCCAAGAGCAACATACAGAAGGAAGCTTGCTGGATGATCAGTAACGTTACCGCGGGCAACGTGCCACAGATTCACGCAGTCATTGAAGCTGGGTTGCTGGAGCCGCTCATGGAAGTCATGTCGAAGGTAAATGTTGCCGTTTTGGTTTATCTGTGAAATAAGAGTTGAACTATGATTTAAAGACAAAGGCTTGTCAATGCGCAACGAACAAATTTGTCCCACGAAATTCCCCGTGCTTTATACCTTGCCCGAGTAGGGCAGCCAGCGCTTACTAATTCCCCACCCCTGGGGCAAAATTTGGGTGACAAAATGCCCACTCATGGGGGCGAAACTAGATTAGTTTCCGATACTATCGCTTATTGCGGAAATATAAGGATCGGTAAAGGGCGGCCATGACGGGAGAAATCTGCCCGTGGTTATTTATTTTTTTTAGTAAGTGCGTATATTTTGCATTGACATTTGTAATCCGGCCGTGCGTGTCGAACATATCAAAAAACTAAATAAAATACATTGCCTGAAGCAAAGGGCTTTGCCAATTTTTAAATATAAAACACACAATGCGCACACACAAAGACGACCAATCACAGATCAAAATGAAGCGCCCTTTACCTGTCCTTGTATTCTCATATGTGGATGGGAACCAGTCTAGGGGCGAAACATGCACATTTTGCTCCAACATGCACTGAGAATTTAATTTCTATGTTTTGAAGTCCCCACCCTTGGGCATAAAAATTGTGACCAAATCCCCACCTAATTGGTGGGGGAGGGGAGGGGTGGGGGAAACGATTGATAAAACATCGAGATCTGTAGAAATAAAATAAATAACTTGCTTAAAACAAAACAAAAACCAATGTACCTCAAACAATCTGTCCTCCCCCAGGGTGACTACAAGAGCCAAAAGGAAGCCTGTTGGGCCGTGACCAACCTAACCTCTGGTGGCACCGTAGAGCATATCGTCAAGGCTGTCCAGGCCGGCTGCATCAAACCGCTCTGTAATCTCCTGACGGTCCAAGAGGCTAAAATAATCCTGGTCATCCTGGAGGCTCTTAATAACGTCCTTGAGGTACGTAGTGATAAAATAGCAACTCTTGGTTTTGTGGTGGAAATGTGGGTTTTAATTTTGCTCTTTGTTTCTGTTCCTAATTCTAAGACTGGAACTAGAACATCCAATACAAAGACGCCATCCTCTTCCGTCTGTGCTACAGCTATACAGTCCTGGACAAAATAGTTGGGACAGTTGAAGTGTGTACCTTGCTCCCCTGTTTAATGTTGACTGCTGCAGAATTGAGTGGCGTGCACCCCAACGACTCAGCATTGCGCAGGGTTTAGCTGGGGGGTGTCCCAAGCTATTTTGTCCAAGATTGTAGCTTGCTTGCGCATCTATGGAACTCTGGGTACCAGTTGTTGTGTAAACATTGCAAATGTTCGCGTTCTCGGAACGCAGCCCTGATTAAGTAAGACGCTGACAATTAAACAACTGTTTAAAATATTTTGTAATGAGCGCTTAAAGAAGTTGCTCAGTAATACGCGTACAAGTCAGTTTTATCCGCGACTGATCTCTAGATGCGCACAGAGATAAACGCCCGTTACACACCTTATTGTGAAAAATCAAAAAATACCTGTCACAACTGTTACAATTATTTCTGGAAGTTTCCAACTTTACCAGCCGTCACAACCACCGACTAAAATGCATTCGGGTAAAAAATTTCTCATTAATAAATTGCTTCCCTCTTGAACACTCATCACAGGCTGCCAGCAAACTGAACCAAGTTGAAACTGTGACCCTAATGATTGAGGAATGCGAAGGCATTGATAAGATAGAGAAGCTCCAGGAACACAACAAGACTGAAGTGTACGAGGAAGCTGTCAAGATCATCGAGAATTACTTCTCGGAACCTGTAAGTTGGATTTGCACTATAGAGCCACTGTGATGCTATACAAATTTAGTGTGCCATGCGAATGAAAAATTTGTATATTTCAGTAAAATTTGACACTCAACTTGAATTGGGGGAAAGACTTGGGACTTGATTCAACATGGGAAGTATTTGAATTGTCGTTTGAAGGGATTTGCATACCTGCCAACTAGTCCGATGTTATCGTATTTGTTCCGATTTTAAAGTGTTGACAATCGGAACGGTCGACTTGACCTGACTCCACGCGCGCACCGCATGTGTTGTGTACAAATCTGTGGTGCAGTACTAGGTCAACTTGAACTACAGCCAGATTTTTTTTGTCCAATTCATAACTATGCTAAACTTAGTACTTCAGTCAATTATCAATCGGTGATTAGGTTAAACATTAGCTGGTTAGACAAATTTCATAATTCTCTTTTGTTTTTTTAACAGGGCGCTGAGGATGAACAGCTTGCCCCAGGAACCAACACACAGAACGAGTTTGAATTCAACGCAATGGCCACAAACAAGCCAATTGCAATCTAATGGTTTAACCCAGCATATAAACCGTGTACAGAATGTATTATAGAAAACTTGAGTCTTCAGGAAAGACTGTTAGTGCTTCCATTCAAATGTAACATGTGCCACTGGCACTAAATTCAACAGCCTACTAAAGTACGTCACCCTTTGTGTGTTACCGGGGTTACTTGGTCTACACTAAAACCAATGAACTGTTTCCCTACGCTTTAGCAATGGACGTTTCAGATTACCAGCGAATGTTTAGACCCAATTACCATGGCAACTGTTGTCGCACGTCTATAGATTGCTTTATGGTGACGTCATGCCTTCCACCATTTTGGGTGTCATTTGACAATCATGACCCATGTGCTAACCGGCAAGAAAAGCGCATTGGTTGCACTTACCTCTGTTGCTTAACCTTACTTTATGTTGATGCACCATGGCTGTTGTATCGATAAAGATTATGTATTTCTAAATCGTGATCAAGTAAAAAAAAAATGTCGTTTTTTTAAAAGCCCAGTAAATGCTCAATAATTTGAACGTATCGCAATGCGTCTTACGTATGCGCGCGTGCGACATTTTTCGAATGAAAACACGTGGATTGGTATTTTTTACAAGCGTTCGTGTGCGTCGTTGGCATGCGCATAGCTGGTGATGCCCAAACATTCCTGGATGTTGCACATGGTCGAAAGCAATCTATAGACTAAGTGTCGATTGTCAGGGTAACTGGGTCTAAATATTCACTGGTAATCTGAAATGCCCATTGGTAAAGCACAGGGAAACAGTTCACTGGTTTTAATGTAGACCCAGTAACCTTAGCAACACACAAAGGGTGACGTTTTCACTTTGTACTGTTTGGCAAGTTTTTGCACTAAATTCAATTGTGGATATAAATTCAACTGAAATTTTGCACTCGTCTTTTACACTCGGTTGCGACAAATTGTTTTCACTTTCTGCACGTAACTGAGTTAGTTTGACGAAACCTTTGTACTTTTCTACTGAAATTTACGTCATGATGGTTGCATTTCTAGCAATAATTTAAAGATTTTTCTACAAAAAAAGATTAGTGTGAGAAAGCAAATTAATGAAAATATTACGTCGGATTTAAGCTTTTTGATATTGTTGGCATATACTGCAGACAAATTATGGTCTATCCTTTATGCAAACTGTTTTTTTTTTGGTCTATCAGTATTCAATTTTGTATATAAACATTAAAAGTGGATTTAGGCATGACCAACAATACGCCCTTTGCAAGGGTGGCCATGACGGGGGCAGTCACATTGTCACCGCACATTAGGGATGAGAATCTAAGGTTAATTTATAAACTGGTTTGCAATTCTTTCAAGTGTTGGTTAACCGTTCGGCCGACACTAAAGATTGTTGCTGGTGTTTATAGATGCATGTACATAATACCTCAAGGCCCCCAAAATCAAGGTTGTAAAGTGTATCCCCCCCAAAAACCCCTTCTCGAGTCAAGCCGCGTCAAACTGGCTTGGAGTCCCGTGTGAAGTCAGGCATGTTGGTCAAGTCAAAGTCACAATAAATTTGTTCAAGCTAATTTCAGGACTCTCTAAATGCTAAAACTTGCATTCGTGTAGGGTATTTTTGTTGTTCTGGCCAAGAATGCTCCTTGTATTAAAGCTTTAGTGCTGAAATACAATTCAGTCCTCAAAATGACGAAGTAATTAATAACATTTAATTTTTGGCAGACCATAGTAGAAAAATGTCCGAGTCCAGTCGTTTGAGGTTAGTCTCGTGTAGAGTCAAGTCGGTGAAAATCGGGACTAGAGTCTGAATCATTACAACCTTGCCCAAAATAATCATTGAACCTTTATCTGGTCCAAATTTTACGAGCCCATTATAAATTGATTAGTTTCATAGTCATTTACAAATAACCCTTTGAAAATTATTGTAAATGCTTTAAAATTGGGTTATGTTTAAACGTTCGGCAAAACGTCCCATCCTCGCACATTTAAATATGAAAGCCCTGTCATGGCTGCCAGTGTAAATACCCAAAAAGAGTAGTCTATTGGGTCATAACATAATGCATAAAAATTTACTGCACTTTGTACTGGTGTTTAGTTGGGAAAACAAGTGTTTTGGTATTCATAAAATACATAAACAATAACTTAATTTAAATGACTAATCTTTATTTGACTGATCAAAGATTAAGTATTTGTACAGAAATGAAAGGCCGTTTTCATAGTCTCTTGCAGCGTATATAGCTGTACATAGTGAGCTGTATAAAGCGAAGAGGCTCCATGTACAGATAAAATGTATATAAGAAACGGATCTCATTCGTACTGTTCACTAACCAAGATATCTTTACAAAATAAAGTACACATCTTTTAGGAAAATGTATTGTACTGTTTATTTCTTTCACTACAATTTACAGACATGGGTCTTTCTTTAAAGGCAGTACACATGATTGGTATCTCGAAGAATTGGAAATGTTCATATTTACAAAACTTGCCCGATATAAACATGACGACAGCAGAAAACTTCCTCTGAAGTGCTATAGTCTTTGAGAAATTAGCAGAACAATTATTTTTCGTCTTGCAAGATGTATATCCAATTCTCCCTGGGCCACTTCGCGCACAGGCCGTGGTTCAGGGGCGAAATGACTCTACATCCTTTTCTCAAAAGTTGGACGACATACGGAGCTGGTTTTTGCTCGGGTTGGTTTTTATCATGAATATCTTCAATCACACGGGATAAAACTATTTGTAACAGTTTACCAATCATGTATTCTATGTTTCAAAATGGGAGTCGGTGCGACATTTTGATACAGTTGTAAGTCTTCATTTTTTATTCAAAAGTTCCCATGCACTTTCTAAATTATCTAAAATACGATACAGATAAAAAGCAACTTGGCTCTACTGGGATTTAAACCGCAGACCTTCTGCTCAATGTGCAGATGCCCTACAATTGAGATATGAAGCCAACTGGTGGTCTCGAATCGCGGTAGTGCAGATGTTCTTCACCGATTGGGATTGGCTATCATGTGAGGTTAGCAAGCCCTACAGAGGGATAAACCCCTCAATGAGATAACCACTCCTCCCAGAGATCACTTAGGATACACCCCTACCCAGCTTGCCCCAATTATTAAGTATGAATAAATTATATTTTTTTTTAGGGATTATGACCCAGGGACCACCAGAGTGAATAAATTTGATAAAAATGTGGACAGATGTCCATGAATTGGTAGGGCGCGTTGAACAGAATGTTCGAATCCCAGTGGAGCCAAGTTGTTTTTCACTGCATCCAGATTTCCCAAACTCACGGACATTGGTCCACATTTGTATCAAATTTATTCAGCCCGTCAGTCCCGGGGTCATAATCCCTGAAAAAAAATGTTTTATTCATCTAGAATACTGAAAAATAGTTAGACTTTAATAGACCGATCCAGTAAGCTCCGCCCATTTATAAATTGTCTAGCAACATGCCACACGTGCCATGCACGTGTGCAGTAGAGTCGCGTGGCCGTGCGTCAGCGTCCGCACCCTGGTCAGCGCGTATTGAAACAGCACACAGAAACTGCACGCTCGAAAGCAAAATGTGCACTTAGATATCCGGTGGTATGCGTGCCCGTACAACACGTCTGCGATACGCGTAACGCTCGTGATCGAACAAAAACATCTCGACACACATCTAGAACAAAGTGAATGCAAAACGACAAGCTAATTTTTTTAAGTTTTCACGTTTACACAAAAACACATTTATGAAGGGATTTAAAAGTAGGTTAGGATAGTCTTATACAATCCGTTTTAAACCGGCTAGGGTCCTCTGCGGTGATAAAAATGATGTTTATAGTGTTTTTGTGTCACTCGTGCTGCATTTGCCGTAGCTCGATCTGTGCACACAATTTTAAGGACTCGGGTAACCAATAAAACATTTTTGGTTACCTGAACCTCAGGCTGTGATTGGTCAATTCCAAAATAGGCGGAGCTTACTGGATCGGCTATTGGTATATTTCAAATATTTTTGACAAGTTCCTTTCAATAGCTGCTGGTTGTACAGTTTTAATTCAAATTATATTATGAACATTTCAAAATATCACTGAAATTTAGTCAAACCGAGTGAAATTTCAACCAACTCCACTTTGACATTTCATGTACAGTATTCTTGGGTTTAACTTTCTTAACAACCGGTTGCTATCCGCCATTACTGTGTCCATACTATGGCATGCCAAAGCGAAAATAATTTAATGTTGCACAAGAAAACAAAAGTTGGCATGACTTTTAGATGTTGATAGACTGTTTGAAACTGGCATTCCGTGCTTTTGTTGGCAAGTTTTAAAAAATGTTGACTTGTTTTTCAGGGTTGATGGCAAAATTATCAGTGTTGAATTTGGCGTGCCATACGCGTGACGTCAACAACTATCGTATCCGCCATTACCGTGTCCATACTATGGTACGCCAAAGCGGAAATAATTCTGCCATCAACCCTGAAAAACAAGTCAACATTTTTTAAAACTTGCCAACAAAAGCACGGTATGCCAGTTTCAAACAGTCTATCAACATTTAAAAGTCATGCCAACTTTTGTTTTTCTTGCGCAACATTTGCGAAAATATGCATCAACATTAAATCATCAGTGTTGAATTATTTTCGCTTTGGCGTGCCATAGTATGGACACAGTAATGGCGGATAGCAACCAGTTGTCAAGAAAGTGAAACCCAACAATTAGCCTTTTTTTAAGTACGGCAGACACATTAAGAGGGCACTTTGTGTTGGGTATAAATTAAAAATAAACGCAAAATATTTACATTTTTCACTTTTGTCTCCATTAAAATTACAACATATAAATGAAGTTTTTGCAACAAAACGCAAACGTTAACAAAATTCATACCCAATTATAATTGCGCACTCCCCTTTTGTTTTACCATACTTCGAAATGGCTAAAAGAGGCTTTTTATACTGAAATTGCTCAACTTCCGTAAATTCATGGCTATACATTAGTTTTAGAAAATGTTCAACCCTGATAAATGACCTTCATGCGATAACTACTATGTCCGAATGGCTGAATAATCCAACAAAGAGATAGAAAATAAAAAAGTTACTTTTGTTTGGAGGGATGGCAACAGCAGCATAGCCAGCGACTGGATGCAGCGACATCGCTAGAGGGGGGGTGTGACAACCCCCCCCCCCCCCATTTTTGTCGGCAAAATCATGGTACTGTCGGCAAATTCATGGTGCCGGGGGCCAAAAAATTAACGTGATAATGCTTCTCTCAACAAAAAGTCGCGGCAATGCTATTACGGCGCTGGACATTGTATTATGTCGGCATGCATTGTCCCGCGAAGGCGCTCATTACCAGCACCCCGCCCCCTCGCTAAGCGACTCCGCGAAGGCCCAGCAGCCATCGTCAAATTTTTGTTACACCCACTCCCCATTCAAAATGGTCTAGCGATGCCGTTGACTGGATGTTACTGGGGGAGGGCACCAGTGGCGTACTGGCATACTGAGAATTTTCGCAAGGGGCAGGCCATGCGAAGTCCGAAGTAACTCATCAGCAGGGGGGGAGAACTGGGGGAGAGGGGGATGGGGGAATGGGGGAGAGGGGTGGGGGAGAGAAGTGGGGGAGAGAAGTGGGGGAGAGGGGCGTGGGGGCGTGGGGGGGGGGGGGGGGGGGGGAGTGCTGGTGCCCCTTTCTTTGTACCCCACCTCCAAAATTGTTTATCAATTTGGCATATATTACAATAACATCACCGTACCACAAAATAATTTTCTTTCTTTCCAAGTTTGCCAAATTTCCAGTGGGGGCGCGCCGATTTTTTAGGGAGAGGAGAGGGGGAGGGGGGCGCGCAAATGACATTTATTTATTTTGCCAGTGTACATCATTACTTTTATGGGATGGCAAACACAAGCTATATTAAAATACAAAAGAAGGGGAAAAAACCACAATCTCATTTTGGACACATTTTTAATCGGTCAGAAAATTCTCCTTGTTTCGATGCGCATACGGCCAGTCAAACATAACGTCCCATAACAAGCGCTCATTTCTTGAGTGCCTTGCGTATGAGCGCCATTCGCTGCTTGTGGGCTTCTGTCGACGCAGGTCTTTTGTACTGTCGATTTTCCTCCAAGGAGTACCCGGGGATGAGCATGTTCCAGTTCCGTTCTGTATCGTGGGGAAATAAAAATATTATTTCCGATTTTAGAAGTACACTTTGACCATTTTTGATAAAAGCTTTGTCAAAACTGATGCAAAATACGAAAGATGGTTAAAAAGTAGGAAAACATAGGATTTGCACAAGTATTCTTTAAAATGTCTTGTTTAATACTAGGAGTTTCGAGATGCTCACACCGGGTAACACCAACCAACACCGGAGCGTTCTTTTAGCCATCACGTGTTACACGAGTCTGCCCCGGTGGCAGCCACCACTACCCGAGCTCGCGGGCGGGTCTGTGGTGTAAAGACGTCACCTAGTAACCGCGAGTAGTAAAACATGGCGGACAGTTTGGAATCGTGACGTGAGTACGAAGAAAAACACAGATTTATGACACAAAATAAGAGGTAATAGGGCTGTAAATACATGTAAATACATTTTACTAAATCAGTAGATGTCTGTGGGCATTGACAAAGTTTATTGCCGTACTTTAGGGCAACTATTTTTGCGTGGCACCGGCTTCATTTTTCATCGCGAGTCGAACAATAACGGCATTAATAAAGCCCTACCCGGCAACAACCTTTGACCCGTGCTCCCAGAATTTAAAGCGAAACCCTGTGTCGTTCGTTTTGCATCTTCTGGGGGCTTCCCCCGGTGTAAACCCCATGTTACCCGGTGTAAGCATCTCGAACGCCCCTAATGTAATAGACTACTAAAGTGTGACATCAGTTGCCATGGTAATTGGGTCTAAACATTTGCTGGTAATCTGAAATGTCCATTGCTAAAGCGCTGGGAAACAGTTCACTGGTTTTAGTGTAGACCCAGTAACCTTGGCAAACACACAAAGGGTGACATTTTCACTTTAGTAGTACCAAATTTTCTGGAAATATTTGTCGAGGACAAATTTGTGTCCCCAAAACACATGGGCTTATTTCAGTCTCAACATTTACCTGACATTATACGTCTTCTGTCTGGTACGCTGCCAGCTTTTGGCCCATGTGTGACTCGTTTGCGTACGGGGTATTTTGGCTATAGGGCACGGCACCAGAGTGCAAGCAGCGCAAAATGCTTTTTAGCTCAAGTGACATGTCTTCAATAAAAGCGCGCGGAAGGTCTTACAAAAGCTATCAAGGGGCCGTCCAAAGTTGTCAACATTTTCACAGTTCTACAGAGTGTAGTAATTTTCAAGACGGCCTCCCTCCCTCCCTCGGAAATACTTGAGGATACTTTCTGGTTGATTTGCTGCTGAAATTGCGTTCGAGGCTGTCATAATTCATTTTCTTGTTGTTAACATTTCTAGCTACATTTACATTAATTTTGTTTGACGATGTACATCTTTAATATAAAGCAACCAAACTTAGGATGAGAGAAGAATCATATGGGCCTTATCGCGATTCAAACCCGAGACCTTTGACTCACCAGGCAGATGCTGTACCAGCTGAGCTATAAGGCACAGTGGTATAGACCGTATCGAATAGCCGCCATTTCGTAGGGCTGTTTCTTTGTTCCTTGAGGACATGCATGGTTGCACATATTGTGCTTCCATTGTTGAACGGTTTAGGTAACAAAAGGTGCCCCACGAAATGGCGGCTATTCGATACGGTCTATACTCTTAGGTTTTCTTTGCGAACCCAATTTTTCTCTCAGTGTTGCATGGGAGCGCAACGAAGCAAACTAATGATTTTAAGCTACCAACATTCCAGTGATTTTCTGGGCAGGGTGTATCTTGCGTGTACCCACTTCTGGATCTAAATTATGACTGTACATGGGTTTTTCTTGCAACTACCACCTTCCAGGCTATATACACTCGACCAAAAACGTTCTGTCACCAGTAAGACATTTAGATATTTATTATTAAATTGGATTTAATGTAGGAAAATAATATATCAAATTTTAGCTGAACATATCCCTCAAAGGAATAGAGCTCAAGAGAGTTCATGATGGCAAGCTTCACTGAACAGGAATGCAACAAAGGAGTGTGGGGTCAGAATGAAAAACACCAAAGAACAATGCAACTTGTGATTTGGGCAATTTGTGTGTATACAATTAGGAAATATTTAAGTGAGTTTGGATTTATTAATGTCTTGTCAAAAACATCCAAATCAAAATGGTTAAATTGTCCAATCTTAATCGTGCCATTGCATTAGGTATGGTGGAAGCAAAATACTGAATTGTAACTCCCCTTGCTTGAGTGCAATAAAGTTGACATCGTTGTTTTTTTTGTGTTTTTCATTATGACCCCACACTCCTTTGTTGCATTCCTGTTCCATGAAGCTTGCCATCATGGACTCCGTTGAGCTCTATTCCTTTGAGTGATATGTTCAGCTAAAATTTGATATATTATTTTCCTACATTAAATCCAATTTCATAATAAATATCTACAAATGTCTTACTGGTGACAGAACTTTTTTGGTCAAGGGGGTACATTGGCTGGGTACTACTCTAGCATTATTTTATTATCTTTAAGCAAACTTGAATCCGTGTTTCTGATTGGTGGATCCATGGCAACAACAGTGAGACATTGTGACATATACCCCTTCCGTTTTTTATGTCGCACTCTGCGTAATGCGTCCAAGTTTTCCAAGTGCATTTCCCAGCCTGAGCGTTTGTGCGTCAAGTTTTCTTGAAAATAAATTTGTTATCCTTCGGCCTCGTGGTATAATTATGGGACGCAGACACGCTACATTATGCCGTATTCCACTCACGCTCGTGGGATAACTAATACTATCGCTAATCTAATACGTCAATACATCCCCATCATCTGATTGGTGCATCGTCAGTCACATGTCATTGAATTATTCAGTATTAATTAAATACAAATTCAAAAAGCAGCGACAATTCAAAACAACAAAAATTACAAATTCAAGGTAGCTGACCACCTAAAATCAGCTAGTAAAATCAAGCAAACAATAGCGCACCTGCACAATTTTTTATGCAGTTTTTGTCGCTAAATGTTTGTAACTTAAAATGACCCAGTGACCTATAGGCTGCGTTCGGGCATGCAGTTCTCGCTACTCCGGAGTAATGCGTGCGCATTGCACTCAGGTCACATTATGCGAACGGCAAGTCAGCAGTCCGCATGCGCGAATGGTCATCAGTCAAGATGGCCGTCTCTTGCCATGACTATACAAAAAACTGCACACAAGAAACTGAAGAAAATACAGACCGTAAGTCGTGAGAACCTTTGATGCCGTCTAAAACAAACCTTAGTGAGTTGTTATTTCAGTCATCGAGTTGACACGTTGAGCAAATTCACAAAAAATCCCCCCTATATTCCGCCGTCTTCGTACAAATCACATGACACTCGTCAGGAGTAAGAGCACACTCCCCATTTGTTGGAGAGTAGCGAGAGCATACTCTCATTGACCCGAGTGTCGTTAATCTTGCCGTTCGCTCACGTGTACTCGTGTTAACACGAGTACACGCCCGAACGCAGCCATGTCGTCACAGAACACAGTAGCTAACAACAGATTCACTTATTACTGGCCTAGAATTTGTAATTAAAATTCCCAGGCAAGGCATTGAAAATGAATAATATAATCTTACCTAAATGAAGAAGTATGTCCTTAACTTCCAGTGTGTTAGACTTCCGATGTTTAGCCAATTGGCACCCGGCAGTTACTATATTCTCAATAAAGTCATCGGCGATTTGTAGGAGCATCTACAAAGATGAACAATTTTGTTTGCATTTTTTCCCAAAGTCGTATGATGTAAATATCTGTGCATGTAATAAGTCAATGGTTTTTACAAAAAGCAGTGCTTTGACGTGTACACTCAAGAAACGGTACAGAGTGTGTTGGACATTGAATTTATGGAAAGCATACTTGAAAAACTAATGCCTAGCGTACATCGACATTGCAACTGGACGCAACTCAACTGATCAGTTGCTGTCGATGTATGCGTAGCGCGCTCATCGACAGCAACTGATTAGTTGTGCAACTAGCGGCAACTGGTAACATCCAGTTTTCAGAGCGCGCACATCGACACGGCAACTCGGTAAAGCCTAGAGTACATTGACCTTGCAACTGGAAGCAACTATTGCTTGCAGTTGCTGTCGATGTGCGCGCACGTATTCAGACACACACACGTGCAACTGACGGCAACTAGTTGCTACTAAGCGTACATCGATGCAACTGACCGCAACTGGGTACAACTAGTTGCCAGAAAGTAGAACATGAGCCAGTTGCCAGTAGTTGCAAGTACGCACACATCGACCTTTTTGAGCAACTGATCAGTTGCTCCCAGTTGCCGCGAGTTGCTTCAAGTTGCCAAAAACGCCAGTTGCCACTAGTTGCAATGTCGATGTACGCTAGGCTTAAAGGTACAGGCTCGTCAGCAATGCGCACGCGCCAAATTCGTACCACGAAATACGCAGCTCCATTGCAAAGGCACGGAGCTGCATATTTCGTGACACGAATTTCGTGACTCGGTATTTGAACAATGAATGGCCTTGTGAATTAAACAACACCTTAATCTGTTGATACACCGAAACGGTCGGTTTGATGTCATATTTTCGTCCAACCACTATGCAAGTTACAACATGAAGTCTATAGTTGGAGCACATATTGTTTTTGAGACGGTAAATTCGGCAATAAAAAGGCTAATGTAACTTCCTGTGAGCTGTGAGTTCAGATGTGCCAAAATCAATTAATTTTGCGGCAAACTTTTTTGTCGAAATCTTACAAAAAATTCAAGCATCAGATATCGAATATTCGATCAAAAATAAAAACGTTTTTTTGAATAGTAAATTATTTGAAAATGCACAGGCCTATATTATCTGAAGAAAAAAAAAAGAGTAAATTTTTTAGAGCAGTTCGATTCATACCTCTTCTACGTCTTCATCTAGCTGTGTGTTTGGATCAACTTCCTTAACAAGATCCTGAATTCGTTTCTTGTCCAAAACCTAAAATTAAAAATGAAAAGAATTTAAAAAAATATCTCAGGGACTATCAGAGAGGTATCAGAAGGAATATCAGTCAAGATATCAGACAAATATACCTGGGAATATCTGAGAATATATTATATGGTTGTGACATTTTCTGTTTCTTGGAGAATCCTGCAGTTGAGGAGCGTGTCCAGATCACATTTTTGAGCCCCCATTTTTCCCATGGGTGTTGAGATTTTGATACCATATCATTTGTCATATTTTTCTCATTACCATTCTGAAATTTCGCACTCTCAATCCGTGTATTTTCAAGAATATCGTCAAAAAAACACCAATGTTTTGTAAGCTAATTTATCCGTTCCATAAAGCAGTGCAGTGATTACACCAACCTTTTTGCTTCCACATCCATATTGGAGATTGCAAATTTCCCGTTTTCTTCCCATGGATAGTATTTTGGGGAGGTATTTTATATGATTGTTGGGTTAAAACAAAATCCATTTTCTGGAAGAAAAAGAAATTAACAATCTCTTTTAAAACGTATTTTTTTTATGTCGTACCTGATTGGGATCAATACTGCCGTGTATACCCGTTGCCATGACGTTATGTTTATTGACAACAGGGGGTGCCACAGTGTGAGAAGCGCTGGGTACTGAGCTCACACTCTGGCTGGTTGTGCTGTTGGCAGTAGAGGGCGCTATAGGAGGGGTACTGGTTCGTGCTGGTGTTGTTTGGGCTGGCTGCTGTTGCACTTGTTGCTTGCTTGATTTTAACTAAAAAGGAAAAAATTTGATAAAGTTTATTTTTCAAACTGTGTCCCTTTCGATTATTTGAAAAATCACTTTTCATTTCCGTATAAATATGCTTTATGTAAGTCGCCATGTTTTGCAGTTTGGCACTCGGACTCGAGAGGGCGTGAGTCAGGTCACAGCATATTTTACATACTTCACTGCGTGTTGGAGTCTGGAAACAAGCATTCAATCCTGACGTCATCCGTTCAATTGTTGCATGGTTGACGTCATTTTTCCTTTCAAAATTTTAACATGCTGCAGCACATAGCCGTGTTGAATGCAAAATTTACCATCAAAATTAATTGTGTTGCTGAACGTTGAAAACAAGTGCCCCAGATTCTCATGAGGGTTTATCCCTTGGGTAATATGTAGGTAGCATTATCGATAATTCCAAACAAATGTTGCCTCCGGTAAGAGTTGGGAAGTTGATCAGAAATATTTTTTAAAATTTAAAATGACTCATCTAGCATTGGAATGTGCAGATTTAATGGAAAAACCCAAAATTTTGAGTGGGACAAATTTAAGATTTTGTGAGGAAACACTTAGAAATTTGTCAGCCTGTCTCATATGTTTTAAACACAAGGTCTGAAGCCATGATCAACTTCTCAATTCTTTCCAAACTTTTTATGGATTTCTGAGGCATAACATAATTTATTTAAAGTTAGAACACATCATTGGTAATCTCGAAAATTAGAAATGTTCACAGATTTACGCCTTACTTACACAATATAAACATGATGACCGTAGAAAACTTCCCCTGAAATGGTTTTGTCTGAAATGCTATAGTCTTTGAGAAATGAGTAAAACAATTATTTTTCGTCTCATAAGACGAAAATTCAATTCGCCCCAAAACCATTTCGCCCAAGTGCCATTTCGCCCCCAAACCACTTCGTCCAAACACTACATCGCCCAAATGCTACTTCACCCCAAAACCACTTAGTGCACAGAATGTTAATGGAAAAATATGACAAACACTCTTTGGAAAAATGGGGTGCTCATTATGAAAAAATGTAATGTGGACACGCTCTTTTAATTCTTCCGTAATTAAAGGCAGAGGCTCGTCAATGCGCGCGTGAGGCCAATTTCGTGTCACGAAATACGCAGCTCCTTGCCTTTACTACGGAGCTGCGTATTTCGTGGCACGAATTTGGCCTCACGTGCGCATTGACGAGCCTCTACCTTTAAAACAAAACACAACGTACCTTTTCTTGTTCAGTTAATGCTCGTGTATGAAGCTCTTTAAGCTTGGCCAAGTCCTCCTGTTGTCTGCTTGTAGCGTTGGGCGTCTGTTCCAGGAGCTAAGATTGAAAACGGAATTTTTGGAGTGCTGTGGATATGGGTAATTTCTTAAAAAACGGACACAGTATACCCTTACAACGCGACACTTTTAGAGTTTGATTTTTCATAAATTCTGTCAGTCGCACATCCTGGCATTTTTGTGACCCGGTGTCATATGCCTTTGTATACGGGCATAGCACCGTGACTGGAGTGAAAACAAATTTGTTCATGCTTTAGCGCGAGGTCAATAGAAACGGTCTGTATACCGGTAAACGATTAGAGTTAATCCCTCTTCAAATCGTTTCTCTGTTGACAGAAAACCGTGTTGTCGGTTTGAAGGGAACCGTTTCCAACTTGTTGGGTTGGTCGATGATTGACAGGTTTACAACTAGCCGCCTGCACGAAGGGAACAAAAGGCTGCTACTGGCCGACGACTTCAAAGGGAGCCGGCCGACGACTTCAAAGGTAGCCGCCCGACCCTCCAGCCGGGCGCACACCGGGGCATGAATGGGTTGTGGTTAAACACCCTTGTTCGGGCGGTCACGTGATAAACAGTGGCAGCGAGTCAGCCAGGAGTAGTCACACAATGGCCCGTAACCCGATAAGTTCTCTATTGTTCAGCGAACGTGGGCCGGGTTGAACATTGCTAATTATCCATCGTCTGGCCAGACAAGTTGAATTGTTTGCTTGTTCACTGTAAACCGTGCAACGGTGTATCGTTTATGTACCGTTTCCCGGTATACAGACCGTTTCTATTTTGACCTCGTGCCTACGTGTACGTTTTGCATATTAAACTACTTTGTTTCTTTGCTTGTCACCATGGGCACACCGTTGTTTTCACTCCAGCCCTACCGAATGTGACATGGCAGCGACCGACAGAATAGAAATTGTTTAGCCCGTCTCATATATTTCGTACACAAGGTCTAAGGCCAGGATCAACTACTTAATTCTTTCAATTTCTTCATTTCCTTACCGTTATCTGTGCCTCGATCTCCCTAATAGTGTCTTGTAGCGTCTTACGAGGGGTACCGGCTGGCTGACTGCCTCCCACTGTGGATGCTGATGCAGTAGGCGCGGCAGAACTTGATGTAGTAATCCCAGGTGGTTGTTCACTCATAGTGTACAATGCACATGGAGTTTACGATCACATACTCAAGCAACTGTGGGTAGGGAAAAACACAAACCAATGTTACTTGTTAGGCCCCAACCTCTTGCAACAGTGCCTCTTTAATGCACACCCCTACTCGTGCGTACCAAGGCCGTTGAAATTGGCCCCATTTCGCTGTGAAAGCAGCGACAGAAATTGTGTCACCGCTCTGGGCCAATCAGGACGCTTGGCAGTGCATTGCGGGGGGCAGGGGCGTGGCGAAGCAGTGAAACGAAAAGGGGGGGATGTGAAGGCATGGGGGGAGTATAGCCCCATACTGTGGCCAAGACTACGCTGCGCTCCGGGCTTGGCCACAGCGGCGTCGCGATGGGCCTTTCGTGAACAACTCGAACAACAGGTGCATTAAAACTACAGTTTCAGAAGCCGTAACTCACCCTATTACCATACTTCGCTAAAAACAGATACGCATTAGGTAGGGTATCGTGCGATGTCTACTTTTCGAGAAAATCCAGCGGGAATTTTACCAAAATTTCACCATTTGCGTTCGACACTCCATGCATCGAGTACTGTATGTACCAATGGTACTGCGCATGTGCATTGTACTTCAACGGCACAATGAACATGGCATGCCAGTACCGTCAGTATTTTGCTGTACTCGATGCGTGGAGTGTCGAACGCAAACGGTGAAATTGGGGTAAAATTACCGCTGGATTTTCTCGAAAAGTAGGCATCGCACGATACCCTACCTAATGCATATCTGTTTTCAGCGAGGTAAGGTAACAATAAGATAGGGTGAGTTACGGCTTCTGAAACTGTGTACTGTAGTTGTTCGAGAAAGGCCCATCGCGACGCTGCTGTGGCCAGTGGCCAAGCCTGGAGCGCAGCGTAGTCTTGGCCACAGTATGGGGCTATACTCCCCCACGCCTGCACATCCCCCGGTATTTTTTTCATATACATTGAACACGGATTTGGGTAAATTTATATATTGGAATCGATAGCTTATTCAATTCTAAGATATACTTCCCACTGACACTTCCGTCGCAAATGTTGCATTTCTGAGATAAATAAATGATAAAATTACTGCATAAAGTAATGTACAAAATGACGCGGCGAGCGGTCTGTGCGTAAGCGCGACAACAGAGGGCGCTGCGCGCACGCGTGAATGGTTATCTTGTGCACTAACTGAAGGCAATTTTTGAAGAAGAAAACGTGATTTTTCTACAGAAAAGCAACATTTGCGACAAAAGTGCAAGTGGGAAGTATATCTTAAAATTACATTATGTGTTGATTCCAGGAGGTAATTTCCTTAAAATCTTTGTTCAATGTATACGAAAAAAATACCCATCCCCCCTTTTCGTTTCACTGCTTCGCTCCGCTACGCCACGTCCCCCCCTCCCCCCACCCCCTTCCCACCCCCTCCCCACTGGCACTGGCAATGATTGACTGGCACTGTTTTTTACAACGAAATCTTCTCCTCTAGGCCTACGCCTGGTCAGAGCCACTGCTAAACAAGATAATGTCGATCATAGAATCTCACATACTCATGCGGACGTTGTATTAGTGGTATATGACGTAAAAATCATGGATAAAATGGAGAAAAATACAGCACTCCACAGAAAAACACCAACTCCAGTAAACTAGAAGAGCGCCCTCTCTCGCCAATCTTTATTTTTTTGGTTACTGTTCAGTAAAAGTTATCAGAGTTTTTAAATTTTTGTTCGACAAATTACACTATAATAAATAAAACATTGCCAACAGCAACAATTAATTATAATAGTATATTAAATACTAATATTTCTTCTGTAATGGTTTAAACATTTTTTACGACGAACATTTTTAGATATTCATTTACTAACCTTTTGAACGAGCCTTCTTGCAATTAATCAAGATGGCGACTTCCGTAAGAACAAAATTGGTCGCTGTTATTTGTACCATATTTTCTTTAAATTTCTGAATTTAATGTGTACATACTAACATTTATTGGCAAATAATCAATATACTGTTCAATATTATGCAGTTGTGCTCCATTTCCCAAGACAGCCTTTCCATAGCTAAGCCATAAACTGGTGTGACGTCATAGGTAGCTAAGATAATCTCAGCTCTTTTTTTAATCACGTCCGCACAGCGAAATAGGTTTGACTGGTAGGCCGCACTGGTAACCGACGCGCATAAAAATTCCTTTGTACACAGACTATGGGTCACACGACGAGAAGACATATTATCATTTAAAACACAAGACAACGGCACTGGCTGTGAGAATACCGGTTTGTTTCGCTAGAATTGTTGGCAAAATAATCATCGTGGCTGGTTATTTCCCTCAAGGACCTGCGTATGGTTATGCCTGGCAAGGTTTGGGTGAGTTTTACGGGGAAATAATGTGTGACACGGTGAGAAAATGACACATTTGTTTTGCGATGGCGGGTTCATGTTCATAACTTCTCTCAGCTCTACTGCTAAAAGACCACATCCCAATGAAAAAAGATAAAAAAAGAGCTGAGATTATCTTAGCTACGTCATAGGGCTATTTCACGGCATCAATTTCTTGAGAAAACAAATTGAGGTTTTTTTTCGTATACATTTAACAAAGATTTGAAGAAAATTACCTCCTGGAATCAACAGATAATCAATGGAATCGACAGAAGTGCAAGTGGGAAGTATAATTGGATTATCTGTTCATTCCAGGAGGTAATTTCCTTCAAATCTTTGTTCAATAATCAATGTATACGAAAAAAATACAAAAATTGGCAACTTACCCGATTAGTTTTTATTAATAAATTCAAGAGTGGAAAAATGTTGATAAGAAAACATTAAGGATTTTAGCATACAGTTAAAAGTACAGATATGAAAGTAAAATCCTTCTATTATTTCCCAAGGAATTTAATGCTTTCCGAATACCTAACTAAACAAATTTAAAATTGCTATTTTGTTCCACAGACGGATGACTCTGTGCCCTCCACATCAGTACCCTCAAGCAGCGGTGAAATGAGTGAAGAGCAGACTCCGGCTGAGAAGAAAGCCGAACGTATGAAGAGGCTAAAGGAACTGCATCTTAGAAGGGTAAAATGATGCATCTGCCAGTTAAATTCCAATACGTCATTTGCAGTGACACACAATTTTACTTCATGAGTAGCGTGAAAAACCAGTGAGAGAAATTGCCGACTGTAGTTGGTTTTTTTTAAAAAGTTGTCTGCAGACAACTCTTCATTACCATTCATTCAGCACAAAAACCATGCATGGATTGTTCTAGCCCTACAAATAGGGCTGTAAATAGCTCGCTTTTCAAATCTGACTTATTACAGTCGCAAATCACAGCCCTACTACGAGGGTGTACGTAGAGGCTAAGTTTTTAACTGCTGAAATCCGAGAAAGTTCCACTACAAATATCGTCCGAAGCACATCAGACCAGAGCACTTTCACATACACCATTGCAATCCTGAGAGTCTAGTGTTTCATAAAATAACGGTAACACTTACGGAATCGTAAATTTGGCCATCTACGATGTCTGGAAACATTGGACAAATTTCGGACAACGTTCTGAGCCGCATTCCCTGGGCGACGCCATCTTAGCTGATATGCTGGCGCTTCTCGATCATGAGACGTCAAGGAGCCCGGCTAACTGCAATATGCATAATTCATATTGACGTCGCGTGTGTTTATCCCAGCTGGCAATACGTCACGCGCGCAGTGCAGCTAGTTATCGAACTGTGCGAGTGACGTACTTGCCAGCTGGGATAAACACACGCGACGTCAATATGAATTATGCATATTGCACAGCCGGGCTCCTTGACCGAGAAGCGCCACCATCGTCCAGAAAAGCGAGCTATTTACAGCCCTATTTGTAGGGCTAGGATTGGTTTTCTGAAGTATTACTGCATCTATGTGGCTGAAATTTCTACAAGGCAGTTTATCAACATTATTCTGTAATAATGCTGGGTAAGAATTTAGTATTCGGACGTCACTAATTTTGCCTTAAAATTATTTATTATACATCAATAAGTGCAAATCTAATGAAGAAACAAAAATTGAGGGGAAAAATATGAAGAATTTACCAGGAAAAACTTAGAATATTTCTGAGTTGTCCCAGTGTATGAGGGCTTATGTGACGTCCGACTTGTTAATTCTTTCCTAATGCTGCTGTTACTGTTTAAAAAGGTTTTCCAATCATAGAATCTATCGTGAAATCATTTTTGATTGCAGAATGAAGCAAGAAAACTTAATCATGCAGAGGTGGTGGAGGAAGACCGGAGGTTGAAACTGCCGGCTAATTACGAGTCGAAGAGAAAACGAGCTGAATGGATCTTACAAGACGATGAAAAACGGAAGGTTGGTGTTCAAAAAACTCTTTTCTTTGCCGAAACAGCAGCTTTTATGTCATATTTGTGTCCAACCACGAGTCCAGTGTACAAGGGCCGACGATAATTTCTGGGAAAAAAAGGAAAAACCTCTTCGTGCGAGAGACTGCTTTGCAAGTTACAACATAAAGTCTGTAGTTTGAGCACAGATTATCTTTTGAGGCGGCAACTTCGGCAATAAAAAGGCGGCTGTATTCCTGTGAGCTGTGAGTTTGGATGTGCCAAAATCAATTATTTCACGACAAACTTTTTGGTAACAATCTTAGGAAACAATTCACGCATCGAATATCGAATATTCGATAAAAAATGAAACTGATTTTTCGAATAGGCACAGGCCTATTAACAGTGCTCTTATTATAAAGGTTTTTTGTTTGACCTTTGACCTGACAGGAAGCCGCGGCCAAAGGTCAAGACTACGACAGACTGAAACTCCTTGAAGTCACGGCAGAAGAAGCTGATGTTTTGGAGAGGAAAAAAAGAAAAAAGAACCCTGATAAGGGGTTTGCAGGTACGCACACATCAATGCCGAAATCTTCTGGCAATGCAGGACGCTTAACCGCTTGACTGACACCGGAGGACGTATAAACACGTTCTGGCAATGTATAGTCACATGGGCGGTTGACGAGTTAAAATGTCGGCTTTGCCAAAATGTGACATTTTGATGCATTTGTAAAATGGCCTTTTCAAGTTAACAAAATTGTTTAAAGACATTTCTGTGCAATTTCTAAATAATGTAAAATATTTTAAATAATTTACAAACTGTTAGATATGTCCTGGTATCATAGTCTTGAAAATATTCAAGAAAATTGTTTCATGACGTAAGGGGGACTTCAAGGCATTTTTAAACTCTTGCGATTACATTTTTGACCCGTTTCTTTCTGGAAAAGGTAGTTGCTGATTTTACCCAGCTGTAGAACCTGGACTTTATCGATTCAAATTACATTATGAGCGAAATTTGTCACATGTAGAAGATCGCACTAGTTTATTGAATCGTTCTCGTTATGTTTTTGGGTAGTATCAACAGATAAAGGTGGTGTTTGATTCATGAGGTCATATATTCTTTATATACTGAGGGTAATCGTTCTCTGAAGTCCGGTAGTTATAAACAATCAACTCCAGAAGTGTCACGACGTAAGGGGGACACTGTGTCCTGTTTTCATGGAATGACCCATCTGCATGACAGACACACCTTGTTTTGTCATGTCTGGGAAATGTTCTCAATTCCAAAATTGAACCAAACCCGACAACTTATTTTGAGTAGCGTATGCAGCATTTTGTCATTTGTACTTTGAGAATAGCCGTACAATCATAGAATATTGTTTGTTTGTTCTTAGGCTATGAGCAAATGAGCTTCCGTCAGTACCAAAGAAACACCAGACAGATGAAGGTCAGCATGGAGGAATATGAAAGACAAAAAGAGAAAATGTGAGTTGTGATTTCAGATTGATTATGATTGATTTGGACAAATGTGACCGACTCTGGCAAAACCCGACGCTTCTCGGCATTTCCCATTACGTGATATGGGCCCACAACCTTAAAAAATGGCCTCTGGGAACTTGAAAATTTTGCAGAATCAACATCGGGATACATTCAAGATTTGTTTTGTTGTTTGAACTGTCTCAAAATTCCTCATATTATTGACAAAAAATTAAATAATCAACTAGTTTGTCAAACTTTAAAGACCAATAGCTCCATTTCACTTTTTCTGATCTGTCATACTTTAATTGGTCATAACTTCGCCAAAAATTATCAGAATTTCCTCAAACATGTTTTAAAAGATACCTTTTTGTATGCACACTAAGCTGATACCAAAACTAAAATTTTGAATTTTCATCACAAGTGTTGGGTTTTGCTGGAGCCGGTCACAAATTTCAAGACGATAGACAGCCGAAGTGTGACGTGGTCGCCATGGTAATTGTGAACGGTTACCATTATCATATCTGTAACCGTATTCGTCACTTTGCGAAACCTATCTTATTGTTTATTTTTCTGGTTGGTTTTTAGGGGAGAAGACATGTACCCAGGAATGAACACCATTATGCAAGGGAATTACAAAGACTCGGAAGAGGCGCTAGACCGCATGGCTACAGACTTGGACAAACAGTAAGTTACGAGTCTTAAAGACAGATTACAGATTGGAAAACTTTTAAAAACAGGAACAGCAGCATTACATAACTAAAGAATAATGTTGATAAACTGCCTTGTAGAAATTTTGGCAAAACAATTTTCTGAAAAATCCATGTATGGTTTTTGTGTATGAATGAATGGTTAAAATATAAATTGTCTGCAGATAATTTTTTTCAAAAGAAAAAGCACCTTAAAGCCCCTTTAACACCGGATCTGCGTAGAGTTGCGTAGGAAATTAGGCTGCGTATTCATGAAAATCTAGCACTGCAGGAATAGTGATAAAAAGTCCAGTAGGGATCAAGCAGTCACTGTGGCTAGGCTGCGCGCAGGTAGGATCTAGGATGCCTTTATACGCTTTTACTGCTTCGTCGGACTGGCGTAGGGTAGCGTACTATTGCGTAGGCATGGCATACAGTAGCGTAGTGTTGCGTAGACTTGCGTAAAAAATGCGTACTTTCTGCGTCTAGTGTCTACGCGGTTTGCGTCCATCTCGCGTACCCCTTTGCGTTCCTCAGCGTATAGTTACGTAGGCCAGCGTACGCAACACTACGCAACTCTATGTATGGCCCGGTGTGAAAAGGGCTTAAGTTGGCAATTTCTTTTACAAAAGTACTATTTTACACGAAAGAAATTCATGTGGTGTTTGTTACCATTGCTATCAACACCTTTAGTTGGGTTTTCTTGTCAACTCATGAAGTACAATTTTGGGTAATGGCAAATCTCTCGTTTTTTCATTTCGCTTGCAGGATCGACAAACGCTCCAAGTACAGGAGAAGGCGAGCTTTTAATGAAGAAGATGACATTGACTATATCAACGAGCGCAACATGAGGTTTAACAAGAAGGCAGAAAGATTCTACGGGAAATACACCACGGAAATTAAGAAGAATTTGGAGAGAGGCACTGCGGTGTAGTAGACGGACCAAAAGAAAAATGTACAGTGTTTTAGTTGTGGTTTTCACAAGGCCCTGCAAGTCCTCACAACTCCATGGGTCTCGGTGCTGTAGTGAAGGCTTTCACTAGGCCATCACAAGGCCCTGCAAGTCCTCACAACTCCGTGGGTCTCAGTGCTGTAGTGAAGGCTTTCACTAGGCCATCACAAGGCCCTGCAAGTCCTTACAACTCCATGGGTCTCAGTGCTGTAGTGAAGGCTTTCACTAGGCCATCACAAGGCCCTGCAAGTCCTCACAACTCCGTGGGTCTCAGTGCTGTAGTGAAGGCTTTCACTAGGCCATCACAAGGCCCTGCAAGTCCTCACAACTCCGTGGGTCTCAGTGCTGTAGTGAAGGCTTTCACTAGGCCATCACAAGGCCCTGCAAGTCCTCGCAACTCAGTGTTGTGGTCAAGGCTTTTACTAGGCCATCACAAGGCGTGTTTCTGGGATATGAAAAAGAGTATGTATAGAGTGAACATGCCTAGTGGTGTCAGATTTCAAAAAGACGTCGAGGACAACCTTGTTTTTTTGTCTGTTGGACTCGAGGCACTTTCAAGAGTCCTTTCTTTGAATTCTTGGGTTTCACTTTATTGACAACCGGATGCTATCCGCCATTACTGTGTCCATACTATGGCACGCCAAAGCGGAAATAATTCAACCCTGAAAAACAACATATTTAAAAACTTGTCAACAAAAGCACAGTATATCAACATGCCAACATTTGCTATATATGCGTCAACATTAAATTATCAGTGTTGAATTATTTCCGCTTTGGCGTGCCATAGTATGGACACAGTAATGGCGGTTAGCAACCGGTTGTCAAGAAAGTGAAACCCAAGAATTAGAATATGTACTGCTTGTGTAAATATTGTACTATAAACTAATAATTTGTAAAATATAACGAAGTAAACACAACTTGTCATTAAGACATTTATTGTAACTGTTATTATGCGAGTACATTGTTAAAGTAGGAGAAAGAAATCAAATTCGAAATTTACTACAGGACAGACTTGTCATGATTTGCTGATAATTTGGGCCACGCTTTAAAAAAAAATAAAAATGACCCAACGGCTTAGTGTTTTTTTCTCTGAAAGTTATTATGTACCTTTATTTCACTGTTGATTTTGAAACATGGTTTGTACGAAATACTGAAGTCAGATTCTGACAGTAAACCATTAAAATGGCGCCGCCCATACTACAAGTTTGTATGCACTTTCATAAAAAGCAGATAATGTACGGGTTGCACTTTTTTAAAGTTATAACACATCATTGGTAATCTCGAAAATCAAATGTTCACATAACTTGTACACATGATGACAGTAGTAAACTTCCCCTGAAATGGTTAAAACAATTATTTTTCGTCCGAGACCAATTAAATTCGCCCTAAAATACTTCATGCACAGGCCGTGGTTCGGGGCGAAGTGACCGTAAAGCCTTTTTTTACGGTTTTCTCAAAAGTTGTACGGAGCTGGTTTTTGCTCAGGTTGGTTTAAATCACACACAGGGATAAAACTATTTTGCTATGTGTTCTGCCTTTAACACAATGTCTTGTTTCTTGGGTATTCTTTAAATTTTACTGTATTTATTCATTTAATAAACGCATGGTTTGGGGTGGTACAGTGACTAAAGGTTTATCTCTGGACATTCCTTCTATTTATATTGATCACGTTCACAGACGCCATCTTCGTAGGAAAAAATGCCACTGCGTTTGAACGCCATAAAGAACGCGCCTGCACACGCTGGAACATGTTCCAAAAAGCGGAGTGTTGCTCGAAATACGGCGCAACCGATGCGCGTCACAAAAAAATGAATACGCTCAAAATCATGATGCACGTGGCAATTTGTAGGAAGTGACGGTTTCGAAGGGTTTAAGGAATCTTAAATATGGGTTTCACAAGCACTGGGCCCAATGTCATAGAGCTGTTTAACAGCCCATTTTCCGTTAACCGAGCATCAGGCTGTGTCATAAACATCGTTAACAATAAGCAACTGAAAACCTGCCTTAACCGCAGAGCCAAATTTTGGTTAAGATAGTGACGCAAAAATGTTGGTTTCCAACCGCGCGCATGCTTAAAGATAGTATACATGATTGGTAAACCGTTACAAATAGTTTTACCCCCCCTGTGTGATTAAAGATATGCATGATTAAAACCAACCTGAGCAAAAACCAGCTCCGTACTTCGTCTAACTTTTGAGAAAACAGTAAAAAAAGGGTTTGCAGTCATTTCGCCCCAAAACCACTTCGCCCTGAACCACGGCCTGTGCACGAAGTGGTTTTAGGGCGAAATGGCTTTGGGGCGAATTGAATTTTCGTCTCATGAGACGAAAACTAATAGTTTTACTCATTTCTCAAAGACTATAGCACTTCAGACAAAACCATTTCAGGGGAAGTTTTCTACGGTCATCATGTTTATATTGTGTAAGTTAGGCGTAAATCTGTGAACATTTCTAATTTTCGAGATTACCAATGATGTATACTGCCTTTAAGCACGCCGCGGCCGTGAAATAGCCTTAACGTTAGCACAACTTTTCTGCTACAGTAAGCACACGTTTTCAGCTAGCGCTTAAGCAGCTCTATGAAATTGGCCCCTATGCATGACAATTTTTAACAATCTTGGAGAACGTAAAGTATAATATACTAAAACGCAAAAGAAACTTACCACCTTTTAAACATTTAAATAGCAACATTAACACTGCGTGTATGTAGTAAAGTGAACTTATTTGTGGACAATAGTGTCCTCACTGTCAGACCAAACGGTATCTGAAGGTCACTTGAACCTTCAATGGTCACTTCATGGCACAGCTGTTTTGACTGTCAGTGATTAGCCAAGGGGTATGGGATGATTGTAATGAGCTGCACGTGATGTCTTCTTTAAAAAGGCCAGTGCAAAATGGGCATTTCAAGCAACATGCCACGATTGTCAGGGGATCAACGGCTGTCTGCGCCGACGATGCACTGCCTGTATCCAAATCAATGGTGGCCACACACGCTATTGAAAGGGGACTGACATTGCACCCTCTTCTGTTCTTTACTGTAGAACAAACTGATGAGATGGTGTATCTTGGTCAAAAACTTGACATGTCATCAATAAAATGCCAATGTTTCAATTAGCAATTGTTAGTTTGTTTTATTTTGATCTGTTACAATTTCATTACATTTTAAACAAGTGGTAAGTTTCTTTTGCGTTTCAGTATATGACGAAGCCGTGGTCTCAGTGGCTGAGTATGACGTCTCGATCAAAGGTCATATCTGCAAACCGCTTCTGTAGCTCTTTCTCTCGGTCAGTCTGTCTCTTCAAGTCTTCTCTCAAGGACTGCAAAAATAAAAACCAGATTTTTAAGGAAATAAAATACAAAAACTTGCATTTTGAGCCTAGTATTAGGGGTCCAGCAGGATTCTTCTCTTGCACAAGATAAATCAAAACGAGAAGAAAAAAAATATAAACTCCTCAAAAAAAGTTCGGAAAGTCAAGTTTGACTGACGATTTCTCTCTTGTTACTATTTCTCTCTTGTTATCATTTCCCTTGAATTTGGTATCATTGGAAAGCCCTGTTATTCCTCTTTACAGTGATGTGTCATTTGTTATGATTAATCAATTGGGGGATGTGCAGTATAGCGGAATGCCTTTACACAAACATTTTAAAATTTATTTCAATTTACCTCCAATCTCTTCGGGATAGCTGCATCCTCATTACGTTTGAGCGCTTCAAACGTCTCCAGTTCGATGTTAGACTGTTCTACTTGATCGTAAACCTCGCCAAGCTGTTTAATTAGGCCCAGGCCCCGGGACTGATAACCCCCGCACAGGATCTTTAGTTTTTTCTCCAGCTTTGCGGCACGTTTGGCTTCCTTGGTCATGAAGTTCCGATACGCCTGCGAAAATGAGAAGTTAGGATCTTGATTAAAGATTTTTCCAGAAAACGGATTTCGTTCCAACCAAACAAACATATAAAATACCTCCCCAAATACACTCGACCAAAAAAGTTCTGTCACCAGTAAGACATTTGTAGATATTTATTATGAAATTGGATTTAATGTAGGAAAATAATATATCAACCTTTAGCTGAACATATCACTCAAAGGAATAGAGCTCAACGGAGTCTCTGATGGCAAGCTTCACGGAACAGGAATGCAACAAAGGAGTGTGGGGTCAGAATGAAAAACACCAAAAAACAACAATGTCAACTTTATTGCACTCAAGCAAGGGGAGTTACAGCTCAGTATTTTGCTTCCACCATACCTAATGCAATGGCACGATTCAGATTGGACAATTTAACCATTTTGATTTGGATGTTTTTGACAAGACATTGATAAATCCAAACTCACTTAAAAATGTCCTAATTGTCTACACACAAATTGCCCAAATCACAAGTTGCATTGTTCTTTGGCGTTTTTCATTCCGACCCCACACTCCTTTGTTGCATTCCTGTTCCATGAAGCTTGCTATCATGATCTCTCTTGAGCTTTATTCCTTTGAGGGATATGTTCAGCTAAAATTTGATATATTATTTTCCTACATTAAATCCAATTTAATAATAAATATCTATAAATGTCTTTGGTCGAGTGTACTATCCATGGGAAGAAAACAGGAAACTTGGAATCTCCAATTTGGACGTGGAAGCAAAAAGGTTGGTGTGATCACTGCACTGCTTTATGGAACAGATAAATTAGTTTACAAAACATTTGTGGTTTTTTGACGATATTCTTAAAAATGTACGGATTGAGAGCGCGAAATTTCAGAATGGTAATGAGAAAAATATGACAAATGAAATGGTATCAAAATCTCAACACCCATGGGAGAAAATGGAGGGCTTAAAAATGTGATCTGGACACAATCTTTTAACCCTATTGGTACCAAATTGCCCAAAGTGTACCTCTAGTTTCTTTTCAGCCGACTCAATCCTATCTTTCTTGCCGGCTAAGTTGGCCCGTGTGTAGCGATTCTGGGTGGGCAGGTACAAGACCTGACTTTGGCATTCCTCCCATACTTGACTGTATGCCTCAATAGACAGGTCCCCGTGGCCCATTCCAGAATGGACCACTTTCATCTCTTGGTCTAGCAGCTTGTGGGCCTGAAGGTTGGTAGGGAAAAAAAGAACATAAATTTAAATTTGTAAGTGCAATATAGTATAATGTACATTTCGCCCCAAACCACTTCATCCGAGTGCCATTTCGCCCCAAATTACTTCGTCCAAATACTACATCGGCCAAATGATACTTTGCCCCAAAACCACTTCGTGCACAGGCTGTGGTTCAGGGCGAAGTGGTTTTAGGGCGAAATAACTGCAAACCCGATTTTGACTATTTTCTCAAAAGTTATACGAAGTACGGAGCTGGTTTTTGCTCAGGTTGGTTTTAATCATGCATATCTTCAATCACACAGGGGGATAAAAGTATTTGTAACAGTTTACCAATCATGTATACTATCTTTAAAAAAAAAAATCAACAACGGATGTTCCGTGTACCTTTGCCAAATCTTCTTCATCGACCGCCTCATGGGGCGTTTTCTCAAGATACGCTGAGTGGACGGCCGTGTTGAGTTTAGGCGTAGTCTTCTCGACACGTCGGATGCCGATTGCATCAAGGGTAGGCGTCTTCAGCATGTCGTAGTGAAGCAGCGTGATCATTTCTTCTTTAATTAGCTCCTCGGCCTAAAATAGAGATGTCTTATTTTTTATTTTAATTAAAACAATTTAAATTTTCTAAAATTGAAATGTCTCAGTGGAACACCAACATTTTTGGGCGGTACATTGACTAAATAGTTAACTGTACCGAATTCTTCAATTTGTGCACAATATCCCATAGGACCAAGAATGATGGTTAATTAATAAATTCCTTAGACAGTTTACGCATCCCTATTGGCTGAGAGCACGTCACGTGGGCAGTCTTAAACTAGCGATAATGACCAGTGATAATGCCCGGCTGGCTGGCCCACGTTTGTTCCCTAGTCAGCGCGTATTGACCCCTTTCCAATGACGTCATTTTGGGAGTCAAATAATGCTGCGTCATTGTGGAAGCAATGTGCGTGTGCGTTCTGTGTGTCCATAGCACGCGTAACGCGCTATACTAAGGCTCCCATTGGTGAATTAAAACGCGTTATGCCCACCAGAGACGCACACAACGCGCACGCACATCGCTCCCACAATGACTCAGCATAATTCGACTCCCAAATCAGCGTAATCGCACATGTTCGAAAGGGGCCAATACGGAACACGCACATGCACACAGAAACTGCACACACCCCCTGTCGTGTGCGTGTGCGCGCAACACGCCTGCAAAACCCATTGTTATTTTGTTCTGTACTCTTAACCTGAGATGCAACTCTTCAAGCCCAAAAAATGTCCGAATTCCTGATCAACAATGTCAGGAACTTGGTCTTTCCATATAGGTCCTTTATGTACGTACGTACACCTGTGTGGGTCATTCCATGAAGTTGAGGAACAAAGTGTGACATTTCTTCATTTCCACAAAAATGGTCAATAAGGGAGCAATGAATCACCATTTATATAACGATGTTGCATGATGTGGTGGCTTAGACTGTTTGGGGGTAATTTGGGGGTAATTTGGGGGTCTTCAGTGTTGGCAAAGTGCTGCCATTTTGAATTATTTAACAAAGTGGTGGTTGTGGATGTAACTTGGAAACCAATACAGTTCAACTGCTTTCACTCCAACTACAAATGTTTTCATGTTGAATTTAAAATAAACACACAGTTCTCAAACTAAACAATCATTTTTAATTTGAATTTGGAGGATTCTAGATTATATTTGTGTGATTCAAGAAAATCTGCTAAAAAGCACCAAATGTCACACCTACATTTGAACAAAATTTTATTTAGTTGACATCTAAATTTAAATCCATGAGGATTTCATTACAAGTAATGAATGTTTTAAATTTCTCTCATCCAACAGCTTGAATTTCTGAATAGTATTGATTCATGGGGTTATCAAGGGCAAAAAAAAGAAGTAAAAATGGTTGTGGATGTAACACAGAAACCGTGTTCCTCAACTTCATGGAATGATGTCTGTATGCCATGTATGTAGGCCTACGTACACGCATGGAGCACATTTTCGCAATAATTTCCAGTTCAGGCATGTAGTATGTCTGTATTCTGACGCAACCGTATCATCCACAAGTGAAGTACCGCAGAACCAGACTCGATCAAAAGTATACAGACAGCACTATATCCATACAGCAGTTTGACAATTTTTGGGCGATTTTACACATGGTACCGTAGGCCGGGTGCAGAGCGTGGCAGAAACATTGGCCTTTTTTTTTTTACCGCAGTCAGATATTTGGAAAACGCGGAAATCCATGGATCCGCGGAAGAGTCTTATGCCTGTAAAACTCAGTAATTGTCATTTTACCCCACCCCAGTCAAACAGTGATTACTCAGTCATGCAAAAAGTGATCGACTTGCAGTTAGTATCAAATGAAGCTTACAGTTGAAGTCGGAAGTATAAATACAACTGTATGCAACCAAGTGTTAAAACTGGTGTGCTTACACCATTTTTGTAACATTCTTTACTAAAGTCTTTTGGAATTCCTCACGTGCACAGGCTCGTCAGCAATGCGTGCGACAAATTCGTGCCACGAAATACGCAGCTCCGTGTAGCAAAGGCATGGACCTGCATATTTCGCGGCACGAAATTGGCGCACGCGCATTGTTGACGAGCCTATGCCTTTAAAAACATAGCTTGTACACCTTGCAATGGTTCCGGTAGTTCTGTTTACCGTTTTGGGTGATGATGGTAGTGGTGTACATGTATTTATACTTCTGACTTCAACTGTATGTCCTAGCACATTTTACGATACAACGGCTTTTCACATGAGAGTTTACCTTTTGCATCTCCGTCATGGGTGTTTCGAGATCTTTAGGTCTTAGAATGGACGTGTTGATGTCCGAGGGACGCGGAAGGCCGCGTTGGATGACCATGGAGCGCTGTCGAAGGGCTTGGAGTCCTTAGGATAAATACAAGAAAGGATTCAAAATTTTAAAGAATTCATTTAAATTGAATATAAAAATTTGACCTGCCTTATGTATCATTTGCAAGATAAAACTTTTTATAGATTCGTGAAATAAGAGTGTAACATATCTAAGGAGAAATGTTGGTAAACTAGCCTGAAGAAATTTTAGCTACTTAGATGCATCAATGCTGCAGAAAACCTTGAAAATATATATAAGTGAATGGTAAAAAAGTCCCGTGCACAGGACTTTTTCAGAAAACCACCTTCGGTTGTCAATTTCCAGCATGAAATACCATTTTGGACGGAAATAAATTCATGTGGTGTTTGTTACCATTGCTATCAACACTTTGAGTAAGGTTTTTCTTGTCAACTCATGAAAAACATAATTGGGTCATTGCAAATGATTCAATGTGCCTTTAAAGGAGCGTGTCCAGATCACATTTTGAGCCCCCATTTTCCCCATGGGTGTTGAGATTTTGATAGCAAATAATTCGTCATATTTATCTCATTACCATTCTGAAATTTTGCATTCTCAATCCATATATTTTCAAGTATATTGTCAAAAACACACCAATGTTTACAAAAAGCAGTGCAGTGATTACACCAACCTTTTTGTTTCCACATCCAAATTGAAGATTGCAAATTTCCTGTTTTCTTCCCATGGATAGTATTTTGGGAGGTATTTTATATGATTGTTAGGTAAGAACAAAATCCATTTAAAAAAAACAAAAATAAAATGACTAACTTTCTTCCTCAAGTCGTGCGGCCCTTTTTAACTCCACATCCGATGCGTCCTCAACGAAATTGGCTTCATTAAAATCTGGCCCTGTATCACCCGCGTCTTCGGGAATAACGATCTCGAAGTCGTTCTTAGGATTCGGAAGGCTGGCCAGACCACGCCGTAGCTCTCCTTTCAAGAGTTTCTAGGAGGAAGAAAAAAAGGAAAACCCAGTGGCCCTAATTTACGAAAGGTGATGCAAACGATAAACACATGTAACTTGCGCCTTAACCACGTGTGGCTAAACACCCGTGATTATCATTTATTACGAAGACAGAAAATCACGCGATTTGTTGTCCGCGTGGAACTTTGGCGTTAGTAACATGCAGGCATTTTATTTCTATTGTGCATGGCCTGGTGGCGTCGACGTGTCTATTAGCATTTCAATCTGGCCGACATAGTGCACGCGAGGAGCAAACATGTCTGCAAAGAAGCGTTCTGATAATTATAGACCAGTTGAGAGGATGGCGGTGATAAATTTGCTAAAATTCATAAAAGTGTTATTGAAGATAAGAGAAGTGATACGAAGTCTAATAAACGAAAGCAAGCTGCTTTGGATATCATTACAAAGCAAATAGCCGCACTCTTTTCCGAACAACCTAAATGCACCCTGAAGAACCTCAAGGATTTATGGCAGATTGGTCCTGTCCCTGAAAACTCACATGCGTCCTTTTACTTGCGTCCTTTTATTTCACACATCAACCGTTGAAGACAGCGACAAAGATGACATTTTAACTCATCAACCGCCCCCGTGACTATACATTGCCAGAACGTGTTTACACGTCCTCCGGCTTCAAGAGGCTAACGTCTGACACGTATGTGTGACCCAGCCTTTATCGTTTATTGGCTAACCTGATGCTGTTTAGCAAACATAACGTCGTCCATTTCACTGTAGGCTTCCTCAGCGTTGATGTTAAGCTTGTCTCGCACCGGGGTGCGTCCTGGGGTCTGACCAGGGGTTTGACCCAACTGTGGGGTCATGCTGTGTCTTGGGGTCATACCTGCACAAAAATGGAACAAACAAGAATTCTTAAAGACATGAAAACTTTTAAAAACAGAAACAACAGCATTACATAACTAAAGAATAATGTTGATAAACTGCCTTGTAGAAATTGCAGCCACATAGATGCAGTAATACTTCAGAAAACCAGAACAATCCATGCATGGTTTTTGTGTATCATGAATGAAAGGCCAAAAAGCTGCATGCAGACAACTTAACCACTTCCCGAAGGCTAGGCATTTTCCAATTTATTCCCCTGGAGCGGGAGACTGCATAAGCAGTTTTGGTTATGCAGTATACATGTATGTCTCTGGGGCTGGAGACTTGATGACTAGTTTTTTTTCAAGTCGTAAATCAATCTTATTTCCCATGTCCAGTCACAAGTCTTTTTCTCCAGAGTAAAGTCACAGGTCAAAAACCAAAAATTGACTTGAGCCCAAGCCAACAAGATAAGAGAGACCAGCTCTGCCCTGGTCTAATTCATGGGCTAATTATGTATAACCGCCCCCATAAGACACTCAAACTTGGAACTGCATATGCAGTTCCCCGTCACGAAGTGGTTAAACAAATTCTCCCACAAAGGTACCATTTTACACGGAAACAAAATAATGTGGCATTTGTTACCATTGCTATCAACACTTTTGGTCGGGTTTTTCTTGTCAACTTGTGAAGTCAAATTTTGGGAAACTGCTAATTATGCATTGGGGCTTTAAACTCACCATCTCCGTGGGAAGGAGTTCGAAAGGGCGTGGAAAACGCAGTGTTGGGTGTTGCCACGACTGCACGCTTTGGTGTGGTGCTTTCAAAGTCCGACTGAGATATGGGCGTGTTCATGCCACCCTTTAGGGGCGTGTCGACGTTCTGTAAAGCCAGGATGTTCTGCGCTTCCTATTAATAGCAAAAATAAAATATATATTTTACAAGCAGGCTTACATGAATAAACCTAGGGCCCATTTCAATACATTGAACAATGATTTGAAGAAAATTACTGTCCAGAATCAACAGATTCACACTTGCAATTTTGTCGAAAATGTTGCGTTTTTATACAAAAATCACTCTTTCTCTTCAAAGATTGCATTCAGTTAGTGTACAAGATAACCATTCCCGCGCGCTCAAGGGGCCGTTGTCGTGCTTACGCACGGACCACTTGTGCGGTAATTTTGTTCATTACTCTCTGCAATAATTTTATCATTTATTTACCTCAGAAACGCAACATTTTGGACAAAAGTGCAAGTGCGAAGTATATCTTAGAATTGGATGATCTGTTGATTCCAGGAGGTAATTTCATTTAAAAGTTGCACTGTCTGATTTTAGGCCGATTTGAGCATTTTCTTAAAAGTTAAATTGCTATTTTTCTAGAATAGAAAAAGTTATCGGCTTTCATTTGGTACCAAGAATGTAAAAATCCGTCGAGGATTAATGCCAGTCGATTAAAAACAAGAAATAATAAAAAACAGGCCGTCTTTTATTAGACACGATTATGACGCCAGTGTACATGTGCGTGTACATTGTATACATACTATGTAGCTATGAGCGTACGCGCACATGTACAACATGTGAAGCCCGTTTCAAAAAAAAGGCTTGTATCTCCAGTTCCCGATGTCTGAAATTTAAGGTTTTTTTTCATATTTTTTTGTTTACAGAGACACGTAAGCTTTCTAAATTCATTCGCTTGTGTGAATTAATTTTTTAAATCCTTTCACAGTGCAACTTTAAGTCTTTGTTCAATGTATACGGTAAAAAATCTTTACGATGATGCGTCATTTGTTATGATTAAGCAATTGGGGGATGTGCAGCACAGCTGAATACGGGGGGTGGGTGTAAAGTGAAATGTCACAAAATGCATTACTATTGTCAAAAAGTGCATTGACACATTCCCATCCTCCAAGCAAAAGGGGAATGCACTGCATGACAATAGCAGTGAATTTTGTGACATTTCACTTTCCACCCACCCCTGTATTCCACTATACTGCACATCCCCCAATTGATTAATCATAACAAATGACACATCACTGTAAAGAGGAATAACAGGGCTTTCCAATGATACCAAATTCAAGGGAAATGATTTAGTAACAAGAGAGAAATCGTCAGTCAAACTTGACTTTCCGAACTTTTTTTGAGGAGTTTATTTCATGTGGCTTTTTATTTAAAATATACATTTTAAAAATGAGACTTTACCTGAAGTACGTTATCAAACTGGGCTGGCGTCCGCGGTGTTCGCAGGTTTCCCGGCCCGGGAGTGACGTTGTATTCCGACAGCAGGGTCTGTGATGCACCGTTGGTCATTCCGCCTTCCTCCGCGATTTGTCGAGCGCTCTCACTAGCCTGTCCAAGCTTCACTACCTGAGGGCAGTAGACAAATCGCAAATTAATCAGGTATTAAAATTAAAATTTTATTTGAATTTTATGCAAAGATCTTAAAATAGGTGATTTTTAAAATAAAAATGAATTAAAGCCCCAATACATCATTTGCAGTTACCCAAAATTTTACGTCACGAGTTGACAAGAAAAACCCGACTAAAAGTGTTGATAGCAACGGTAACAAACACCACATGATTTTTTCCCGTGTAAAATGTTAGGAAGAAATGGCCAACTAAAAGTGCTAATTTATAAAAAAAAATTATCTGCAGACAATTTTTTACCATTCATTCAACAACACAAAAACCATGCATGGATTTTTCAGGTTTTCTGAAGTATTACTGCATCTATGTGGCTGAAATTTCTACAAGGCAGTTTATCAACATTATTCTTTAGTTATGTAATGCTGTTGTTCCTGTTTTTAAAAGTTTTCCAATCATGTAATTTGTCTTTAAACTGTACCTCCTCAAGTTCAGCGTCTGATATCTGCGGAGACGGCAAAACCAACTTGCTTCGTTTCTTCTGCGGTTCAGTCATTCTAAAATAAAAAACAGAACACAGAACTGACTTAAGAAGATACACTGAAATGCAAAAAAAAACTTACCACTTGTTTAAAATGTAATGAAATTGTAACAGTTCAAAATAAAACAAACCAACAATTGCTAATTGAAACATTGGCATTTTATTGATGACATGTCAAGTTTTTGACCAAGATACACCATCTCATCAGTTTGTTCTACAGTAAAGAACAGAAGAGGGTGCAATGTCAGTCCCCTTTCAATAGCGTGTGTGGCCACCATTTATTTGGATACAGGCAGTGCATCGTCGACGCATACTGCCTACCAGTCTTGGCATGTTGCTTGAAATGCCCATTTTGCACTGGCCCTTTTAAAGCCAACATCAAGACATCACGTGCAGCTCATTACAATCATCCCATACCTCTTGGCTAATCACTGACAGTCAAAACAGCTGTGCCATTAAGTGACCATTGAAGGTTCAAGTGACCTTCAAACACCGTTTGGTCCGACAGTGAGGACACTATTGTTCACAAATAAGTTCACACATTACTACACACAGTGCTATTGTTGCTATTTAAAAGGTGGTAAGTTTCTTTTGCGTTTCAGTATATTATAAAACACCCGAATAAATCCCCATCATCTGATTGGTGCATTGTTGCGTTCACGTACGCGTTTTAGGTGCATCTAAACCTCTTTATTTTTATATTAGGTGTGAATAAGTGATTATTTTTAAGGATTATGACCCAGGGACCGCTGGGGTGAACAAATTTGATACTATGTCCACATTTGTATCGTATTTTTATATTAGAATACTTAAAGAACAAGAGATCTTACTTGTTTGTGGCTGAAATGGCAGAGGGGAGGTCGTTTTCTTTCTTTTTCTTCAGACGTTGTTTGTCCTTTCTTCGTTCCTTCTGGAAAATGAGAAGCGAAATGGAAAAATAAAGCAAATAGAACGGTAAAACTCAAGTCTAGCACACTTTGAAAAATTCCTGGGGTCAATTTCATAAAATATGTTATGGTTAATCAGAAATTTTTGATTGAGCATAGCCTGATAATTTGTTCAAACAAGAGCGTATTTCATAAAGTGTGTTGTTATAAACACGCGGAGAGATTGCGTGTGCAATGCTGTCGTCTGTTTTATTCGAATGCTTTCATCATCTGTTTTACTTATGTCAATGTCTAAATTTACTATTATCGGTAATGTATCCATTTTGGGATGTTATGGCCGAGCAGTCTAGTGCGTCGAACTCAAGTTCCTGTGCCAGTACTAGAATGTGGGTTCGATTCCGGGCCGTTGGGTTCCGGACGGGTTGTGGCACTTGTGATCTTGAGCAAGGCACTTAATCACACTTGTTCCGTCCTTCGGAAGGGATGTAAAGCCGTTGGTCCAGTGTGTTAGGTTTCGGTAACGCACTCTAAAGATCCCAGAGCATTATTTCATTAAGAGCAAGGGGAGGGATTTCCCAGTGTCTCTGGCCGTTTCTAATTTAACTTAGAAGTTGATAATTATTCAAATATCTATGTTAATTGATCCCATTCCTGTAATTGGCGTTCCTTCTGCTGTTGGATGTGGTGAATAAATAAATAAATAAATGATTGTCCCTACCACAGAAGACCCTTGGCTGTCGCTGACTGGGATATTTAAACAACAGCTGAAAGGTGTGCATCTGTTGGAAAATGTGTCTCAAATTTTGCCAAATATGACGCTAAAAAAAGATGGCATCACGTCAGCAAAACAACCGGTAGGTTAGCATGCAGTTTGGTTTTCTAGGTGCTTAAGCAGAGAATTAGTTTTTTTGAATGGAGAGAGCGCTGTTTAATCAGAAAACGGGTGCTACAAGAAGCAAAAACAGAGACGAAAATTTTGTTGTTACCTCTTCAATTTCGTCTCTTCTACCCTCGTCCATTTCCTGACGTCGCAGTCGCTTGAAGTTTGGATCCCATGCTGCCGTGGTCTCCTCCGAAGTGTCATAAAATCCGGGCGCCGGTTTCTTCTCAAACGGGATGTCGGCATTATAATCGATACGCCGTTTCCTCTGTCGTTTCTTGCGCGTCTCGATGCCGGCTGCGCGGAGTTCGCGTCGCTTCTGGAGTGCTGCGAGTCGACGAGCCTCTTCTAACTGCTTTTCGCGGGCCTTGCGTTTGGCTTTTTTGCCCTGGGTGTTCGCCAGACGGGCTCGAGCCTCCGAAAGCATCTCAAGTTCTGTAACAACATTTCAAAACAATTTGCAAAACTTTGCAATACATCCTAACTGTAATATTCTAAGGAGCAGTCCAAAGTTGTCAACATTTTCACAGTTCTACAGAGCGTAGTATTTTTCAAGATCCCCGAAATACTACTTATCAACATTTTTCTGTCAGTACCATGAAGTGTCACGAAGTAAAGTCGTACGCTGCCCTCGACCCTCTCCCCTTCCTACGCTTTATAGAAGCGTGAAAATGTTGACAACTTTGGATAGCCCCTAACTGTAATGCACCTATCAATTGTCCCCCTCCCCCCGCCCCCACGTTTTTCATAAGGGTTGGTGATTTTGACCCATTGAAATAAAAATGTCTCTACATCTGATAGCAAGACGTGCATGTTTTGCACCCATGGGTGGGTTTTTGTCACCTAAATTTTGCCCCGGGGTGGAAATTTCGTCTCGCGAAAAGTGTGGGGGGGGGGGTTTGGAGAGAATTGATAGGTGCGCAACTCTTTCGTTAGGTGCTCACAGAGTTTATCATTAATACAGTGGGCTATGTCCGATTCAGAATTCCAACCAGAGACTTCTGATTATCATTATTTCTTTCTGGTATTGGATTTCTCAAAAGTGCCTTTTTTTCTGCCAAAAAATGAGGTAAACAAAATCATCATTTATGAAAAATTTCTCACAGATTCATTGAATAGATTTGTGATGGCATTGTGATGGCATTGTGATATGTTCGTCTACAACAATTTTTCTCAATATTTTCTCACCATCTTCATCCATGTCGATCGGGTCCGGCCTGGCCGGCTTGGTCTCAGGATTTGGGTCAATTTCTCCCGGTTTCAACTTTCTTGGATCGGTCCCTTCCTCGGCGTCCATTTCCTTTTTCTGAGCTTGGTCTCTGAGGAGAAAAAAAGAAGAAAAAAAGAGAAAACGAGGTTAAAGGAGTTCGTTCAGATTTCGTTCTAATCTAACAATCATATAAAATACCTCCCTAAAATACTAACTTAATATCCAAGGGAAGAAAACAGAAAATCTGTAATTTGGATGTGGAAGCAATAAGGTTTGTATAATCACTCATGGATTGCTTTATGCCGAAAAAATTAGTTTGCAAAACATCAGTGGTTTTTGACATTCATTGTGTGAATCTTCTCAGCGGGCAATTCCGGAAATTTCAAATTTACACTTCAGAGACTTTGAGGGCTTGTAATGCTTCACATATTCAAGTTGTTTGATTTTAAACACATGTTCTTCAAGCATCATTGATGGAAGTGTAATTCCTGAAAAACTGATTGTAATGCCATTCTCAATATGCGTGGTACATCCAAAAATATCTCGGTTTCGGACGTACTCATTGAGTACGTCCGAAACCGAGGGTTTTGGGGACCCTACACACTTACTGAGAATGGCATTGCAATCACTTTTTCAGGAATTACACTTCCATCAATGATGCTTGAAGAACATATGTTTAAAATCAAACAACTTGAATACGTGAAGCATTACAAGCCCTCAAAGTCTCTGAAGTGTAAATTTGAATTTCCGGAATTGCCCTGTGCCATCATACTTTGCAACACTCCGAGGCGGCCGCCACGGAGCGAGATTTGCTACACTGACAGGCCGTCCACAGACGTCAAGTTCGAAACACGGTGCATGTTTACACGTCAACCGTGAAAGACAGCAGCAAAGCCGACGTTTTAACTCGTCAACCACCACTGTGACTATACATTGCCAGAACGTGTTTACACGTCCTCTGGCGTCAAGTACTTACAGGAGTATTTCATATCGTTCCAGACACTGCGCAGCCGTTCGGCCAACGATCGGAGCGATTGTTCTCCATTGTGTCGGCATCAGCTTCGCCAAGTGAAGTAATTTCTCATCCTCCTCACGACTCCACTCCGTCTTTTTAATGCTCGGATCCAGCCACTCAAACCTACGGGAATTAGTCGAGTTTCATTTATGAAATGGGCAAAGATTCTAACTAAACTTCTCAAAAAAAGTTCGGAAAGTGTCAAGTTTGACTGACGATTTCTCTCTTGTTACTAAATCATTTCCCTTGAATTTGGTATCATTGGAAAGCCCTGTTATTCCTCTTTACACAATTTGGCGACAATTTGGCGTAGCCCCAAAATTTTGGAAGTCAAAATCAATTTTTTAAGGTCAAAATTTATCTTTTTCAAATCGAGAACCATTTTTATTAGGTCTAGAAGCATTTTTATTAGGTCTGGAACCATTTTCGGAAGCTTCGGGTAACATAAATTTGGTGTCAAATCAATGTCTTTTAGCCGAAATTTCGGTGGTCGTCTGGCAAAGTCTTACCGGCGTGTCGTCCCTTTGCGGCATTAAGTGATATTATTATTATTATTAACATTACTACATTAGTTTTACCATCTGGCCTTGCACTGTTTGGCCGCCTTTCTGTGCAAGAGGGAAGCGATTCGAGACCACTGGTTCTTGCCATATTTCATCACCGCCGCCTTCAGAATCTCATCCTGTGAGTTGAAATATAATAAATAACGATTGTAAAGCAACATAATGATTGTAAATACACCCAAATTGTCAATTTTAAAGAAAAAAGAGACGAGAGTTGAGAAGTTCATCAGATTATTTTTTTTTTAATGACTCATCAAGCATCGGTAGGTGCAGATTTGATGGAAAAAACATAATTTTTGAGTGAGAAAATTTTAAGATTTTGTGAGGAAACACTTAGACATTTTTTAGCCTGTCTCATATGTTTTGCACACAAGGTCTGAAGCCCTGATGAACTTCTCAATTTGTTTTTTTTATAAAGGAAAGTCATACAGTCATACAGAATAAAAACTGCGTTAGTGTGTAGGCCTAATGTAGATGTCGGAAATACACGGCTATTCAGTATCCAATTGGCCTTAACAATCTGCAGATCTGGCAACTTCATCATATTCATACGAAAAATTCCCAATAATTTTCAAAATAAACACAAAACCTTTAGGGTTTTACAAACCTCAGTGTTTCTCCAAACACCACCCTTAATCTGGATGCGCGGCATGATGACCGATCTTTGTAAAAACAATCACAAAATGTCAAATGTTCCTCTCCAAAATGAAACAAAATGCTGTTGACGATTTGCTGATGCGTGCGCCACTGCAAATTAGGAAGCGCGCCCTCTGTTGTGCGATTTTAGCACACGAGTTGGCGCACGAGTTCGAGTGTTGTTTCCAACTTTGCGTGGACTTTTAAGCCTGGTTTTAACAGTTTAAAACTAGCAGTGAATTTATTATGAAAAGAATTCGAGAGGTTTGTATGAGTACACGCTCTGTTAAAAAAAAAATAAAAAATTGGTGAATGTTTATGATATTAAAAGTAAATGCCAATCCAACTCCAACAACACTGTAGGGGATGAGGGTGACGGGGCGGGGCTGTAGGGCGGGAGGAGGAGAAGGGGCGGAGGTTAGCGGGGTGGGGGGGGGGGGGGGGGTGGGGGGTGCGGGTGTGGTTAAATTTCATATCTGGCCACTAAGAATTTAGGCAAAAGAAAAAGAACTAGGCTATGTCTATGTTTTAATTTTAATAATAGCATTAAAGACCCAGTGGATCATTTGCAATGACCACAAAAAGTAATCGATGAGTTTACAGGGGAAAAGTTCTGAAAGTAAAGATTGTATTAATAGCAACTATCCAATGAAATGTTTTTGCTCAAAATGATATAATTTTACCAGAAAATAATCCGTAAAGATGAAATTATTTACATCGTTTGCAAACGATTTACTTATTTTGGTTCGCATCTACGCGGTCCAAAATGCATGGGCGCTGTGTACTCCGTGTGCGTGTTCCAACGCGATGCATTTTTATGGATCGCGCGCACATTACTGAGTATGTGCGCCACAGGGTGCATGACGCAAGCCACAGTTATAGTACCCGATCAACTGAGAACGAATATTTGAAACACCCCGCTAAGACCAGGAAAATGCATATGGATTTTCATGGTTTTTTTAAACGTGGTACATTTTGACAAAGCTGAAATTTCTTCGGATGAGTTTGTCGATGTCTTTCTTTTGATTTATAATGGTTTTATTCGCAGAATCGCTCAAAAACAGATCATCTACACGGCCTTTAACACGCACCGTACCGCCGGTGTAAAGTTGGTTACTTATTCGACGTTCGACGTTCAATATTTAATAAGGAGCTGTTACTTATTCAACATTCAATCAGGAGCTGTTACTTATGCACCTATCAATTGGTTCCCCCCCCCCCTCCCCCACCCCCTCCCTTCTGCCCCCTTCCCCCCACCCCCCATGAATTTGCCGAATGTACCATGAATTTGCCGAATAAAATAAATATTGGAGGGGGATGTCACACCCCCCACACCTCCCCTCCCCCACTCGCTACGCCGCTGTCTGGAGGACAAACACGGGAGGGTTTGACCTGTGACCACATGAAACCGCCCTATACCAAATTTATTTGCTATATAAAAATCTAAATCATGTGTGATGTGTAGTACAATTGACTGGTGTTATGCCACTCTTGCTAATAACACAAGTTGACGTACAATTTTGACTGCTAACCTGTTTTTTAAGCAAGGAAATTTTGTAGTAAGCAATTTTTTTTGCTAAACAGCTATATGAAATTGGCCCCTGGTTGGTAAGCAGTTTGTTTATGTATTAGGGGGCCGTCAAAAGTTGTCGACATTTTCACGGAAACAAAGCGGGGAGGGGGTCGAGCACTGTAAAATTTTGACATTTCATGGTACTGACAGAAAAATGTTGGGTATTTTTTTAGTTTATGTCCCAACTCGAATTTAAGGAAAATTATTATTGGAATCGATAGCTTGGACGATTTTAGAATACTTTTTCATTGGCATTTCCGTCGCAAATGTTGCATTTCTATGAAAATTCTGTGTTTTTGTCGGCGCCAGCCTCCATACAAAAGTGTGTGAAACTGCTGCCAGCCGAGCAGTGTGTGAAGCATGCGAAGAAAGAGGGCGTGCGCGTGATGATCCGATTGGTTTCTGGCCGGCCGCTTTGCGTGCAATCATATGCAATATTTTCCCCGTGATTTTTCTCGAAAACGAAACATTTGCGACAGAAATGCATGTAAGTATTCCTATTCTAAAATCGTCCAAGCTATCGATTCCAATAATAATTTTCCTTAAATTCGAGTTGGGACATAAACTAAAAAAATATCAAATGTTGATATATAAGTAGTATTTCGGGGGAGGGACGGGGTCTTGAAAAATACTACGATCTGTAAAACTGTGAAAATATTGACAACTTTGGACGACCTTAAATATCCCTTTTATTTTCACAGGTTGCCTTACAACTTCGCAACGGAACAATCTCTGTTGATGATTTGTACAATCAATGCATGCGACGTGCCGAAAGCCTACGGCGACTGAATGTCTTCATCACCTCAACCCCAGAGCTAGCTCAGAAACAAGCCCATGAGTCTCAAGAAAGATTTAAAAAAGGTTATTTATTAATTCTTTCTGGTATTGAAACCAAGGATTCCTCAAAAGTGCCCGAAGCACTGTAGCTCGTAAGCCTGAAGAAACCTGTGAAGAGAAGACGATGAAGAAATGCTCAGTTTTAGAGGTGGGAGGAAAACCCCTGTAAAATTTTTTATAGGGGAAACCCACGGAATCAAGCAGGGACTGAGAACCCAATCCACATACTGACCCGGATGGGATTCGAACCAGGGCCACAGAGGTGGAAGGCGAGGAAAGTACCGCTACGCCAAGATGATTCCCTAACGAAGCATTTTGTAGTTAAAGTAACGAAACTCAAACCACTAGGCCAGGTTACTTCATGGTGCGTGCCCTTGGGCGAGGCACTTTGCCATGAATTGCCTCTCTCCACCCAGGAGCAAATGGGTGCCTGTGAGGGCAGTAAATGTGTTGTTTGATTAGCCTTTGATCGACCTTGCAACTGGAAGCAACTGGTGGCAACTGGCATTTCCGGCAACTAGAAGCAACTTGCGGCAACTGGGACAGTTACTGTTCAGTTACTTAAAAATTTCGATGTACGCGCACTTGCAACTACTGGCAACTGGAAAAATCCCAGTTGCCGCGAGTTGCTCATGTTCTACTCTCTGGCAACTAGTTGTACACCCAGTTGCGGTCAGTTGCGTCGATGTATGTGTACTTGCAACTGGTTGGTGTCAGTTGCACGCATGCATCTGATCACGTGGACGCCCATCGACAGCAACTGGTAGCAATAGTTGCTTCTAGTTACAAGGTCGATGTATGCTAGTCTTATACTGAGTTGCCGTGTCGATGTGCGCGCTCTGGAAAAATAGAAATGGCTGGATGCTCCCAGTTGCTGCTAGTTGTGCAATAGCCCTAAAATTAGGGCTGTAAATTGCTCGCTTTTCAAATCTGACTTATTACAGTCGCAAATTCACAGCCCTAATTGAGGTATGTACGACAATACCAAGTCTCAAACTGCTCAAATCTGACAAAGTTCTACTAAAAATATCGTCCGAAGCACATCAGACCAGAGCACTTTCACATACACCATTGCAATCCTGAGAGTCTAGTGTTTCATAAAATAACGGTAACGCTTACGGAATCGTCAATTTGGCCATCTACGATGACTGGAAACATTGGACAAAATTCAGACAACGTTCTGAGCTGTATGCACTGCGCGACGCCATCTTAGCTGATATGCTGGACGCGTGGTGGCGCTTTTCGGTCAAGGAGCCCGGCTGTGCAATATGCATAATTCATATTGACGTCCGTGTGTTTATCCCAGCTGGCAATACGTCACTCGCACAGTTCGATAACTAGCTGCACTGCGCGCGTGACGTATTGCCAGCTGGGATAAACACACGCGACGTCCATATGAATTATGCATATTGCACAGTTAGCTGGGCTCCTTGACGTCTCATGATCGAGAAGCGCCAGCATATCAGCTAAGATGGCGTCACCCACAGAGATGCAGGTCACAACGTTGTCCGAATTTTGTCCAATGTTTCCAGACATCGTAGATGGCCAAATTGACGATTCCGTAAGCGTTACCGTTATTTTATGAAACACTAGACTCTCAGGATTGCAATGGTGTATGTGAAAGTGCTCTGGTCTGATGTGCTTCGGACGATATTTGTAGTGGAACTTTGTCAGATTTGAGCAGTTTGAGACTTGGTATTGTCGTACATACCTCAATTAGGGCTGTGAATTTGCGACTGTAATACGTCAGATTTGAAAAGCGAGCAATTTACAGCCCTAATTTTAGGGCTAGTTGCGCAACTAATCAGTTGCTGTCGATGTGCGCGCTATGCACACATCGACAGCAACTGATCAGTTGAGTTGCTTTCCGTTGCAATGTCGATGTACGCTAGGCTTAATAGGCAGCCGGGGCTGTATACTCCCCAAAGAGCTGAGAAAGTTAGATTAAGGAATGCTATTCGGAGCCCAATGACCAGGGGTAGTAGTGAATATGTGTATAATATAAATGTTTTTTTATTATTACCTATTGACCCAAACATATTCAGGTAATGCTAAAAGTAACCTGGATGGTATTCCGATAGCTGTTAAAGACAATTTCAGCACAAGGAACGTCGAAACAACATGTGCTTCAAATATGTTGAAAGGTATGATTATTGGGGTTTTTTTTTCTCTCGCCCCTTACAATCGTGACCCAATTTCTGAAAAGAGCTTGTTTCTTATAAAATGGATTTTATTCTAACCTAACAATCATATAAAATACAGGGGTCGAAATTAACCTGAATTTCATGCTGGTCAGAGAGACCGGTGCTTTTCAAAATGGCCCCGAGATATACTGAAACACTTTCTGGTTTAAGGTCATTGAGTGCAGGATGGATGGGATTGCTTTTTGATCCAACACTGGGGCATGTCTGGAGAGATCGGAGAAAGAAATGAAGTTATCTGAAAATGTATAAAGCGATCAGGAATTGTTTGTGGTAACCAGGAATTGTTCGCATTGAGTAAGAAATGTTTACTGTGGATTAGGCATCGGAGAATGTTTCCATGAGTCAGTAAATGTTTTCACTGGTCCATCGGACCAGTCTTTTTGACAGATCTAGTGGTCCTTGTGATTTTTTTACTGGTCTCGGACCACGGGACCAGTGCTAATTTCGACCCCTGAAAATACCTTGCCCAAATACTATCCAAGGGAAGAAAACAGGAAATTTGCAATCTCCAATTTGGATGTGGAAGTAAAAAAAGGTTGGTGTAATCACTGCACTGTTTTATGTAACCGGAGAAATTAGTTTCCTAAACATCAGTGGTTTTTTGAAGATATCCTTGGAAATATGTGGATTAAAATTGTGAAATTGTACAATGGTAATGAGAAAAATATTCTATTATGCAGGGTACACAAATAAATGGGGCTTGGCTAGAGGCCCAGATTTCCCTGGGTCGGAGGTTTGAATATGTCACATAATTATAACGTGTACTTTTATACAGGATACGTGCCACCCTACACCGCAACTGTCGTACAGCACTTACTGGACGAGGGCGCTCTACTCATGGGCAAGACCAACATGGACGAGTTTGCAATGGGGTAATGCAATGTCTTCATTTATCTGTTTGCCGAAAAAGACCGCATTCTCACCAGAGAAATTGATTCCTTCGACGAAGATTCGACGATGATATTTCCAGATGTGAATGTACGCCTCTTCGTCAATTCATTCGACGAATATTAAAATGTCTTTGTTCGACGAAGCAAAATAGCTTCATTTGACAAAGCAAATTTCTAATGTGAACACTCCTTTGGGACGACAAAGCGATTTGGCAGGCCAGCAGGCGATTTCACGAAACACTGCGCAACTTGCGCCATGGCGTAAGACTTGCGCCATAACTTTATGGCGTAGCTGCGCAATAAACCCAAGATCGATTTCACGAAACCCTCTTTAGCTGCGCAACGTTTATTTTTTCACTATTTTTTAGCACTTGTAACTTCTACGACGAGGGTAATTTCTAGTTTATCAACGACTATTTGATGTTTGATAAAATAGTCATACATAAAACATACGTCGTTGTTTTTCACAAATTTTCCACTGTCATCATGGCTGCCATCGCTCATGTCGTTTGGTCATCATGCGTCGCGTCGCAGATTTCATTGATGATAAAGGCCGTTTTCTACTAACGGAATGCTGGGGTTCAGTTCGTTGACGATGCGGTAAATAAGCACGTGTAGCTAGCTGCATTATCGCAATTTTTCACTGTCCTACGACACATTTTTCCAACTTACGCCACCAAGACCCATTGCGCAAGTTACGCCACATTTTATGGCGTAAGTCGGCGAGTTGCGCCATATCAAAATGTGGCGCAACTTTCATGAAACGCGCCGCAACTTATTGCGCAAGTTGCACAATAATTTATGGCGTAAGTGGACTTGCGCAATTGCGTAAAGTTTCGTGAAATCGGCTGCAGGTTGCACAAGGGCGTTGTGTATCAAGCGCCTAGCAAGCATTGTTTTTGACGCAGCACTAGAAAACTACACAGTGCGTCAGACACTTGACGCTTGACACTCGACGCGCATGTGGGGTCAGGCATAGTGGCATCTCACAGCTTCATTTGATCTTTGTTAGCGGTCCCCTAATGTGAACGGTACCGCTCTTCATTCGATCAAGTGAGATGTGAATGCACGCTTCATTAACTAACGATGATGAAGTAATCCTCATCAAATGGAGGAGTCTCTCCAGTGAAAACGGGGTCTAAGATTAAATGGCTTTCTTCACCAGAAATTGTATGCACCTTGCACAGACGTTCAAATGCATTGAGTTGTGTTTATTTATCCCACAGTTCAGGCTCGGTAGATAGTGTGTACGGCCCCGTCCAAAATATCTGGGGTCACCCCATCTTGTCTTCCCATCATGCTTCAGTGGATCAAGAAAGGTCAGAGGTCAACAGTGACAGCTCTGATTGGTTCGTAGCTGGCGGAAGCTCCGGGGGCAGTGCTGTGGCCGTCGCAAGCGGAATGTGTTTAGCGTAAGTAAAGGACGTGCAGTTGAACAAATACGTGCCTTTACGGTTCCCCCACAATGCATAGTTCCGACCTGTCAATCAAGCCGAACCCGCCGACCAATCACAACAGAGCTAGCAGACAGCGCCCACATAGGTCACAAACAATCACGCGATTTTTTGCCCCATACAGTTTGTACAGTGTTGTATGCGGTGATCAGGGTGAATTTTGGTTTCAATGTCGGGCGATTCACTGTTCAAAGGTAGGAAAGCGCATTTTTATGAATATAATGGCATCCCTGCATTACTAGCCCTTTGCTCAGTGTGTGCTACGCTACGGTACCTGTCGACCCTAAAACCTTTGAGTTTTCTCCAATGAATCTGTGCTTTCCATGCCGAGTCCCGTTGCTTTGTACGTTGTGTGTCGCCATTTTTTGCGATGGCTTGTGAGCACATAGCAACAGTATCCAAGGGGCGGGGGTTAACTGGGCAATCTCGGAACTATACATTCCCTGCGTGCAGTGCATGATGGGACGGAATTCTAGTACACCGCACAGGAGCGCTAAGTTTGGTTGTGTGCAGACGAAGCGGATTTTGCAGAGGAGTTGAGCTCTCGGCCGCTTTATCAAACTCGTAAAACATAGTGAGTTTGTGTTTGTGACACAAGTGGTAACATAGAGCTCATATACAGATTCAACCTACTGTATATCTGCTTTAAGATTAATTCAGTGTCTAGGGGTGGAATACTGTCACAAACCATGCACATGCTAAGCGCGGCACAATGGGGCGTGCATGTTGCGCCGGCTGGACCAACAAAAATTCACACACTGGCAACTGGTGCGCCGCGCCTAGCGTTTTACGAGTTTGAATCGGCCGAGAGCTCCAATGATTTTACCCTCCGCTTTCGCTTCACCGTCTTCAACGATCGATGTTGCCTAAATTCTTTTTAATATTATCCACATTTGTACAAGGTAAATATTTAAAACAAAACTGGTTCTTGTGAGACCTGGTTAAAATGTTTTTGACATTGCAATTTGCACGATGGTAGTGTTTAAAACGATCCCAAAAGTTGAAGTCTTCGTGGTCTCTACGTCTCTCCCCTGCCCCCTCCCCCAAGGAAGCCACGCCCCTTCCGTTTTGTTTTCTTCCGGAATTTTTGTTTTCTTTCAATCTCACCCCTGAACATTGGGTTAAGAACTTGGTGTTGCGGGTTCGATACCCGACCGTGGTACCTGTGCCCTTGAGCAAGGCACTTGACCGCAATTGCTCCATCTTTTGGAAGGGATGTAAAGCCGTTGGTCCAGTGTGTTGTGTAACGGAAGAGGGAGTTACCCGGTGTCTTTGGCCATTAGCTGCCAATGGCGCCACCCACCCGTGTATCTCGATGTTTCGGTGGAAGACACCTAGAATCTTATGCAACAGTCCATAATCTCCCTATGTTCGTTGCAGGAGGATTTTTAAAAATAGATTTTAAAAATTGCCCTAACATTAATTTCTCGTCTTTTGTTTTTAAATTTTTAGAGCGTTGGGGTCGGACACGGGCGGTTCGGTCCGGCACCCCGCCTCCCTGTGTGGAGTAGTAGGCTTCAAGCCAACATATGGTCTTTGCTCCAGGCACGGACTTATTCCTCTGACCAATTCATTTGAGGTACCAGGGGTAATTGCCAAAACTGTGGACGATGTCGCGACTATTCTAGGTACATGTACTTCGTAATTTAAAACTAAGAGAATTTATTAATTTTGTTGACATACCGTAAACCTTGATAAATTTCTGGTTAACTCAGACTAATTAATTCTTATTAACCCTCTGGGAAGGGACCCTACCAGTTGCCGACTGGCTAATTATGCATTTTTGTTAATTACTCTGCGTATGAATTTAGTTAAAATCTCATTTTCCATGACTTTATACATTATACGCTTGAGAAACATATTGTAGAATTTGTGTGGCCTGGGTAAGTTTATTCACCCGCTGTATCAGTTACAAGCTATCAGGCCAGCAGTCCCACATGGGAATTCCCCATTGACTGTGCACAAACGGCCTTGGCATGGGGGTTGGGGGTTGGGGGTAATGCATAGTTCCGACCTGTCAATCAATCGAACCCGCCGACCAATCACAACAGAGCTAGCAGATTGTTGTATGCGATGATCCGGGTGAATATTTGGTTTCAAGGCCGGTCGTTTCGAAAGCACGTATGTCATGATATGCCATCCCTGTATTACTGGCCCTTTACTCTGTGTGTTCTAAGATAACTGTTGAGTTTTCTCCAATGAATCTGTGCTTTCCGTTGAAAGTCCCATTGCTTTGTGCGTAGTGTGTCGCCAGTTTTGACGATAGCGTGTGAGCCATAGCAACAATATCCACGGGGGCGGGGCTAACTAGGCAAACTCGGAACTATGCATTGATGCAGTTGATGAAATTTATCAAATTTAGCAATTGGGAACTGGAGTGATGTCTGTCATCTGTTGGGCACGTTCTTTTCAGTCAAGCTTTTTTTTTTTCGCTTTTTGTTTGCGTATCTAGCTATAAATGTAGTAAAGGGAGGTCTTGCAAGACTGCCCATTTAGCCAACTCCCATCCTTTCCCCCTGCAAAAATTCCTGGATCCGCACCTGGTTATATACAATCTCTAGACCGTCCGAAAGAATTTGGAAATGCTCCATTTATGCAGGGATATATGCCCCGTTCATTGAGTTACACACCGCTAGCTGTCGACTGGTACACTCCTGTAACGAGGTACCTGGATCGCCCACGCGCACCGCAGGGTTAACCCTGCGGGTGACCGGCTCAGCGCCACACATGAAATGACAAGATTGGCAGGGTTCATGCCTTTTCAGTTAGCGTAATTTAAAAGATTGTGAATGTAGTCTTTACTTGTTTACTGCAGTTTGACATGTCTTGGTATCATAGTCTTGAAAATATTCAAGAAAATTGTTTTACGACGTAAGGGGGGACTCCAAGGCATTTGTCAACTCTTGCGATTACATTTCTTTTTGACCAGTTTCTTTCTGGAAACGGTAGTTGATGATTTTACCCAGCTGTAGAACCTGGACTTTATCGATTCAAATTACATTATGAGAGAAATTTGTTACATTTTGAGCGAAAGTTTCAAAATATCACACTTGCATTTAGAAGATCACACTAGTTTATTGAATCGTTCTCGTTATGTTTTGGGTAGTATCAACAGATAAAGGTGGTGTTCGATTCATGAGGTCATATATTCTTTATATGCCGTGGGTAATCGTTCTCTGAAGTGCAGTAATTATAAAAAATCAAGTGTCACGACGTAAGGGGGACACTGTGTCCCGCCTTCATGGAATAACCCAAGTATTGTTGCATCTATGTTGCTGAAATTTCTACAAGGCAGTTTATCAACATTATTCTTTAGTTATGTAATGCTGTTCCTGTTTTTAAAAGTTCTCCAATCATGTAATGTGTCTTTAAGGTGCAATCGCTGGCCACGATCCGTTGGACTCCACAACAGTCACCGAATCGTTTCCATCATTTCAGCTTCCTGAGAACATATCCGTGGTGGGACTTAAAGTTGGAATTCCCAAGGTAACCAAATTACGCATTGAACCTGAATCTATAGTTTGAAAGGAGCTTCTCCAGATTTTTCAAAAAAAAAATGTTTTTCGTTCTAACCTAATAATCATATAAAATACCTCCCCAATATACTATCCATGGGAGGAAAACAGGAAATTTGCAATCTCCAATTTGGATGTGGAAGCAAAAAGGTTGGTGTAATCACTGCACTGCTTTATGGAACTGGATAAGTTAGTTTATAAAAAATCAGTGGTTTTTTGACAATATCCTTGAAAAAATTAATATGTTGGGGCCGGCCAGACAATCTGGATTTGCCTTGGTCAAACGTTCACCACGGGCCAATTTCATGGCACTGCTCAGCACAGGATTTCTTTGCTTCATATTACATGTACCAGAATGGGTGATCACCCAAAATTGTATGTAATATGTGTTTACTAATATTGGGCTACAGTTTTTTAGAGCACAATTTGACTAACATTTTTATTGGTAACCGATTTAACAAAGAAGAAAAATTCTGTGCTAAGCAAATTATTGTGATAAGCAGCGCAATGAAATTGGCCTCTGGTCTTAAAGGTGCACTAGCATTTTTTATCTCTATCTGAAAAGGGGACTTGTGAAGTTTTTAAAAATTGGGCTCAAAAACCTAAGACTATTTAAACATTTAAAATAAAAAAAAGACTGTTCAAAATAGTACGTAAATGCAACACAGGGTTAAATCACGCCATTAAGGGCGCATTCACACTGAGCCTTTTTCGCGCACAAATTTGACACGCGCTGCTTTAAGAAAAAGCCGAAGGAATTTTGAGTAAAATGACGTACTGAAAATCACAGAACCACAAAAACACTTTTTGCCCAAATTGATTCTGTGGTTTTTGAGTTTGTCGTTTCAGTGTGCCGCTTTTTTAACAAAGCAAAGCGCATCAAATTTTTGCGCAAAAAAACGCTGTGTGAATCCACCCGTATGGCAAACTGAAGTCTCCGTGAATTTCCTACCTCCAATCCCAGGAATTTCACACTCCGAACCTCGAAGCCGATGTTCTAAATGCCTGGTCTCGAGCGACGGATCTTTTCGAAGATGCAGGAGCGACCGTATCTCAAGTCTCACTGCCCCATGTGCACTATTCACAAGCCTGCTATTCAGTGCTCGGACCGGTCGAAGTTGCTTCCAATATGGCCAGATATGACGGAATTGAATACGGTGAGTAAAACAATTTAAATAAGCGTGTCCAGATCACATTTTTGAACCCCCATTTTTCCCATGGGTGTTGAGATTTTGATACCATATAATTTGTCATATTTTTCTCATTACCATTCTGAAATTTCACGCTCCCAGTCCGTATATTTTCAAGGATATCGTTAAAAATCCGATGTTTTGTAAACTAATTTATCCGGTTACATAAAGCAGTGCTGCAGTGAGTACACCAACCTTTTTGCTTCCACATATGGGTAATTCCCCAAATTAGGGGTCCAAAATGTTTGGTGTCCCAGTTACGTACGACACTCTCTGCTTCAAAAATCACCACTTATGACCACAAATTCTCAGTAATGGACTGTGGCCTGTGATTATAGGGGGCAGCATCATTTTCTTCAATATTTTGTTTTCTGATTTCTGAAAAATATTCAAAACAAAAGACCATAAAGGCTTATAATTTGTTCCATGGTATTGAATTGGAGTTTGGTGTCCCGGGTTACCTACGCCAATGAAAATTGGCTGTAGAATGAGTTTGCATTAACCTTGGTGCCATATCTACACACAAACATTAAATTTGAGTGGCATTTGTTCAAATAAAAATAATTATTTTTTACTGGGAAAATAATAATTAAAAACACTTGGAAATCTTAAAAAGCATGTCACACTTTTGGACCCCCTAATTTTGGGAATTACCCACATCCAAATTGGCAAATTGGACTGCAAATTTCCTGTTTTCTTCTCATGGATAGTATTTTGGGGAAGTATTTTATATGATTGTTAGGTTAGAACAAAATACATTCTCTGAAACAATTATTGACGCTGCTGAAATGTACTTTATAACATGGTCCTAAATTTGTAGAGAGATGGTTATTTCAGGTCAATTGAAATGTTGACACTCGGTTGACAGATAATTCGTGTTATTTTACTAATTTCACGAAAACGTGTGTAGCTTGCGCAACTTTTGAAAACATACAGTACCGGCCAAAAGTTTGAGTACACTTGTTGAAAACTATGTATTTGCAATTTGTCTGTAAGATTGACCCTCATTTCGTAGAGTAATCACAGCTTGCCCTTTTCTTTACTAAACTGGGGTCCTTTTGCCATTTTACAACAGTTGTGTATGCAAGAAAGGCAAATATAGACTAGATAGCTATCTGATAGTGGTCAAGAACTGACTGGTGCCAATACTGTGCATTCAGCTAGTACAAAGTGATTTTGGACACGCTCCAGGGACCTCAGAAAATCAGAGAACAGTCAGAACACATGCAAAAGAATCTATTACACATAATCTGTTACATAATACAATATTGTATTTATTGTATACTTCTTAAAACTTGTGTGACCTTCAGAGGCTACTTTTTTAAAATATGAAGCCAGAGGTGGCTATTTTGAGGAGTGAAAGATAAAGAGACATTTCTGAAGTTTCAAGGACATTTCTATGACATGCATTGAATATATTAGTTGCATAGTGTGTTTTTTGTACTGGGCATAAAATGCTGTAAAATGTTACTAAACATAGTTTTCAACAGGTGTACTTGAACTTTTAGCTGGTACTGTAGGTTTGTCTAATTGTCGCTAGACTGTATAGCACAGCTTATGGAATAACACTGTCTTTTTAACGGTTGTCCAGGACATAGATCTAAAGTTGGCCATTCTACTGAGGAGCTGTATGCAGCTACGAGACATGAGGGCTTCAATGAGGTGGTCAGAGGGAGGATTTTGGCAGGAAATTACTTCCTTCTCAAAGAGTAAGAAAATACTTTGTGTTTTGCATGCTGTGTGGGCGCATGCCGACCAAAATCTGTGGAGTGTATTTTATTTAATGGTTTTAAAGAATTTCACAATTTGCTGCCCGTAGGCTGAATTGCATGAAGCTTACAAGTGTCTTCCACCTAAACATCGAGATACATAGGTGGGTGGTGCCATTGGCAGCGGACAGCCAGAGACACCTGGTAATACCCTCAGGTTTTCTGAAGTATTACTGCATCTATGACCCCTTTCTCACTAGAGAAATCGCTTCGTTCGACGAAGATTCGACGATGATTCGATGAAGAGATTTTCTGATGTGAACGCACGCCTCTTCATTCGACGAAGCAAATTAGCTTCATTCGACGAAGAGATCGCTTCATTCGACGAAGACATCACTTCATTAAACGAAGCAAATTTCTAATGTGAACGCTCCCCTTCGTTCGACGAAGCGATTTGACATTATGAGTGGCTCCTGTGACTAGACAGGTCCCCTGTCCTCATATTTAATTCCCCTTCGTCGTATATGAGCAAGAGCAGCATAGCGCACATGGACAGGGTACCAGTCTACCGGGTGACGTGCCCCACTGGAAGTGTAAAAATTAATCAACAGAGGGCCATTGCACAGCTTCATTCCATTGAATGGTACCGCTCTTCATTCGATTTTCGTTAAGTGAGAACGCGCGCTTTATTAACTAACGATGATTAATTAATCTTCGTCGAATGAAGCGATTCTCTATTGAGAACGGGGTCATAGATGTAGTCCATGAAAACGGGACAGTGTCCCCCTAACGTCGTGACACTTCGGGAGTTGATTTTTTTTAACTACCAGATTTCGGAGAACGATTACTCTCGGCATATAAAGAATATATGACATCATGAATCAAACTCCACATAACGAGAACGATTCAATAAACTAGTGCGATCTTCTAAATGCAAGTGTGACATTTTGAAACTTTCGCTCAAAATGTAACAAATTTCGTTCATAATGTAATTTGAATCGATAGAGTACAGGTTCTACAGCTGGGTAAAATCAGCAACTACCGTACCTTTTCCAGAAGAAACTGGTCAAAAAGACTTGAAATGTAATCGCAAGAGTTGAAAAATGCCTTGGAGTCCCCCCTTACGTTGGGAAACAATTTTCTTGAATATTTTCAAGACTATGATACCAAGACATGTCTAACCGTTTGTAAATTATTTTAAATATTCTAAATTATTTAAGAAATTGCACATTAAACAATTTTGTTTTAAAAACACTTTATCAACATTCTTCTTTATTTTCATTATGCTGTTAATCGTGTTTTTAAAAGTTTTCCAATCATGTAATCTGTCTTTCAAACAGCAATTATGAGAAGTACTTTCTACAGGCCCAGAAAGTGCGTCGTTTGGTAGCCAACGATTTCCGAAGGTTGTTCGAGTCTGAAGTAGACGTCCTCTTAACACCAACGACAATCAGTGACGCGAAGCTGTACCGTGAATTCGTGGAGGCCGATAATCGCAAACGACAAGAGGAAGAAGATTTTATGATTCTGCCCGTAAACTTGGCTGGTAGGTTAAGATTTTATTTTGTTAGAATTTTATTAGTTTATATCTGGTATGGCGCTTACTGCTTAAAGATGTATTGTCCGTGCGTTTTGATATTTTTCCAGAAAAATAGAAGTTAATTGCTTTCAAATGAGACATCAACGGAAAAAAAATGACCAACGTTTAGTTATCGAACAGTTACTGTCAATATTTCGAATTATTGATGGACGTCCGCCAATAATTTAACTCACGGCAAGGCGCAAAAACGGCCGTATGTCTAAAATACAAAGTATGATGTTTTTTTGTTAAAATAAAGTAAATGCTTTAAAAATTGAATGTGCTGAGAACCACGGACAATATAACTTTAAAGGAGCGTGTTCAGCATCTGCCTGGTGTGTCAGAGATCTGGGGAAAACCTGAGGGAGTATATACCACTGTGCCTCGTAGCTCAGCTGGTAGAGCATCTGCCTGGTGTGTCAGAGGTCTTGGGGAAAACCTGAGGGAGTATATGGCTCTTTCCACGGTAATGGGGTACATTTGAAAAATAAGTCAATAATTATTTTCAGATGTCTTTAGTTTATCCCAAAATTAAAGAAATTTCCTTGTACTATTTTCAGGAGATAACTTTTGCACAAAAAGGTAAGAAATTGCTGCCACAACATGCATTTTTGAAAATCTTGTGTACAAATTTTCCTATTACGTATGTAACGTGGACAGACCATTTTGTGACATTTTTTTCTGTCTTTGTTACATACGTAATAGGAAAATTTGTGCACAGGGTTTTCAGAAATGTATGTTGTAGGACTATTTTTCGTACTTCTTGGTGAAAAAGTTATTTCCTCAGTTTAGCTTGATAATTTAAAGATAAAATTAAGACATTTGAACTGAACTGGGACCTAAGATCTTGTATGTCACAGAAATGTACCCCATTACTGTGGAAAGAGCCATATACCACTGTGCCTCGTAGCTCAGCTAGTAGAGCATCTGCCTGGTGTGTCAGAGGTCTGGGGAAAACCTGAGGGAGTATATACCACTGTGCCTCGTAGCTCAGCTGGTAGAGCATCTGCCCGGTGTGTCAGAGGTCATGGGGGAACTTTGAGGGAGTATACCACTGTGCCTCATAGCTCAGCTGGTAGAGCATCTGCCTGGTGTGTCAGAGGTCTTTGGGAAACCTGAGGGAGTATATACCACTGTGCCTCGTAGCTCGGCTAGTAGAGCATCTGCCTGGTGTGTCAGAGGTCTGGGGAAAACCTGAGGGAGTATATACCACTGTGCCTCGTAGCTCAGCTGGTAGAGCATCTGCCCGGTGTGTCAGAGGTCATGGGGAAACTTTGAGGGAGTATACCACTGTGCCTCATAGCTCAGCTGGTAGAGCATCTGCCTGGTGTGTCAGAGGTCTTGGGGAAAACCTGAGGGAGTATATACCACTGTGCCTCGTAGCTCGGCTAGTAGAGCATCTGCCTGGTGTGTCAGAGGTCTGGGGAAAACCTGAGGGAGTATATACCACTGTGCCTCGTAGCTCAGCTGGTAGAGCATCTGCCCAGTGTGTCAGAGGTCATGGGGAAACTTTGAGGGAGTATACCACTGTGCCTCATAGCTCAGCTGGTAGAGCATCTGCCTGGTGTGTCAGAGGTATTGGGGGAAAACCTGAGGGAGTATATATCACTGTGCTTCATAGCTCAGCTGGTAGAGCATCTGCTCAGTGTGTCAGAGGTCATGGGGAAAACCTGAGGGAGTATACCACTGTGCCTCATAGCTCAGCTGGTAGAGCATCTGCCTCGTGTGTCAGAGGTCTTGGGGAAAACCTGAGGGAATATGCCTGAGGGGATATAGCTCAGTCGGTAGAGCTCCGGACTACAGATCGACAGGTTGCGAGTTTGAATCCTCTCAGGGCGGCTCAGCTCTTCCGTTGTGTCCTTGGACACAGTTCCACCTCTCTACCCAGGTGCTAAATGGGGACCCTGCGAGGTGTATCTTGTCATGGGCGCTGATCTCGATCTGCTGCCATACCCCACGTATGTGTGGGCGACGAGCTGGACCAATGACCAGGGGGTAATGGAATGTAAAGCGCTTTGAGACTGACATCGTCGGTGTAAGGCGCTATATAAATCTAACCATCATTATTATTATTATTATGACCTATAGCTCAGCTGGTAGAGCATCTGCCTGGAGAGTGAGAGGTGTCGGGTTCGAATCTCTCTCATCCTTTGTTTGGTTGTATCCTAATATATTTTCAAACTCAAACACACAAAACTTTGGCGTTCTCCTTTGCAGAGCAAGAAAGTCACATCCGAGAAACTACTCTTTTTTTCTTCTTTTTTTTTGCCTCCAGGGATTCCAGCCATTTCCGTCCCAGCCACCCTGTCCTCAAGGAGCATGCCCATAGGTCTACAGCTGATTGGTCCAAGTTTTCAGGACCGACGGCTCCTAACAATCGCCAAGTGGTTAGAGCAACAAGTGCAGTTTCCATGGTCGGAGCTCGAGTCCCCATTAAGAGCTTTGGAGTGAGACAACTCGACTTCCAATGTTTAATGGGGTAATAATACAGACTAATAAGTCGAGATGTCTTGAGTGGAGTTGTCTGAAACGGTGTCGTGCTATCGAATCAAGTTCAACTGGTCTTTATGCGAATGCTTCAGAAGTGTGAAATTTATATTGTTGTTGTGGTCTTCTCGATGGGTCTCGGAGGAAATATCTAAGACTTTTGGCGGGCCAAGACCGATCACCGTTCCACTTTCATGAAAATCACATCCCCAGGCCAAAACCAGCCTACGCCCATGTGAAGTACCATGACGAAATAGTCTTGTGTATCAAACTCAAAACCTGCTCTATTTTTACAGGTTGTGGGTTACGTCCATGGTGTTAGTGTCCTTGGGCAAGGAATTCTGTCATGAATTTCTGTCAATTTCATAGAGCTGCTTTAATAAGCGCTAGCAGAAAATGTGTGCTTACTGTAGCAGAAAAGTTGTGCTAACGTTAAGGCTATTTCACGGCCGCGGCGTGCTTAAGCATGCGCGTGCTTGGAAACCGCCATTGTTGCGTCACTATCTTAAGCAAAATTTTGCTCTGCAGTTAAGGCAGGTTTTCAGTTGCTTACCGTTAACGATGTCTATGAAATAGCCTGACGCTCGGTTAACGGGAAATGGGCTGTTAAACAGCTCTATGAAATTGGGCCCTGGTCTTTCTATGCCTCATAAACGCTGTAAAGTTTGTTTTTCAAATAAGCTATTCACCAGTGCATTGCACGACTGAACATTCAGTCTCTGAACAGCCCCTAAAAAAAAAAATGTTCTGTTTATTTTGTTATCAATTAAAACAAAGTTTTCACAGTTTCCACAGACCCTATTATGTAGACCAATGTGGAGCCATAGGTCCCATCAGATTTCTAGACATGGAGTATTTTTTTGGTTTTCTAAAAAAATTAAAATCCCATTAAATCTGGAATAGGTCTGTGAATTCTGATGGCTTTTCGCTGTGAGTGAGAGGTCTCGGGTTCGAGTCCCGATATAAGGCCCTTACGATTTTTCTCTCATCGCAAGTTTGGTTGTTTCATTTCAATGGTGATTAGGCACCATACCAGATGTTGCGCTTTTTTGTTGTCTTAGCTGTCAAAATTGAGAGTTCGTACCAATTTAAAATTGTCAGGTCGAAACTGAAAGAATTGTTGATAAAAACCACAAAAAAGGAAAAATGCTACACAAACCTGGAGCCTTAGCAAATTTGATTTTTCTGAGGCAAATTATGAAAAATTATAAAGGATGCAGCCTAGTCTCAAGGAACAAAATAAATATTTATTCCTGCCCTGAAAAAAAAGTATCAATTAACAAAACATACCATTAGCGTTCGTTTAAAGGCATGTAGATGATCTGTTTTTGAGCGATTCTGCGAATAAAACCATTATAAATCAAAAGAAAGACATCAACAAACTCAATCGAAGAAATTTCTGCTTTGTCAAATGTACCACGTTTTAAAAAATAACATGAAAATCCATATGCGTTTTCCTGGTCTTGGCGGGGTGTTTCAAATATTCGTTCTCAGTTGATCGGGTACTATGTGGCTTGCGTCATGCACTCTGTAGCGCACATCATATACTGCGTGTGCGCGCGATCCATAAGCGCCCATGCATTTTGGACCGCGTAGATGCGAACCAAAAATAAGTAAATCGTTTGCAAACGATCTAAATAATTTCATCTTTACGGATTATTTTCTGGTAAAATTAGATTATTTTGAGCGGAAACCTTTCATTGGGTAGATGCTATTAATTCAATCTTTACTTTCAGAACTTTTCCCCTGTAAACTCGTCGATTACTTTTTGGGGTCATTGCAAATGATACACTGGCCTTTAAAGCCCCAATTACATCATTTGTATTTACCCAACATTTTACTTCACGAGTTGACAAGAAAAACCTGACTAAAAGTGTTAATAGCAATGGTAACAAACACCACATTTTTTTCGTGTAAAATGGTACCTTTGTGGGAGAAATTGCCAACTGAAGGTGTTTTTTTAATTAAAAGTTGCCTACAGACAACTTTTTGTACCATCCATTCACACACAAAAACCTTAAATGGATTTTTCATGTTTTCTGAAGTATTACTGCATCAATGTTGCTGAATTTTAAATGCGAGTGGAAATAACGCCGTTTTAACAGTTTACCAACCATTAATTCTATCTTTAAAATTATCAGATCGGAACTGAAGGATCATTCGTTTGACAAAAATCACAAAAAAGGGGAAATTCTACACAAATCTAGATCCTCTAATACCATTTGGGTATTCGCTAATTTGATTTTTCCGAGGCATATTATTCAAAAATATTCAGAATGCAGCCAAGCGGCAAAAGAGAAAAAAAAAACCGATTTTGTTTCGTCAGACAAAAATAATCAATTAACAAAACTACCATTGTATGCCACAATATGAGCTTGCGTCAGAACTTAACATCTGTTTATTGAATTATAATGACATTTAATGAATATTCAAGAAAAGTATTTTCGAACGAAATGTAAGTGACTCTTAAAGGGCATTATCTTCAATAACCTCAAATTTTACTTCATAAATTAAAAAATGAAAAACACTACTCAAAGTGTTGATAGCAACGGTAACAAACACGACATGTGTTCTTTTCAGAACCACACATCTCCCGAAAGAGAGAGTTTCTGAATGCATGGTATTTTCTGCAGACTAGTTTACAAACATTTGTCCATATTATGTTATGCCCTAGCCCGAATACCTTTAGCCGCACACATCTTATATGTGTGACAACCAGAGCGCTTGACCTTGCCCAGCGGCCGGACTTTTTTGGGCGCATAGCATTACAACACGCCCAGAAGGCCGCCGCCATTTTTGAAACGAAAATGGAGGAACAATATGTCTGGAACTTGCAGAATGATCGTCGCCTCTTGGCCAGATGGATGAAGATTTCTGAATAAGGGAACGTGTTTTGGAAAATATATGAGTTCCTCTATATGTGTAGGTACTTTAACTTTAGAAATCTCTGTCCTGGGTGAGAGGAAAATCTCGCTCAAAGTATGTAGCAAATTCGCGAGAAAAAAAGTCCGGCCGCTGGGAAAGGTCCACCGCTCTGCCGTCACACATAAGATATGTACGGCCAAAGGCATTCGGGCTAGTTATGCCTGTATTCCAGGATTCCGTAAAATGTTTCATATTGCAAATGATATGGACCTTTAACGACGACAACGATACCCGGATATATGTATCAGTAAATAGCAGGGTATTAATAATTTACTGCCATTTTATTTTGCGGGGCGTACATTGTCATCGTCTGCCCGATTAGTTTTGTGGTCACTTTTCTAGTTTTTCCTGCTGTTTTCTGTCAAAATGGTGAGTTGGTTTAACTTTTTTTAAAAGCTTTAAAACGTATTAAGCCTCGGCTCATTTTTAAAAGGTGGGGAATTATGTTCCGATACCTTCGTGTTAAGTAAACGAACACCGTGGAAAATGTTAAAAGCATATTTTATTTGTGCTCCGAAAATATTTTTAATTTGCCGTTGCGCGCATCGGAAAAGAGTGGTTAAAGATAAATTGTTAAAAGCTGCGTTATTTCCACCTTTGATTACAAGCGTATGTTGATAAAACTGCCTTGTAGAAATTTCAGCCATTACAAGCCAATATTGGCTCATACGGCCGGTACTCGTCCCCGGTTTCCGTGGCATGGAGTGACTAGGAGCAATGGTACATGTACTTCTCCTGGATGGGATGCCAGTCCATCGCAGGTCTACCCCCAGCAACTAGTTGGGTTCCCCAACCGTATTTGCTGGTACCCATTTATACACTGGAGAGAGACAACGTGGAGTGAAGTGTCTTGTCCAAGGACACAACGCGGTGCAAATGCAGGTTTTGAACCGTCGACCGAAAGTCCGACACGCTATCCACTATACCATGTCTCCATACATAGAAAACCTGAAAAATCCAGTTATTTTTTGAATGAATGTTGAATGAATGGTAAAAACTCAAAAAAAAAACCTTTAGTTTGCAATTTCTCCCACAAAGGTACCATGTTTGTTACCATTGCTATCGACACTTTTAGTCGGGTTTTTCTTGTCAACTCGTGAAGTAAAATTTTGGGTAATTGCTAATGATGTATTGGGACTTTAAGACTGTTTCTACTAATAAAGTCACATACTATGCTGTTGTTGCTACGTGGTGCACGACAATGCCTATAGCAACCAACAGTCTGGTTGCTTTATGCCATTCTCTCCAACGGTGAACATGGTATTGATTCTGTACTTTACACTGCCGCGTGCACCTCATATCAACACAAATTTAGTCTGGTCAAGTGAATACTAAGTGTGCATGTTAAAGGAAGTACGTCAGTACACCAGACGCTATTTCATGTGCATGAAATGTGCAAAAGGCTTTCACATGCACATTTTGTATCCACTTGACCAGACAAATTTGTTGTTGCTATGTGGTGCACGCGGCAGGTGTGAAGTACAGAATCAATACCTTGTTCCCCGTAGGGGAGAATTACATAAAACAACCAGACTGTTGATTGCCAGGCAATGGTGTGCACCACGTAGCAATAAGAGCATAGTATGCGACTTCCTAAAAATGCACCTCCGTTTGAAAGTGAAGAATATTATTATGGGCACCAGCGTTTCGCAAATGTTACGCGCTGTAGTCTAATTAACAGCACTTTACACGCGGGAACGCACGGTCATCCTCGATCTCATATATGACCTTCGACATCTACCGGGTACTTCTATCGATGGGTACTTCGAACAAAAACGACCTTCATTTCCCCCCGTCGTCAACAGTACAACGACTCCCAGTCAAGATGCTGGCATCTAATTGGAAGAGTGGTTTTGCGATCGTAAAATACAAGGCCTAAGTAATTAATGGGCGTTGACCAAGGATAATTAAGCCCAACATTTAATCATCAAAGGACCACGTCACTATTACAACAAAACTGTTGCGAACACGTACGCACAAGGCATGGGTGTAGGGATACAAATATTGATATTTTTCCCATTTAAAATGAGGTGTCACTAAACAGGTTTTCAAATTTGTCATGAATTTTCGATATTCGTTTAGAAAATAGTTCACAATTTTGCAAAATGAGCTATGCATTATTTATACGTGTATACGTGACTTGAACACCATCATTGTTTTTGGACACTAAAGAGGTTTTAGAAATGAATCGACTTTGGACAAAATAGTTTATTTTTTAAAAGCCATTACACGTCATTAACGTTTTTAAGAATTCCATGAACAACAACATTACATAACTAAAGAATAATGTTGATAAACTGCCTTGAAGAAATTTCAGCCACATAGATGCAGTAATACTTTAGAAAACGTGAAAAATATATGCATCGTTTTTTGACAATTCATTCACACTCATGAGACGAAAATTGTTTTACTCATTTCTCAAAGACTATAGCACTTCAGACAAAACCATTTTAGGGGAGGTTTTCTACGGTCACCATGTTTATTACCAATTACCAATGATGTATACTGCCTTTAAAAGTAATCACTAAATTAATATCAGGCCGTCTATTAAAGGCCCTATATGTATCATTCGCAAGAGTGTAACATATCTAAGGAAGAATGTTGGTAAACTAGCCTGAAGAAATTTTAGCTAGATGCATCAGTGCTTTAGAAAACCTTGAAAATATATATACGGATTTTGTGTACACGGGACTTTTTTAGAAACCCGCCTTCGGTTGTCAATTTCCAACATGAAATACCATTTTTGACGGAAATAAATTCATGTGGTGTTTGTTATCATTGCTATCAACACTTTGAGTAAGGTTTTTCTTGTCAACTCATGAAAAATTGGGTAATTGCAAATGATGTATTGAGCTTTAATCAAAGTCGAAAAACTAAAATGGTAACAGTATATATCATATATACCTGATGCCAAATTTGTAATTTTAAAAGTAACCACTAAATGAATACACCGTAACCTCGAAGGCGTCCCAAAAGCATTATCATAAATACCGCGTCTATCTACATTGTCATGCTTCACTAGAATCAATACATTATTATAGAAAATGGTCATAACAATGGATCCGAAACTGCAGCTCAGACACACTGGGCATAATTAATGTGGAATTTGTGTTAAAGGGCAGAGGCTCGTCAGCAATGCGCGCGCGCCACGAAATACGCAGCTCCATATGCCTTTGCTATGGAGCTGCGTATTTCGTGGCACGAATTTGGCGGGTGCGCATTGCTTACGGGTGCACCCAAGTAAATAGGCATAGATCTGTGCGCCGAGCTCATGAATATTGTGTATCCCCTCAATTTCTTCTTTATTAGGGAGAGTTGCGAGCTGAACGAGTGGGGTCTTGTGTAGAATATGACTATCGTCGCGATGTGGGGTATTTTTTTCTTCCAACTATAAACGTTTTAGACACTAGCTCCTAAAAGTGGCCCTATTTTGCCCAGTAGCGTATGTGCCTTTGTTCCAAAATGTATGCAGGTCTGATTAGCAAGTTTCACTACTTGTAGGAGTAGTTTTGTTTCAAGTGGAAATTAGGGAATAAAAGTGACGGATTACCCCCACTTGAACAGAATTGAAAAGATGAGAAATCAGTGAGTATCCTGGTTGTTGTCCTGAGAAGCTGAGAGAGTTGTGAGTATTTTTAAATGATTTTTGAAAATAGGGCATTTAGCATTGGTTCCTATGGGAGCCCTATTTACTGGCGTGCAACCTTACGAGCCTCTGTCTTTATAGGTATAATATATTATACAGCTTTGATGCAAATGGATGCTGCATACTAATAATGGTTCTTGGTAATGAGCTTCGTACCACGGTTATAAAGATCACAATTTTCAGTCAATGTGGTTACTATGGCAAAATATACAAGGCTATAATAGGTCACCCGTGCATTGTTTGCGAGACGCCGCGATGTAGCTAATCGAGCCAACAGCGGTGCCGTTGCCAGGCGGCCTCACACGGCATTGTTCTGTCGCCGTTCCGCTGAACAGGGAAATCGGGCAACTGAAAGTCAAGGGCAACACTTGATGCGCATGCAACAGTCGTCACGAATTCGATCCTTGCAGACCGCCATGCATATTAGTTAAAGACGCAGGCTCGTCAAATGACGAGCAACGTCAAGCTCGTTTCTGAAGTATTACTGAAATTTCTACAAGGCAGTTTATCAACATTATTCTTTAGTTATGTAATGCTGTTGTTCCTGTTTTTAAAAGTTTTCCAATCATGTAATATGTCTTTTAAAACAGGCTTTATGTTGTCATACAACATTTTTTCAATGACACTTTGTTTTTTACATGTATACGAAAGCAAAACCGGTCTTCCCCTCCACGCTATACCCCAAGTTCAATGTTGGAATTTGGTCACGATTTTTAAGCACTAGGGCTTGAAAACAAGCGTATTGCTTTCAAAAGCCCTTTTGTAAAAATAAAATCGGTTTTGACTTCGTGTCAGTACAGCTTTGTCAAAACAAAAAGAATTTCTCTGTCGAATTTGCTCTCGGAATAAATTTAAGCCTCGAGCAATTGAAACCATGCGCAACATCAGACGGGCAGAAAAGCTTGCCGCACGCTGAAATATTAAAATCCTTGATTATCTATACCAATTACTATATCATAAAAGATTAAAACGGCACCGCTTGGTATCGAGTTGAATTATAATTTCACAGTAAACGCTGGCAGAAACCATGGCAACCTGAAGCCATTTTATCGGCTTCCAACCTCGACCAATCAGCTGCCAGCACGTAGTCACGTGGGATGAGTTGATAATACCGCTGGTTTTCGATGAGGCGCAAATATACGCACTGCCGACTCCCGTCTTTAAACCGGTTCTCGCCTAGATCAAACAAGCGCCGCTTTGCGAGACAATTTTTAAAATTCCTGGGAATTTTAACTCGTCAAATCAACAAAAATGGTGAGTTGTTTTGGAAACGTTATATATATATTTTTGTAAAGGAAATGTTCCGTTGAAAATGGTAAAAACGAGTTTCTATGGTAACTGATGTAAAAGATGCATGTAACATTTCTGGCTGGTTTCTTCATTATTAGGCACAAATTTAGAAGGATTTAAAACTATCCATCAGTATAAAACTTCGTTAAACATTTTTTTTTACAGAAGGCCTATATATTTCAGAGGTTAAGAGTATTTTAGTTGAAGATATTCCGGGAGAGTATTTTTTTTATACCAAAACTAAAAATAAAACAGGGATGTTCGAGTTTTCTCAGCCTACACAATTAATGCACTTAAACATTGTTTTGCAAATATGAAATCTCAATGTATATGACATTGCGTCCAGAAGCTGTTCCACATTTTTTTACTTGGCAAAACAGGACAATTTCACATCGATGTATTTTTAGTTCGCCAGACATGACGTCATGGATCGATAAAGAGGCTATTGTCTTTTGGCCTCTACTTCGAACATATTGTGTCTGCGGATTATTTTAAGCATCGATTGCCGCGTAATTATTTTGTTGTGGCTTCGTGTTGCATTTTTGGATGATACTTTTTCTATTAAAGGAGCGTGTTCAGGTTTTTCCAGAAAATGGATTTCGTTTTAACCTACCAATTATATAAAATACCTCCTCAAAATACTATCCATGGGAAGAAAACAGGAAATTTGCAATCTCCAATTTGGATGTAGAAGCAAAAAGGTTGGTGTAATAGACATGTGGCGTGATAGATTTGCATAAGTCCTGGAGTCACGCCTTATATTTACATAAATGCTAGAGTCGCACCTTCGCGCTGTATGGTGCTCGCGAACGAGTGACTCGAGCACCACTATAGGCCTATCTGGCAAATCGGCTTCGTTTCTAGGAGGTGCATGCATGCACGCTGGCACATAGTAATCGTGCGGTACCTGGAATACCTCGCACATTACTCGATGTATTTCTAATGCTGGACCATGTTGATTAAACATGTTAATCAGCAAATTCAAACCAGTCACATAACCCAATATCGTTTCTCTACTTTCTTGAATGCATCATTGCATGTTGGAAAACGTTCCAGCTTTCAAAGTTGACATCGATTTCAAGTCAAAAACACGTTCTATTTAATCGTTATTTTGACGAAAATTCACGATGACTACATGTTTCAACATGTTCATTTCAACATGTAATTTCGGATGGTACAGCTTAAAAATGCATAGAGTAATGTGCGAGGTATTCCAGGGAACGACAGAATCAATATCGTATTCACCGTAGAATATAATTATTACTATTACTTCTTTCTGATACTGAAACCAAGGATTCCTCAAAAGTGCCCATTGCACTGTCGCTCGCAAGCGTGAGGAGAAGACGATGAATTAGAAACAGCCAGAGATACCGGGGAATCCCCTTGCTCTTCACGAAAGAATGTTCTTGGATCTTTAAAGTGCGTTACCTAACACACTGGACCAACGGCTTTACATCCCATCCGAAGGATGGAGCAACTGTTAAATTGCCTTGCTCAAGGGAACGGGTACCACGGCCGGGTATCGAACCCGCAACCCCAAGTTTTCACCCGAGCATTGCAAGTCAATGACCTAAACCACTCGGCCACGGTACCCCGAAGCAAACAGACTGTTGATTGCTAGGCATTGGCGTGCACCACGTAGCAACAACAGCATAGTATGTGGCTTTCTAAACTGCACCTTCAATTGTAAGTGGAGAATACGGGGCACCAGCCAATATACAAATGTCAGTTGCACGCAAAATGCTAATTAGGAAAAACAATGAAGTTTGGGGAAATTTCGTGCTCTAAAAAAAGGGCTTTCTTTCATGGAATAGGTATAGGCGACCGTTTCAAGGCGTGCAGTTCATTGCATACCAGTTTACTCATCTACTTCGTAAACATATTTCTGGCAGCGTGAATGCATCTCTATCCACGTGGGTCAGGCTGGCGTGCAAATCGGCAATGCCTGCTGGGAGCTGTACTGCTTGGAGCACGGCATCCAGCCTGATGGTCAGATGCCCAGTGACAAGACCATCGGAGGTGGTGATGACTCCTTCAACACCTTCTTCAGCGAGACCGGCTCTGGCAAGCACGTCCCCCGGGCGATCTTTGTGGATCTTGAGCCAACGGTGGTCGGTGAGTAGGGTGTCCGCCCACTACCGGCCCACTAACGCTCCCCTCCCCCCAAAATTCAGTCAAGCGAATCCAAACGTTATGTCATTTGTGGTGCAGCAAAGTCACACCCTAGTTCATGACCCAGATCTGCTTATTTGACAACAAGAACTGGCCACCCAGTTTAGGATTAGTCAATAGGCAGTCACTCCTAGCTGAGGGCTGACCTTGCTGCACAACAAATGACATAACTTTGGATTCGCTTGACTGAATTTGATGCAATAATGACTATTTTTCGTGTAAGACGTTTTCCTACCTGGATATTTGTTGGGGGGGGGGGGGGGGGTGGGTGGTAACCTGTATTCTTATGTTCTGTTGTTCTTTCAAGACTGGCTCAGTTTTGTTTCTATCCATTAATCTATCCCTCTACTTATAATTTTCCTTGACAGATGAAGTTCGTACCGGCACCTACCGCCGGCTCTTCCACCCTGAGCAGCTGATCACGGGCAAGGAGGATGCCGCCAACAACTACGCCAGGGGCCACTACACCGTGGGCAAGGAGCAAATTGACCGCGTCATGGACAGAGTCAGAAAACTGGTGAGGCTAAATCACACTTAGATTAACTCCTCAAAAAAGTTCGGAAACTCAAGTTTGACTGACGATTTCTCTCTTGTTACCGATGAGATAACTATCTTCCTTGAATTTGGTATCAATGAATAGCCCTGTTATTCCTCTTTACAGTGATGTGCCATCTGTTATGATTAAGCAATTGGGGGATGTGCAGCACAGCTAAATATGGGTGTGGGTATAAAGTAACATTTTACAAAATGCATTGCTATAGACCGTATCGAATAGCCGCCATTTCGTGGGGCCCTTTTGTTACTTAAACCGTTCAACAATGGAAGCACAATATGTGCAACCATGCATGTCCTTAAGGAACAAAGAAACTGCCCCACGAAATGGCGGCATCCACTATATGACCGTGCATTTTTTTACATTTCACTTTACACCTACCCCCATATTCAGCTGTGCTGCACATCTCCCAATTGCTTAATCATAATAAAATGACACATCATTGTAAAGAGGAATAACAGGGCTTTTCAGTGATACCAAATTCAAGGAAAATTATTTAGATTTGTGTGATTTTTTTGGTGAAATAACACTTTCTGAAAATAATTGTTTTTTGTTTCTCTCCAGAGCGACCAGTGTTCAGGTCTTCAGGGTTTCCTCATCTTTCACAGCTTCGGTGGAGGCACCGGCTCTGGCTTCACGTCTTTGCTCATGGAGCGCTTGGCAATTGATTACGGCAAGAAGTCCAAGCTGGGATTTTCGGTTTACCCGGCTCCTCAGATCTCCTCAGCCGTTGTGGAGCCTTACAACGGCGTACTGACCACCCACACCACTTTAGACCACGCCGATTGTTCCTTCATGGTCGACAACGAAGCCTGTTTCGACATCTGCCATCGCAACCTCGACATCGAGCGCCCGACCTACACCAACTTGAATCGTCTAATAGCCCAAGTTCTATCCTCGATCACGGCTTCTCTTCGCTTTGATGGCGCCCTCAACGTTGACCTCAACGAGTTCCAGACCAACTTGGTGCCTTATCCGAGGATTCATTTCCCTCTAGTGACGTACGGCCCTATTATATCAGCTGAGAAGGCCTACCACGAGCAACTGTCAGTTGCTCAGATCACCAACGCCTGTTTTGACCCGGTTAACCAGATGGTGAAGTGCGATCCCCGTCATGGCAAGTACATGGCCTGCTGCTTGCTCTTTCGAGGCGACGTCGTCCCCAACGACGTCAACGCGTCCATTAAAACCATCAAGACCAAGCGCTCGATCCAGTTCGTGGACTGGTGTCCAACTGGCTTCAAGGTGGGCATCAACTACCAGCCGCCTACCGTCGTGCCTGGTGGTGATCTGGCCAAGGTGCAGCGTGCCGTCTGCATGCTGAGCAACACCACGGCCATCGCCGAGGCCTGGGCTCGTCTGGATCACAAGTTCGATCTGATGTACGCCAAGCGCGCCTTCGTCCACTGGTACGTGGGAGAGGGTATGGAGGAGGGCGAGTTCTCCGAGGCTCGTGAGGATCTAGCAGCGCTGGAGAAGGATTATGAGGAGGTTGGCGTCGACTCGAATGATGGCGAGGGAGAAGGCGAAAACGACGAGTACTAGACTACTGATAAATAATGCCAATGTCGTTTATGAATATAAAGCTTAGTTAAAGAAGCGTGTTCAGATTTTTCCAGAAAATGAATTTCGTTCTAACCTAACAATCAATATAAAATACCTCCCCAAAATACTATCCATGGGAAGACAACAGGAAACTTGCAATCTCCAATTTGGATGTGGAAGCAAAAAGGTTGGTGTAATCACTGCACTGCTTTATGGAACCGGATAAATTAATTTACAAAACATCGGTATTTTTTTTTGACGATATACGAATAGAGAGCGCGAAATTTCAGAATGGTAATGAGATAAATGTGACAAATGATATGGTATCAAAATCTCAACATCCATGGGAAATTGGGTTTCAAAAAGGTGATCCGGACACGCTCCTTTAAATAGACTCTATGAAAGTCTAAAGAAATAAATCGCAGTGAAAACAAATTTTGCTTGTAAAAAGACTTTGAACTTTGCTTTTAATTTTATAGTTAGTAATGTTTATAAATTTTATGCATAAATGTTTGTTTATGTAAAGTGAGGACATAGTTTCAGGCTGTATAATTTGTTCTGTGTGAATTTTAAAAATTAAAAATCTTAAAAGAATACACTGTATTTCGAAAAAAAGCTACAATTAGATTTGCATCAAGTTTTTATTTGCTTCAAATTCTTGCACCAAAAGCAAGAATTTTATGCAAAGGCATTATTCTTGGGTTTCATTTGGCTTGACAACCATCGATATATATACACTGGATAAGGCAACGACGTCTAAAATTGAAGCCACCGTCCGCCATTGTACCCCGCCAAATACAATGCCTTGCATAGACTGGTCATACTGTCTTCACTTGTCTACATCATGGTCTACATGTGTTAAGTGGAATGCAAGCGATCGCATGGACCGGGGAGCAGTCTAGGCCAAGCATTGTTCGTGGGGTACAATGGCGGCCGGCGCGTGGCTTCAATTCTCGTTTAGCCAACTGCTATTGCATACTTCATCCAGTGTATTATTCGATGTTGACAACCGGTTTCTTTCCGCCATTACTGTGTTCATACTATGGCACGCCAAAGCAAAAAATAATTAAACACTGATAATTTAATGTTGACGCTACATGATTTTCGCAAATGTTGCGTAAGAAAAAAAAGGTTAGCGTTGATAGACTGATTGAAACTATTGTTAAATTATTTCCGCTTTGGCGTGCCATATTACCGTCATAACTATACTGTGTCCATACTATGGCACGCCAAAGCGAAATAATTCAACACCGATAATTTTGCCATCAACCCTGAAAAACAAGTCTCAACATTTTTAAAAACTTGCCAACAAAAGCACGAAAGCACCGTATGCCGGTTTGCAAACAGTCCATCAACATTTAAAAGTCATGCCAACCTTTTTTTTTCTTGCACAACATTTGCGAACATTTGCGTCAACATTAAATTATCAGTGTTTAATTATGTTCGCTTTGGCGTGCAATAGTATAGACACAGTAATGGCGGATAGCAACCGTTGTCAAGCCAAGTGAAACCCAAGAATAAATAGACACTGCATTAGTTTCATGGATCCTCATTGGGTTCATTACCATGCACGGACACCCAGGATTTTCATTATGACATATAAACCATGTAAAAATGTTACAGTTTGATAATAAAACCCAAAATTAGGAGGGAAAAGTGTTATGAATTTACTGAGGTAAAACTTATAATTTGTTTTACAGTTGTCCCATAGGTTTAGCGCATGGGTTCTCAGGGGGTGTCCGTGCATGGTAATCTTTCCAAAGTTTTGAATGGATATGTGCATACAGCAACGATTTTTATTATTTTGCCAAACTTTTTAATAATTCTTTGGAAATGCAGCAAATTTTGCTTTGGGTCTAAAAATGATATTTCCAGACTTAAGCGGGCCTCGATTTTTGACACGAATTTCCAACGATTAGGTACAATTTGGTACGATTGTGTATAGAGTTTATAGACAGTCTCTGGTAATCTCACCAAATCGAACCTAATCGTTGGAAATTCGTGGCAAAAATCGCACAGTGGGAAGCCAGCTTAATTTGCCTCTTCGATTATTGATCTTGAAGATGAAATATGAGAAATTAAAAATTGGAAATATCCATAGAATTTGCCATTTGTCTTGTCAAAATTCGGGGGGATGCAAATGGTCCCCTTAACATTTTATTACCCTGGGTATTCATGCGGCGTTTCCATGGTAACCATTTCCGGCAATCAACCGATCGAAATTAATTTGAAACCTTCGACTTTAATTTAATATAACTGTATCGATCTTCCCACCAATATACTTCACATCAATAGACAACAATGAAACAGAGCCGAAGTGCACACGTCACCTTTTAATATTAATTTGCCAACTAAAGTAATGGTTCTACACACAAGTCACAGTATCTAAAAGTACAACAGGAGGACTTGCAGGGTCTTGTGATGGCCCTGTAAAAGCCTCGACGACAGCACTGGGACCCATGGAGTTGTGAGGACTTGCAGGGCCTTGTGATGGCCCTGTAAAAGCCTCGACGACAGCACTGGGACCCATGGAGTTGTGAGGACTTGCAGGGCCTTGTGATGGCCTAGTGAAAGCCTTGACTACAGCACTTAGACCCATGGAGTTGTCGGGACTTGCAGGGCCTTGTGATGGCCTAGTGAAAGCCTTGACTACAGCACTGAGAACCATAGAGTTGTGATGACTTGTGGGGCCTTGTGATGGCCTAGTGAAAGCCTTGACTACAGCACTGAGACCCATGGAGTTGTGAGGACTTGCAGGGCCTTGTGATGGCCCAGTGAAAGCCTTGATTACAGCACTTGGACCCATGGAGTTGTGAGGACTTGCAGGGCCTTGTGATGGCCTAGTGAAAGCCTTGACTACAGCACTTAGACCCATGGAGTTGTCGGGACTTGCAGGGCCTTGTGATGGCCTAGTGAAAGTCTTGACTACAGCACTGGGGGAGGGGGGGAGAGAGAGGGGGAGAGGGTGCGTTCTTAAAGTAATTAACTCTTCTTTGTAAAGACGTGCATACGATGTCCTTGTACGCGCTCGTCCGTTGAGCGGAACGGAAAAGATAACAATACCGTCAAGCGCTCCTTGGCGTCGGTATCGCTGAGCGGCTGTACGCGCTACGTGGCAGCATCTCACAGACAATTGTTGCGCCGATGAATTTCTTATTATAACCTTTAAACATTTTCTGTGCAGACCGAGTCTCACCATAGCAACCGCCTTGAGCTTAAATTGCCCGTATCTACCCTTTTGTGTTTTCGGTCGAGTGGCCTAATTGAGCACGCCGGTGCAACGCTATTGTTAATGATATCAATAAAATATCTTTCGCTATTAGTGAGCCCATAATATATCATTTCATAAATTGACTTCAACTAACAATGGTACCACAAAATAATAGAACTTCTGAAAATGCAATGTGCAAGCGAATAATTGTTGCAATTTATTATCACCGAACAGCATTTTTCCTGACTTTTTGTTTCATTGTATAGCCTACTTTACATTTTTGACACTAAAACAACTTTAAATTATGATGTTGACATAATCGTTATGTCTTCGTTTTTGTTTTGGCATTGAATTTCTACATGCGCTACCAATAATGTAAAGGCCTATGTATCATTTGCAAGATAAAACTTTTTACAGATTCGTGGAATAATAGTGTAAAATATCTAAGGGGGAAACGATTGATAGGTGCATTAGTACTTTGTAATTACAAGCTCGCTTATAATTGAGCTAAAATAAATTAAAACAAGCAAACAAACATTCGTGGGTTATTTTTTTTCCCAGAACTTATTTAGCTGATTGAAACAAAGTCTATAATAACAGACAAAACAGTGACGTATTGTTTTTATTATTTTATTTGTTTACATGTGCGTGTCCCCGTAGCTGCCTCCTATAGGAAAACATACATGTCCTAGGTCTATTAACCACTTTAAAGACCGAATATATGATTGCAAAACAGAAACAACAGCATTACATAACTAAAGAATAATGTTGAAAACTGCCTTGTAGAAATTTCAGCCATAGATGCAGAAATAATAATACTTCAGAAAACCATAAAATCCATGCATGGTTTTTGTGTTGAATGAATGGTAAAAAAATTGTCTGCAGACAATTGTTTTTTAAAACCACCTTTAGTTGGCAATTTCTCCCACAAAATTGTATCATTGTACATGAAATAAAAATTATGTGGTTTTTGTTACCATTGCTATCAACACTTTTAGTGGTGTTTTTCTTGTCAACTCGTGAAGTCAAATTTTGGGTAACTGCAAACAAGCATGATAAATTCAAAACTCCAAGTTGTACTGAATCGCCCAATCTATAATTCAACTTTCTTCCTCCATACTTCCGTCAGAAAATTCATTTCTTTTCTATTTATACCTCATGTGAGACGAGAAAAGGACAAAAACAGGTCAAATGTTTCCAATGGTGAACAGTGGCTATAGGTCGTTGTGCGAACCTTGCTGTTCGATTTATTTTAAACTCCGCTAATCAGCTTGATTAGGATCAAATTATATGCACAAATGTAATATCCTAAACGAATTTAAAAAGTTCACAGTATCTAGGTCTCGACAATAAAGTGTCGAAGTTCAATAATTATCACCGTGCTAAAATCGGTCAGAATCAATCAAGCCGAAAGAGAAAATAAAACACGTGTGTCGGAACTGAAACTGAATTCGGGTCGAGTGTCGGACCAGCACTGTGTGCTGGCGCTCGGTGGCCACGAAAAACCCCCAGCCATTGGAGGAAACGTGGGTGCATCCAGGGCACTCGACAGGGGTGCACTCCCCCGGTCCGAATTCCGATTGAAGTGGGAAAATGGGGTGGGCGGGATTGTACAGCAAAGTTGACACGATTGACCGAGAGTGAGCTACTGAAGCGAACGTGGCGTTTATATAGCCAGTTGTTATGTAATTCTATTGTGTTCAGTGTGAATACACTGGCACCTGTCGTTCTAAAACGAAAAGAAATTCCACTTTCTTCCTCCATACTTCCGTCAGAAAATTCATTTCTTTTCTATTTATACCTCATGTGAGACGAGAAAAGGACAAAAACAGGTCAAATGTTTCCAATGGTGAACAGTGGCTAGGTCGTTGTGCGAACCTTGCTGTAGTCTATAGAAAGTCGCAAAAGAAAGGGCAAAGGGGAAACAAAAAACAACAAAGGTAAAAAGGTATTAAATAACAAATTACGATTGCCAGTTCCGGTGTGGAAAGATCAACAATTAAGCATTGTGAGATTAAACTTTGAATGATGTGCTCGATGCCAAATATTGGACGGACAAAAATAAAATAAAATAAAATGAAAAATCCGCTGTCCCTCAAATCGAATTCGATACCAAACGATCGAATAAAATGTGTTATAAACTCAGTGCCATACGACTGTGTATACGCAAATGTCTATGCCGCCTCAAATAGACGTTTACTGGCCTTCGGTGCACGCGGAACGCGGAAAAAACAACAAAGGTAAAAAAGGTATTAAATGACAAATTACGATTGCCAGTTCCGGTGTGAAAAGATCAACAATTTTAAAACATTGTGAGATTAAACTTTGAACGATGTGCTCGATGCCAATATTGGACGGACAAAAACTCCTCTGTCCCTCAAATCGAATTCGATACCAAACGATCGAATAAAATGTGTTATAAACTCAGTGCCATACGACTGGGTGGACGCAAATGTCTATGCCGCCTCAATTAGACGTTTCTGCGATGTACTCTTTCACAACTCCCCAGCCGAGATCAGAACGGTCAGCAAGTCGTATGAGCTTTTGACGTTCCTTGATGGACTTAACGGCGGCGTTCCAGTCGGTCTTGGCCGAGTCGATGTCAAGGCTGTCAATGTTCTGAATGGCCGACTCGACAAGCGAAAGAAGCTTCTCGCAGTGCTTGTGCTGCTGTTGATGCCGTCGCGTTTGAACGTCGGAACGTCTGATAAGCGTAGCTTCTTGCAAGCCGATTCGACCTTGAAGTCTAATGACTTAGAAAGGGCCTGGATAGCGTTCAGTATCTGATCACTGCTGGTACCGGACTCCGAACCGCCGACGCCCGGTTCGAGGGACATGTTCGATGCGGTGCGTGAAGAGTGTGTAGAATAGGATTGTACAGCAAAGTTGACACGATTGACCGAGAGTGAGCTACTGAAGCGAACGTGGCGTTTATATAGCCAGTTGTTATGTAATTCTATTGTGTTCAGTGTGAATACACTGGCACCTGTCGTTCTAAAACGAAAAGAAATTCCACATCCAGCGGTGACTGTAACCATGGCAACCCGAAGCCATTTTCTCCCTTTGTAACCTTGGACGCATCGGTCGATGGACCAATCAGCTGTCAGCACACAGTCATGTGGTATCAGTTGACAAGACCGCTGGGTTTCGATGAGACAATTGCCGACTCGCCGTCATAATAACCGGATCTCAAGATCAACAAGCGCCTGTCAACGGAGCGATTTTCTCTCTCTCTCTTTTTTTGAAATTTTCGCCATCAAAACCAGGAAAAATGGTGAGTATACCTTTCAGAACCAAACCACACAATGTACATTTGTATAGTCTATTTGCGCGTCTAAATTTGTGATATTTTTAGAAAACAGTTTTAGAAAGTAGGTTATTTGGGGAAACGGTAGAAAAGTACTGTACATGTATTCGTTGTAGTGGTCGCTAGTTATATTGAACAAAGGAATGTATTGTATATGTTAAAATAGTGCAGTGGTGGGCTATAAAGTGGTAATGTTTTAGGGAGCTTTTGGAACCAGCTAATTTGAAGCAGGGTGCAGCCCTGAGCATTTTGATACAATTTTCATCAAAATCGGCCCAAAATTGAGTTGGTGCCGCCCACAAAACTTATTTGGGGGCGGGGCCTCATGGGGGTCTGAAAATTGCCAAATATTTTTTTTAATTCGTTATTTTGTACCCTATTTTGTTGATTTTGGTGTTGATTTCGATGTGTTTAAGGCCAAGGAATCCAATGAGAGGGATTAAATTCCCTCCAGAGTGCTCCTTATATGTGAAATTAATTATGGCCGATTTTGATAAAAATCAAAATGCTCTAGAGATCACACTGCATCAAAGAAGCTGATTCACTAAGGAATTTGAAACATTACCCGTTTTTTACCCCTGTCCAGACATAATAGCTCACCACTAGTTAAAGACAGATTACATAACTACAGCATTACATAACTAAAGAATAATGTTGATAAACTGCCTTGTAGAAATTTCAGCCACATAGATGCAGTAATACTTCAGAAAACCTGAAAAATCCATGCATGGTTTTTGTGTATGAGTGAAAAAAGGTTGTCTGCAGACAACTTTTAAAGCACATTCAGTTGGCAATTTCTCCCACAAAGGTACCATTTTACAGGGGAAACAATCATGTGGTGTTTGTAAACATTGCTATCAACACTTTTAGTCGGATTTTTCTCGTCATCTCGTCAAGTAGCTGCTTTTCCTTTCAACAAATTATAATGAATTGAAGCCTTATTCTATTTTTTTTTATGACAAACGGTAAATGATTCTGACAGAGATGCGTTCATTATTCGCTGCTTTGAGGGGTATACCATTACCACGCGAGGCGGGAAGACCACTGGTATCGACTGTCTGTATTTGTCAACCTTGAATGCTGAAACGGCTGTGCATAATAAATCTCATCGCGGTCACAATATTGCGTTTAATTACACCACAGTCATGAAATTATCGTGGCGTACAAGGGACATCGCAAATATCTTTGCAAATATTTTGCAAAGATATTTGCGAAGGAAATGGGCGACATCGCAAATATTTGCAAAGATATTTGCGAAAAAAATGTGCGACATCGCACATATTTGCAAAGATATTGGCGAAAAAGTATGCGACATTGCAAATATTTGCAAATATATTTGCGATGTCCTTTGTAAGCCACGATAGGAAGGAACTAAACTCCTCCAAAAAAGTTCGCAAAGTCAAGTTTGACTGACGATTTATCTCTTGTTGCAAAATAATTTGCCTTGAAATTTATATCATTGGAAAGCCCTGTTATTGTTCTTTACGATGATGTGTCATTTGTTATGATTAAGCAATTAGGGGATGTGCAGCACAGCTAAATACGGGGGCAGGTGTAAAGTGAAATGTCACAAAATGCATTGCTATTGTCAAAAAGTGCATTGACACATTCCCATCCTCCAAGCAAAAGGAGACGAAAATAAAAGGTCCGATTTAAAATTTTATATGCACTTTTTGCTCAATTATATTTTCGCACAGGTAATAAATAGAATTTTAAGAATGTTTATAGTGGACCCCGAATCGGCAGGTGAAACTGGTAATTTTGACGTGGTGTCAAAATGGTACCGAACAAAAAAACCACAGTGGTTAAGCTCCTAAACGAGGTCTCCGGAAGTCGACGAGTCTCGCAGAGTCCCGCTCGTTCTCGAGGTCAACTTACACGGTCTATTGACTGTTATTCTGTTATTCTTGCTGAGAAAAAGTTGACATACAGTTTTGACCATGAGCCTATTTGTAAAAAGCAAACAAAATTTTGGATTAAGCAATTTTTTCTGCTTAACAGCTTTATGAAATTGGCCCCTGTATACAATGGACCGTAAGCGACTCAGTGACCAGTGACGCACTGGTGATTCCATAGCCATTGCTTCGGCAACACACCTCAGTTGGATCACTCCTCAACTTAGGCCTAACCGCAACTGGTGCTAAACATGGAAGTTCAACACAAGAATACCCAACCATATTTCGCTTATATTTTCACAGCGTGAGTGCATCTCAATCCACATCGGCCAGGCCGGAGTCCAGATGGGCAATGCCTGCTGGGAGCTGTACTGCTTGGAGCACGGCATCCAGCCTGATGGCCAGATGCCCAGTGACAAGACCCTCGGAGGTGGTGATGACTCCTTCAACACCTTCTTCAGCGAGACCGGCTCCGGCAAGCATGTTCCCCGGGCAATTTTTACCGACCTAGAGCCGACGGTAGTCGGTAAGTTTTCTTTTAGTCTTTTCCTACATGTGTTTAGACCTCTCTAAACAGACTCGACAGTGCGTATACCTTTTCAACAAAGTTAGAAAAGCATAACACAACATAAGAACTGCCAAAATAATCAGTTTTTTTGTCCAACTTTACCTGAAGATGAGGTCCGCACCGGCACCTACCGCCAGCTCTTTCACCCTGAGCAGCTGATCACGGGCAAGGAGGATGCCGCTAACAACTACGCCAGGGGCCACTACACCGTGGGCAAAGAGCAAATTGACCGTGTCATGGACAGAGTCAGAAAACTGGTAAACTTAATTTAAATTACTTTCCAATCAATTTCGGCTTTCTGGAAATCTGGATGAGGAATCTAACAGTATCTTGTATTTGTTTCCAGGCTGACCAGTGCACGGGCCTCCAGGGTTTCCTCGTCTTTCACAGCTTCGGTGGAGGCACTGGCTCTGGCTTCACTTCCTTGTTGATGGAGCGTCTCTCCGTCGACTACGGCAAGAAGTCCAAGCTGGAATTTTCCATCTACCCGGCTCCTCAAATCTCCACAGCCGTGGTAGAGCCCTACAACTCAATCCTGACCACCCACACTACCCTGGAGCACACCGACTGCGCCTTCATGGTCGACAATGAAGCCATCTACGACATCTGTCGTCGCAACCTCGACATCGAGCGTCCGACCTACACCAACTTGAATCGTCTGATTGGTCAGATTGTGTCCTCCATCACTGCCTCACTTCGCTTTGATGGCGCCCTCAACGTCGATTTAACCGAGTTCCAGACCAACTTGGTGCCCTACCCTCGTATCCACTTCCCCCTGGCCACCTATGCACCTGTCATCTCTGCTGAGAAGGCCTACCACGAGCAGATGTCAGTTGCTGACATCACCACCGCCTGCTTCGAGCCAGCCAACCAGATGGTGAAGTGCGATCCTCGTCATGGCAAGTACATGGCCTGTTGTCTACTCTTTCGTGGCGACGTCGTCCCAAAAGATGTCAACGCCGCCATTGCAAATATCAAGACCAAGCGCACCATCCAGTTCGTGGACTGGTGTCCAACTGGCTTCAAAGTGGGAATCAACTACCAGCCGCCTACCGTCGTGCCTGGTGGTGATCTGGCCAAGGTGCAGCGTGCCGTCTGCATGCTGAGCAACACAACGGCCGTTGCCGAGGCCTGGGCTCGTCTGGATCACAAGTTCGATCTGATGTACGCCAAGCGCGCCTTCGTCCACTGGTACGTGGGAGAGGGTATGGAGGAGGGTGAGTTCTCCGAGGCTCGTGAGGATCTGGCTGCCCTGGAGAAGGATTACGAGGAGGTTGGCGTCGACTCAGCCGATAATGACGAAGCGGAGGGGGACGAATACTAGATCGAATGTTCAAAGATGTTTTCAAATCTTTTGGACATGACTTAAAGTGTCTTGTTTCGTCGTATCTAACATATTCAGAGAGGCTTTGTATTTTATGGTTAGGGGAGAGCTCAGAAAGGGAAGCAACATTTTCTGAAGACATTTGCTTATGTCTTACTGTAATGCCATTGGCGGATCCAGGGGTGGGGGCTGAGGGGGCTATACCCCTACCCCTACAAAAAAAGGGGAGGGCAAAAGAGAAGGAAGAAGAGAGAGAGAAGGAGGGGAGAGAGGAAAGAACGCACTCCCCTTCCAATAGTATATGGTAGAATAGTCCAGGTAATAATCACGTTTTTAACATTGGGACGGGAGTTTTGAAAAATGTTTGACTCTCAGCCCCCGCTCCCTCCTAAACAAATGTTCTGGATCCGCCTATGATTGCTGCCAGTGGTTTAAAATATAATTTATAATTTGCTTGTGGCCAAAATGTTCTTTACAGACTACAGATTTTATTAATCAGTGCATTTGTGATGTATGTGTAAACGCGTAGAAGTCGGTCGTTCTCAGATGCTTGCTTCGTTTTTGTGTGCAATGAATGAACTGTCGATTTTTTCACTTGAGTTCAAAGATCTTTTAAGTGGTTAACTTATTTTTGTCTGTAGAGAAACAATCTGAGATACGTGTAATGTTTCTGGAATATAATCTTTGCGTTGGCAGCCATGTTTAAGAAGACAGTGCCTTATCATGGCCTTTTTCCAAATCGCGACTTGGGCTCAGGCTTAGGCTCCGGCTCCATGTAAACCACATGGAGCCGGAGACGGAGACGAAGTCGAGATTTGGAAAAAGGCCCATGTTTGAAACCACTTTTTCTCTCGTATGATCCCCTAAAGGAATGTGTTCGCTGAAATTAGCCGACAAATTCGTTGCCCTTTATCCTCCTAGGAGGTTCTTCAGCACGGCCACGAGGTGGGAGAGAACAGGAAAAAACCCTCAGTTTTAGAGGTGGGAGAAAAACTCCACACACACGTATGGGGAAGCCTACAGAATCAAGCAGGGACTGAGAATCCAATTCACATAGTATACCCGGACGGGATTCGAACAAGGACCAAAGAAGTGGAAGGCGAAGTGGAAGCGTCACTACGCCAACCTGATTTTCCCCTAAGATGGACGTTTGACACTACACGGTTGGCAGGAAAGCTTAATCTTACAAACGCAATTCTTATTAATAATTTAATTTTGTGCAGTGCCTTATATCTGACTGCTTTTATAGTGCATGTATATGGGTCCGTCCACGGTAATGGGGTACATTTCTGTAACATTCAAGATCTTAGGTCCCAGTTCACTTCAAATGTCTTAATTTTATCTTTAAATTATCAAGCTAAACTGAGGAAATAACTTTTTCACCAAGGAGTAAGAAAAATACATTTGTGAAAACCTTGTGCACAAATTTTCGTATTACGCATGTAACAAAGACGGAAAAAAATGTCACAAAATTGTCTGTCCACGTTACATGCGTAATAGGAAAATTTGTGCACTTGCTTTTCAAAAATGTATGTTGTGGCAGCAATTGTGGCAGCAATCTCCTGAGAACAAAACAAGGACATTTCTTTAATTCTGAGATAAACTAAAGACATCTGAAAGGAATTATTGACTTATTTTTCAAATGTACCCCATTACTGTGGACAGACCCATTTAGAAGCAATATGAATAATAAATTCAGTACAGTAGCAATGGTTTTACTGCAAAAATGTATTGTATGGGACCATTATGTCCTTTGTTCTTGTATAAGAACAAAGGAGGCTTCAGAAGCCCGACGAATTATCGCCCGATCATGCTCCTTTCCACCCCCTTCAAGATGATCATATTCCTAATCATGAAACGTATACGGCCTCTTCTCCTGTCAAAGCAGCGGCCCCAGCAGACGGGGTTCATCCCAAGCAGATCTACCACTACATCTTTGCCCTGCCTGTCGCAGCAGCGAAGGGAAATCCAGCGCCCCCTTTTAGCTGCCTATGTAGATATGAACAGAAGACCGCATCGACTCGCTCGATCTCGACGCTCTCTGGCTCCCGGGTGCAGGGAATTAGAGTCCCGGGTCCCCAAAAATATATCAAGCGGTATACACCTACACAACGTGCAGAGTAAAGCCTAGCGTACATCGACCTTGCAACTGGAAGCAACTAGTGGCAACTGGGAGCAACTGGGGCAACTGGGAGCAACTGGGAGCAACTGATCAGTTGCTCAAAAAGGTCGATGTACGCGCACTTGCAACTACCGGCAACTGAAAAAAATCCCAGTTGCCGCGAGTTGCTCATGTTCTACTTTCTGGCAACTAGTTGTACCCAGTTGCGGTCAGTTGCGTCGATTTGCGATGTACGCGTACTTGCAACTAGTTGCTGCCAGTTGCTCGCGTGCATCTGATGATCACGTGCGCGCACATCGACAGAAACTGCAAGCACAGTTGCTTTCAGTTGCAAGGGCAATGCACTCTGCGCTTTACCGAGTTGCTGTGTCGATGTGCGCGCTCTGGCCTGGAAATGTAGATATATCTGGATGCTCCCAGTTGCCGCTAGCTATAGTTGCGGAACTAATCAGTTTCGCAACCGATCAGTTGAGTTGCTTCCAGTTGCAATGTCGATGTACGCTAGGCTTAAGAGCTGAGGGAAGCTTATCCATTACACTCCCTACTACATCTGGTGTCCGGCAGGGGTGTTGAGACTACGTCCTGCTGTGATAGTCGACACCAAGTTCAGGACAGCGCTCCAGCGATCTCTTTAGCTGGCTAAAGAGATCCCTGGAGCGCTGTCCTGAATTGACTTGGTGTCGACTATCACAGTCGTGTGAGCGACCTCTGTTTTGCAGACGATGTGAAAATTTTCGCAGAGCTCCTTGACACCATCACATGGCCCTCAGCGTGTACGTACCCCTTCACCATCAGCTAGATGAAGACAAAGGTCCAGTGACTGTCAATCAGACCTCCTCCCTAGCTCCTCTGCCCGCCAGGCCGCCACAGTTTCCATCGGCAGTTCACTTACCTGGGCGCCAAGATCTCCCCTGACTGCTCAGCAGATACAGAAATCGTATGTCGCCTGCAGCTTGCTAGAACTTGTGTATTTGGGAAGATGTCACGCACATTACGTCATCACGCATGCTGTGTAGAACGCTGGTTTGACGTCAGTTGCCTAGTGGTGATTCTGAACAGTTTTAACACCTTATTCACTTCGGTTCTGGGCACTGTTTTCGCAATCATAACCAGCAGCTTTCGTTACCAGCGATCACTTTTCATTAGATAAGCCAATGTGATGTACGTCGGACTCTCTGTCACTTCGCCCCACTACCACTTCGCCCCATCACCACTTCGCCCCATCTCCTGAGAGTATTTTTGTGAGTCTGACCGTAACTGATGTTATTGTGAACGATAGCGATGTCTGTATTTCTTTCTCCATTGTTTTGCTTACATTTTACTGTTTAGACATTAGATGTTTCATTCCCTGCAAAATGAAACTTAAAGGCGCAGCTCGTCAGCAATGCGCGCGCGCCAAATTCGTGCCACGAAATACGCAGCTCCATGCCTTTGCTACACGGAGCTGCGTATTTCGTGGCACGAATTTGGCGCGCGCATTGCTGACGAGCCTGTGCCTGCTAATTTTAAAGTGGCGGCGGGTGAAGTGGCGATTGGACGAAATGGCGATTGGGCAAAGTGGCAATAGGGCGAAGTGACATGGGGCGAAGTGGTATGGGGCGAACTGACATGGGGCGAAGTGAAAATGGGGCGAACAGATGTGTTTCTGATCACGCTTGCGAAAACAGAGCCCGTTCACACGTTTCAGTCAACAGAGGGCGTTTATTATGATGACACGTGTATGCTTTTTACTTCGCGAGACAATTTGCATAATACGTGATATAAGTACAATGCGACAGTACACGCAACAGGCCTTTGTCGCGCATCAATTATTATTGCCAAGGCCACTGTGTTTGTATAAAAACACGTTTAGTACAGCGGCTGGATTATTGTAAATAATGTCCAACAGTTGAGAGCGCACATCGCCAGCGTTTTTACACAGGATTGGACACCGCCCAACTTGTTACACCGAGTTCTGTATATCGCATCGACAACAGAATTTCGCCTACAACCATGGTATGTTTAACTATTTTATTAATTAATTAATTGTCAACGTCAATCCTACCATATACCCCATTATATATTTTATTAATCATTGGCATTATATTGAACACTAAGAGTCGTTAAATTAACCATTAAAGATAGTTAATCTTGTGAATACATGTATTTTTAATCAATTTTGTCACGGCCGTATAGACTGGACTATTAAACCTCTGTTGAACAATGGAGGAAGGAAACAACTTACTTTTTTTAAATTTTAAAAGTTTGAAAAGTTGCCACATTTTGAATATAAGGAAATTTAGTACTGACCTGACCATTGTTTGTGTCTTTGTGTATAAAACCATGGAGCTATAAAAAGGATTATAGCTCCATGATAAAACCTACGAGACTAAAGCTGAAAATTGTTTTTCTTACTAAATAAGCTCGTAGGTTCCTCTCTGGTTTTTTTTCTACTACCAAATCCGCACTTACAGATGGCTGATAGCATAGACCGTATCGAATAGCCGCCATTTCGTGGGGCAGTTTCTTTGTTCCTTGAGGACATGCATGGTTGCACATTGCGCTTCCATCGTTGAACGGTTTAAGTAACAAAAGGTGCCCCACGAAATGGCGGCTATTCGATACGGTCTGTAGGGAATGTAATGGTCAACTATATCATAACTCGAAATTTCGTTAGGATCTCCGTTAATTTCGATATAATTTTTTTTTTTGAATGATAGAAATTATGCAAGATGTTTATTAATGAATATCATAGAACAAATCATGTTTGCCTTAAATGGGCTTGACCAGATTTTTTCCCCAAAAGTCTGGACCTTGCAAGCATATACAATACCTCCCAAAAATAATATCCATGGGAAGAAAGCATGAAATTTGCAATCTCTAATTTGGATGTGGAAGCAAAAGGGTTGGTAATTTACTGCACTGCTTTATGGAACTAGATAAATTAATTTACAAAAACACTTGTTTGTTTTTTTACGATATCCTTGAAAATATGCGGATTGAGAGCGTGAAATTAATTTCAGAATTGTAATGAGAAAAATATGACAAATGATATATGGTATAAAAATCTCAAAACCCATGGGGAAAATGTGTTGGTCAAAAATGTGATCTGGTCACGCTCCTTTAAAGTATCAAGCACCCTTTATCCGGACGTGTACACTTTGCCCATCAAATTAATTGTGACCAGTCGTTGTGTATGTTGTATACAATGCATATTCCAAATTTTTCTCTTATTACTTGATCCGTCCTCGTTTTTAATATTAACACAAAGAGATTATTATATCCACACCCCTGTCATTGCATTTAGCACTCGTTTAAATCCCACCCAAACTAAACAAACAAAACCGTGTCATTTTAAAATCCTTGAAAATTGCATTCACTTTTTGGTTTTTGGTTATGATGTGCGTCATCTGTTCGTGAATAGCGCGCAAAGTTCAAGGATTCAGTATAATACGCTCTGTTGACTGACTGAGTTGTTTTTGCACAAACATATTTGATTCGGACAACCATTTAACTCGTTCAAAAGAACTATTTTCGTGTGGGAAAATCAAAGAATGGCCTAGCTGTTTCCCACAAATAACACGCCCGATGCCACACGCAGTTCAATGCAATTTATGCAAACAATATGATAATTACTTCGGACAAAAGATGAATACAGAATAGAATTTACCGGTCTGTGATGCAACAGATGGTTGCTGGTTGATGACATAACGGCACACGTACGTACGCCCATGCCTGGCTTTTGCCCAACAAAGCAAACATATACCCGCATTAAAGTCTAAACTATACTAGTTTAATGGAAATCTAGTAAAAGCCGTCTCTCAACTATGACTCAATAAAGGCTTTTCAAAAATCCCACGATCTTGTTTCTTCTTCCATGATCGAACAAGCTTTTAAGGTATGGGCTTGGGTCAAATTTCGAAGTAAAACTTAACAACTTTATGACTTTGAAAACAATGTTTTTCACCGTTTAAATTATTTATTAATTCCGTCTCTCCAACATAGATATAACTGGTAAATTCAAGGACCGTGTTCAGATTTTCCAGAATTATAAATTTCGTTTGAACCTATAAGAATCATATAAAATACTCCCCAAAATACCATTCATAAAAAGAAAACGGGAAATTTGCAATATCTAATTTGGATGTGGAAGCAAACGGGGTGGTGTAATACTGCACTGCTCTAGGCCTATGGAACGGGGGGGGGGGGAAAAATTAGTTTTCGCGGTTTTTTTAAAACGATATATCGTTACCTTAATTAAAGGCACAGCGTCAGCAATGCACGCGCGCCAAATTCGTGCCACGAAATACGCACCTTTGCTGTGGAGCTGCGTATTTCGTGGCACGAATTTGGCGCGCGCGCATTACTGACAAGCCTTCATGTGCCTTCACCCAGCAACACGACAAACATGGTCGGCTTTTTTTTTCTACAGCGTGAGGTCATCTCAATTCACATCGGCCAGGCCGGAGTCCAGATGGGCAATGCCTGCTGGGAGCTGTACTGCTTGGAGCACGGCATACAACCAGATGGCATGGAGAACCCTAAACACGAGCCGCAACCTGGTGATTCCAGGACATCTTTCTTTAGCGATACAGGTTCGGGGAGGTTCGTTCCCCGCAGCGTCTTTGTCGATTTGGAACCGACCGTTATAGGTGAGTTTGGCAGAAACGATTCTGTCACGGTAACATTTGGGGGAAAATGGAGAATTCCTTTTGAGAAAATGTAACCTTTGAAATGGATTTCAAATAGTTAATGTCTCACCTTCTGGGCGTGGAGGCAACCGTGGCCAGGGAAAGCTGCAAAGAAGCCAATCTACGGCTAATGATGAACATGTGGACTGGCGTTTCAAATTAACAAAAAATGACATCTTTCGAATCACCCGTACTGGACCAATAAGAACATTCATAGCAACAAGAAAGTTCATAGCACATATTACCAGACTTCCAAATTATCAGTGTTGAATTATTTCTGCTTTGGCGTGCCATAGTATAGACACAGTAATGGCGGATAGTAACCGTTGTCAAACCAAGTTAAACCCAAGAATAGTCTATAGGTTTGCCTGGATCCCGATAGGGAATCTTCATACACGAAAATTAGTCTTTATTTTATCAAAATCAGGCTAAAATAGACTATAGGCTATTAACTGTCTATTGACTTCCTGAATTAGACAGCCAGTTCGTATCAAAGAGTGTGAGTTTGCTGCACAAACAAGAACAGAACTTCCGATTGTCTTGACTGATTTTGATGAAATAAACAATATTTTTTTTCATGTGAGAAGATTCCAGGGAAACCTTGATTCTGGGGCTGCCTGGTTTGGCCAGGACATTTTTTTAGGGACACCCTGTATTTCGTGAATATTTCTTTCCCGTTCTAGACGAGATTCGCACGGGTTCGTACCGGCAGCTCTACCACCCTGAACAACTCGTTACGGGCAAGGAGGACGCCGCCAACAACTTCGCCAGGGGCCACTACACCGTGGGAAGAACGTTAATTGACGAAGCCCTTGACAAAATACGTAAGCTGGTGAGTTTGCAAATACTAAAGTACCGCGATACAATGTTCTCTTTGATGGATGTTTAATACCTTACATCCACCGAAACATCAAAGGAGCTGATCGAGATTTTTTCCAGAAAGTGGATTTCGTTCTACCTCCCCAAAATACCATGTGAAAAAAAACAGGAAATTTGCAATCTCCAATTTAAATGTGAAAGCAAAAACATTGGTCTAATCACTGCACTGCTTTATGGAACCAGATAAATTAGTTTACATCCTTGGAAATGTACGGATGATCTATAAGAGCACGAGATTTCCGAATGGCAATGAGAAAAATATGACAAATTATATTGTATCGAAATCTCAACACCCATGGGAAAAATATGATGTCAAATATTGTGTGATCTGGACACGCTCCTAATTGGTTAGTTTCCTCCCACAGACGGACAACTGCGGGGGTCTTCAGGGTTTCCTTCTCTTCCACAGCTTCGGAGGAGGCACCGGCTCTGGCTTTACAGCTAGGTTGGCGGAGCGTCTCTCCGTCGACTACGGCAAGAAGTCCAAGCTGCAGTTCGCCATCTACCCAGCTCCCCAAATCTCCACAGCCGTGGTAGAGCCCTACAACTCGGTGTTGAGCACCCACTTTACCATGGACCACAGCGACTGCGCCTTCATGGTAGACAACGAAGCCATCTACGACATCTGCCGTCGCAACCTCGACATCGACCGCCCGAGTTATCTCAACCTCAACCGGCTAATTGCCCAGGTCGTGTCGTCCATAACTGCCTCGTTGCGCTTCGATGGAGAACTAAACGTGGACCTGAACGAATTCCAGACCAACTTAGTGCCCTATCCACGCATCCACTTCCCAATGGCTAGTTTTGCACCGATATTATCCGTCGATAAAGCCCACCATTCTTCCGTGGACATCCAAGAGATAACCAAGGCGTGCTTCGAGCCAGGCAGTCAGATGATCAAATGTGACCCGCGTCAAGGCAAGTACATGTCCTGCTGCCTGCTCTATCGTGGCGATGTGAAACCCAGAGATGTCAATGCATCAATTGCAAAAATCAAAGCCATGCAAAGCATCCAGTTTGTTGATTGGTGTCCGACTGGTTTCAAGGTCGGGATCAATAACCAGACGCTAGTTAACGTGCCGGGGGACGACCTTGCTGCGGCTAAACGCCTCGTCTGCATGCTGAGCAACACTACGGCCATCGCCGGGGCCTGGTCTCGTCTGGATCACAAGTTCGACCTGATGTACCGCAAGCGCGCCTTCGTCCACTGGTATGTGGGAGAGGGTATGGAGGAGGGTGAGTTCTCCGAGGCTCGTGAGGATATGGCGGGCCTGGAGAGGGATTACGAGGAAGTTGGTGGAGATAGTGTTGGTCCAGATGAAGAAGGCGAAGAAGAATATTAGAACATTTTGTTCCTTTTAAAATAAATTTTATAAATTTTACGTGTAGTGGATAGTTGGTTTGGTGTATAGATAGGATACTATGTCCATAGGGTATGTACACAGGGGATGTTTTAATTAAATACTTTTATTTTCAATGGTGACTACGCTAAATTGGTGAAAGAAACAAGTTATTTTTCAGGCAATTCCACACAGAGGTGTCATTCCGTTAGCATAGAACAGCGCCCTCTCGTGCCATATCATCTAAAGTGGTCGAGACCATCCCGGGCCCAAGAAAACTTGTAGACATACGACGAAGGGGAAGTAAATATGAGGACAGGGAACCAGTCTAAAAGACTTGCTGATAACTTTTAAAATAAAATTCATCACACTAAAAAATTATTTGCATTATCCACATTTTTCTCTTGGTTTTATTATGCGTAAATTAATCATTTTCTCCATCTTCACACTTTCAAATTAATGGACGTTTTGAAGCCATTTTCTGTCTGTCTAAAAAAAAAAGTCTCCTCTAAGCCTTGGAAAAATCATGAACGCATGTTATGTACGACTAAATTGCTTGTTTATGATTTAATTATTTAGATTTATTTAAAGAGTAAAAGATCTCGAAAACAGACGAATACCAAGATGGAGGAAATAAACGCACTGCAAGCAGTTGAATGTATATATGCCAATAGTCGGTTTATTATGGGTTTCTTGCACGCGTTGCCTAAATTTGAAGCCACCGTCCGCCATTTTAGTACTCCCAAGACAATATCCTGCATAGACTGGTGGCTATACTATCTTCACTAGAATACATGTGCTATAAGTGGAATGCAAACGATAGTATGGACCGGGAAGCAGTCTAGGCAAAGCGTTATCTTAGGAGTACTAAGAAGGCCGGCACGTGGCTTCAATTCTCGTTTAGCCAGCTGCTATTGCATACTGAATCCAGTGCATAGACCGTATCGAATAGCCGCCATTTCATGTGGCAGTTTCTTTGTTCGTTGAGGACATGCATGGCTGCACATATTGTGCTTCCACGAAATGGCGGCTATTCTACACGGTCTATATACCATTTGCACGGTCGGCCATGATAGGATGCAGTCACATTGTCACCATGCATCTATGGTCACATTTAAATATGGAAACCTGCCCCCTGTCATGACAGAAGAATATCTATACTTTGCATATAAATCAGGGAGACTATGGAAGTGATGGAGTCGCCTATACCCACGATAATAACCACGTTTTGATTGGCTGCTTAAAATGGCAAATTAAGGTGCGCGTGCGCAGTTCGTTACAATTAACCTTTTGAAGTATGGCGGAACAACAGAAGAGTGCGCAATTTTATTTGGGTATAAATTGTGTACAAATGTATTTCCTTCATAAAACAACCTGTTTTGCCGGTGGTAGAATTTTAAATAATAGTACATGTAGCTGCAAAGTGAAAAATGCAGTTATTTTGCATTTACTTCAAATTTATACCACAATCAAAGTGCGCCCTCATAATCTCATATTGTGTCCGCCATTTTTCTAAAAAAATATGGTGTTCCTCCTAGTAGGAGTTCGACAGCAGTGGCTCGTGCGTTGCGTTGCAAAGCTTCTTTTAAAGATGTATCTACTTCACATAAGTTGTGTTCTTTGCACCGAAAAGCAGCGATTTATTTGGAAAATGGAATGTTTCACCATTTTAGCGTACAATCGTGTCTGTATGGATATTACTTGATGTGAACAATATAAGACGCACGGTGTGGAAAATATGTGGGACAATATACGACGCACGACTGAGGGCATCGACCATGTCAACACACGCTTGAGCTAATGGTAAGATTTTAACTTCTGATCACCAAATACATCATTGTTAAAAGTTTTAGGGTAGGGAACATATGCAGCACGATCTGGGGCCGAGGGTACCGCTCCCCGCTACCATTGTTCACCCATTGTGTCTCAAACATCCAAGGAATTCCAAGGAATTCCTTTCAGTTTTTAGGGGGAGTGGGCGGGGTTGGTGCGTTAACACAAGGGAAGGCGGTCAGGGGGAAGTCCTTATGCCCCATATCGTGCTGGGTATAGATTTTAACTTCTGACACTATGAACATCTAACAATGGAAATTGGGCACACACCATTGTTACTAACAATGGGGTTACAATGAACATGTACATGTTTTTGCTCATAGTGTGATCACCAAATACATCATTGTTAAAGGTTTAAGGGTAGAAATGCAGCTAAAATTAGGAGCTGCTCGAACTAGTTTTGACCACGTGACCACTTGTTATAAGCAGAATGTTGTATTAACAGTGCTCTTATTATCAAGGTTCCTTGTTATAAGCAGAATGTTGTATTAACAGTGCTCTTATTATCAGGGTTCCTTGTTATAAGCAGAATGTTGTATTAACAGTGCTCTTATTATCAGGGTTCCTTGTTATAAGCAGAATGTTGTATTAACAGTGCTCTTATTATCAAGGTTCCTTGTTATAAGCAGAATGTTGTATTAACAGTGCTCTTATTATCAGGGTTCCTTGTTATAAGCAGAATGTTGTATTAACAGTGCTCTTATTATCAGGGTTCCTTGTTATAAGCAGAATGTTGTATTAACAGCGCTCTTATTATCAGGGTTCCTTGTTATAAGCAGAATGTTGTATTAACAGTGCTCTTATTATCAGGGTTCCTTGTTATAAGCAGAATGTTGTATTAACAGTGCTCTTATTATCAGGGTTCCTTGTTATAAGCAGAATGTTGTATTAACAGTGCTCTTATTAACGAGGTTTGAATTTAAATGTTGATAAGGAGGTCATCAAGATTAGCGTGCCGTAGTATGGACACAGTAATGGCGGATATGATAGTTGTTGACGTCACGCGTATGGCACGCCAAAGCGTAAATAATTAAACACTGATAATTCTACCATCAACCATGAAAAACAAGACTCAACATTTTAAAAACTTGCCAACAAAAGCACGGTCTATCAACATTTAAAAGTCATGCCAATTTTTTTGTCTTGCGCAACATTTGCGAAAACATGCGTCAACATTTTTAAATATTATTTTCGCTTTGGCGTGCCATAGTATGGACACAGTAATGGCGGATAGCAACCGGTTGTCAAGAAAGTGAAACCCAAGAATAGCGTCTGGTGTACTGACGTACTCCCTTTCACATGCACACTTAGTATCCACTTGACCAGACTAATTTTTGTTGCTATGTGGTGCACGTGGCGGCGTGAAGTACAGAATCAATACCGTATTTACCATAGGAGAGAATGGCATAAAACAACCAGACTATTGGCTGCTAGGCATTTGCGTGCACCACGTAGCAACAACAGCGTAATATGTGACATTCTAAACTGCATCTCCATATAATTCTCGCGTTTCCGGTTATTAACAGCAAAATGTGCGAATTTAGAACATTGTCCATTTTTAAGCCAACCTTACTTTGAAGGAGAAATTCTCAGAAGCCATGCAAGCGCGGATCAAGAGGGTGGATTTTGGTGGTCAACCCCCCTCCCCTCCCCCACCCCCACGACCCCCGCTCTGACACACATAACAAAATAAATCAATGTAATGCATTTTCCTGTGTATCCGCCTGTCCGCAACAAGCTGACAAAAAAATCTGACTTGCAACCCCTGCCACGCGCCCCCACCCCCACCCCCTTCCCCTGCGGCGCCCGCCCTTCCACCCCCTCCCCCGGAATAATTCCTGGATCCGCCCCTTAGCAGATGCCTTTTTAACTTAACTTAACCACCACTTTCACACTCATTGTAACATTATGCTTTCACTGAAGCAAACATTTAGTAAAATATTATTTTTATAAAAATATCGACAGGTCCAAACCAGCAAACTTCTCTGTTTATGAATAACCAGTTATTAACTAAAATTAAACACCTCAACGCCTTTACAAAAATTACGTAATTATAGCCTACATGTACATTTTGCAAATATACATGTATATGCACATACACGAACAGTAACCTTTGAGCGGTAAGGTATACCACAATTGAATAAGTAAATAAAAAAAAGTTGACACGTCATAAACGATAAATATAGCACTGACTATTCCTGAGCCCATGCTTGTTCACGTTGCTGGAATTGGTCAGCGTTCTGTATTTAAGGCCGTGAGCTGCGCAATCGTCCCTTACTTATTTTTCCCGTACCGTCCATCGAAGGCGATTTACGGGACGTAAAAACGACAGTGAATTTCTGAAAATATCAGCCGCTAAGTTCGTCAATCTATTCACAATGGTAAGTAGAAAGTTTCAATTATCTGCCGTTTACGTTCAGACAAATTATTTTGTTTCCATATAAGCTATATCCTTGTCAAATTTTCTAGGGCTGGATTATCCAATGTCGTTATATACCGTATTGAATAGCTGACAATGTAAGCACAAAATGTGCAACCATGCATGTCCTCAAGGGGCCGGGTACCGTGGCCGAGTGGTTTGGGTCATGCCGCGCACCTTTGCGATTTACCGGATCATCGGATCATCGGACCACTTACCGCAAAGGTGTGCGCTGAAACAATTGACCGTACACCATAGACCGGAGCAAATCAAACTTGTTTGATTTTTCCGGATCCGATGGTCTAGTGTCCGATGGGCCGATAAATCGCAAAGGTGTGCGGCGGGCTTTAGGTGAAAACTTGCTGCGGTACCTGTGTCCTTGAGCAAGGCACTCAACCACACTTGCTCCATCCTTCGGAAGGGATGTAAAGCCGTTGGTCCAGTGTGTTAGGTAACAGTAACACACTTTAAAAATCCCAGAGCATTTTTTCGTGAAGAGCAAGGGGATTCCCCGGTGTCTCTGGCCATTTCTAATTCTTCATGGGTTTCCTCTCGCTTGTGAGTGACAATGCAATGAGCACTAGGTATGAATACCAGAAATAAATAATAATAACAACAATAATAAAAACAAAGAAACTGTTTTACAAGATGGCATCTCTTCGATAGATACAATGGGTGAGGTCACACCTCAGAACAAACGCCGTGTTAACAGGACGTGTTAAAAGTCGCGCACAGATCCGCAAATTGCAGCGAGTGAGGGCGCAATCCCGTGTTGCGTGTTAGTGTTAGTGTGACAGATCTGTTAACACCATGTTAACATCGAGTTAAATCGGAGTCTCGGGAAACCGTGTTAGTGTTAGTGTAACAGATCTGTTGACTGGGCATCTTGGGAAATGTCAAGTCGGTAGGGTTCTGCACGACTTTCAGCACTAACACACACAGAATTGTGACCTCCGGTCCGTGTTACACGAGCTTAACCACTAAGTGATTGAAATTTTCAAAACCTTTACGGAGCCAAAAAACGTCTCAATTGTGGGTAGAATGCAAGATCCAACACATTTATAAGTTGTGTTGAAAAATGAAACTCAATTTATTGAAAATCACGAAAGTTCTAAATTAATCAAAATTAACACCACCCACTTCGTTCAGATTAACTTAACAGATCTGTTACACTAACACGATCTGTAACATGAGGTGTTGAACTAACATGAGATGTAACACTAACACGTCCTAAACACCATGTTAACATCGAGTTAACACGGGGTTTGTTCTGAGGTCACAATTCTGATTAAGTTAACAGATCTGTTACACTAACACTAACACGCAACCCAGAGTTGTGACTTTGCCCTATGTACAGTGCAAAGAATTAACATGGTGTTAACACCGTGTTAACAGATCTGTTAACTCGGTGTTAACCTGGACGTTCAGTTAGAGGTCGAAATTAATGCCGTGTTAACAGATCTGTTAACAGATCTGTTAACAGATCTGTTAACAGATCTGTAACACTAACACTAACACGTAATACACACAGAATTGTGACCTCACCCACTGTATCCATAGGCCTACGGGGATTCATATAGTTGGCTTAAAAGCCATTGTATCATTTGCAATAACCCAATTTTGTTTTTCATGAGTTGACAAGAAAAACCTTACTCAAAGTGTTGATAGCAATGGTAACAAACACCACACGATTTTATTCCGTGTAAAATGGTACCTTTGTGGGAGAAATTGCCAACTGAAGGTGGGTTTTCTGTGGGGTTTTAAAAAGTTGTCTGCAGACAACGTTTTTTTACCATTCATTCACACACAAAAACATGCAAGGATTTTTCAGGGTTTCGGAAGTATTACTGCATCTATCTGGCTGAAATTTCTACAAGGCAGTTTTCTCGACATAAGCGTTTAATTACGAGTGGAAATACATGGCGCCGTTTTTAACAGTTTATCAATCATGTAGGGCCTACTCTATTTTTAAAGACTTTTTTAGTAAATAGAGGGTGAGAAAATGCCTTGCTCGGAAACGACACGCATTTACTGCATCTTTAGACCATTATACCCTTCCGCTACTCCATGCCCTATTGATAGATGGTGCGTACTAATTGCAAAGTGCCTTGCTTAGGAACACGCATTGGGACAACCGGGCTACACCAACCACAAGGGTACCTTTTTACAATGTTTGTTGATACAGTTGAAGTCGGAGGTTTACATACATGTACACCACTACCATCATCACCCAAAATGGTAAACAGGACTACCCGAACAATTGCAAGGTGTACAAGCTATGTTTTTAAGTACTGCAAGCACGTGAGGAATTCCACAAAATCAAGACTTTAGTAAAGACTGTTACAAAAATGGTGACAACGCAAGTTTAAGCACACCAGTTTTAACACAGTTGTATGTAAACTTCTGACTACAACTGTATATATGTATACTTTTACAGAAAAACGTCCACACTAATGTTTTTGGGCCTAGCAATTTCCCTGTATATTCCCTGTATTCGGTCTATATTATACTTCGTGCACTACGTTCGTATTTCTGTCCCGTACACATGGGTCCCAACCTAATCTGTATTAAAAAAAGAAAGAAACTAGAACTATTTATCTATGCATAGATTCAAGTGCGAATAAAGTACAATTCTGCACAGGTTTTCTGCAACCGAAACGGATATAGTCAGTCAATAATGAGTATTTGAATAGTTCTGGCCCCTTGCCGATAGTTAATTATTGCCGTGTAAAGAGGCGTGTCAGATATAATTTGTAGAGATAATATTGAAGCTTATTCTACGATAGCGCTTGAGAATCAATATGGGGCAATATTTAATAGCTAAATTCAAACCACATCATTTTTCATATTTTCCCCATGATGTTGTAGCCACTAAAGTAGATTAAATGACAATAATTATTGCAATGACAAGAAAACCCATCTTCCTTTCGCAAGAGTCTTTGCTGCACAACGAGTTTCCCAAAACCCTTGCTGCATCGAGTTGAGCTAAGCTGTATTTTAGGGCCTCGGGCTGTTCGACCAATAATAACAATTGACACTCCTAAAAGATAATAAATTATACATGAATGATTTTATTTTCATTGAGCGGATTTTGAGGATATAACTGATGATATACACCGTATTGAATAGCTGCCATCTTGTAGGGCAGTTTCTTTATTACTTGAGGATATCCATGGTTACACATTTTGTGCTTACACTGTTGATCAATTTAAATGACAAAGGTTTCCCTACAAGATGGCAGCTATATTCGATACGGTCCATAGAGTATAATGAAAGGAAAACGTCGCCCTTTATATGTTGCCAAGGTTACTGGGTCAACACTAAAACCAGTGAACTCTTTCCATGTGCTTTAGCAGTGCATGTTTCAGATTACCAGCGAATGTTTGGACCCAGTTACCATTCAATTCAATTCAATTCAATCCAATATTTTATTTCATCACAATTAAAACACTTTTAAAGTGAAATTCATCTTCCCAATGTGCACACAAAAACAATATAAGCTCCTCAAAAAAAGTTCGGAAAGTCAAGTTTGACTGACGATTTCTCTCTTGTTGCGAAAAAATTTTCCTTGAGTTTTATATCATTGGAAAGCCCTGTTATTTCTCTTTACGATGATGTGTAATTTGTTATGATTAAGCAATTGGGAGATGTGCAGCACAGCTGAATACGGGGGCGGGTGTAAAGTGAAATGTCACAAAATGCATTGCTATTGTCAAAAAGTGCATTGACACATTCCCATCCTGCAAGCAAAAGGGGAATGCACTGCATGACATGTCAACAATAGCAGTGAATTTTGTGACATTTCACTTTCCACCCATCCTGTATTCCGCTATACTGCACATCCCCCAATTGATTAATCATAACAAATGACACATCACTGTAAAGAGGAATAACAGGGCTTTCCAATGATACCAAATTCAAGGGAAATGATTTAGTAACAAGAGAGAAATCGTCAGTCAAACTTGACTTTCCGAACTTTTTTGAGAAGTTTACATAATTTGGCAACTGACGTGCACTTTAGCAGTCAATTGCACTTGTTCCTTAGAACGATCCCCTAAAGTTGATGCCCTGTATGTAGCTACCTAGCAGGTTCTTCGGCACGACCATGCACGAGGTGTACTGAAGAGAATAGGTAGAAATACTCTCTAGAGCAGTTTTAGAGATGGGAGGAAACCCCACACATGAGCATGTGGTAGAAACTCACGGAATCAAGGGACTTGACAGCAAATCCCACGTACTCACTTTAATCACAGAGGTATAGGAAAATGCTTTAATCATACAATTTCCTTTTAAATTTAGCGTGAAGTCATCTCAATTCACATCGGCCAGGCCGGAGTCCAAATGGGCAATGCCTGCTGGGAGCTGTACTGCTTGGAGCACGGCATCCAGCCTAATGGTCAGATGCCTAGTGATAAGACCGTCGGAGAATGCACAGACTCGTTCAACACCTTCTTCAGCGAGACTGGATCCGGCCAACATAACCCACGGGCGGTCTTTGTTGATCTGGAGCCCACTGTTGTCGGTAGATTGATAATTTATTTTCTGTTCTATAGGCGCCGCCATTTTGGATGAGCGTTATGGCGCAAAGACACATCCTGCCATTTTGCCCTGGCCTTTTACACTCGTAGCGCTTAAATAAAGGGGCTGTTTCACGGTTTGAACATGTGCCAAATACTTTAGATTTTGACAAACGTGCAGCCAAATCGCTGTCTGAAACAAATTATGTCATACTTTGTCTTTTTTCTTGATGGGATAAAAATATTCTCTTTCGATTCGAAGTTCAAACGACGGCCGTCCGGTGATATTGATGTTTGACGGCTTAAAAAATACGGCAAACGGTGCCAGTTCGAATAAAAAATAATGTATCAGGACAACCTGACAGAAGTACACCACAGCCAAAATTACTAAAGAATTATAAGAGATGGTCAAGATTAAATACAATATTGCAGTACCCGAAAGACGAAACTTAAAAAAGTTAGCCAAACTTTTCAAGTTTTGCGACGCATGCGCAAACCGTGACACAGCCCCTTTAAGCCAAAATGGCGGCAACCACATACATCGGCACAGTAGTAATTTTGTTGAGAGTTCTCTCTCTGTCTCTCTCTCTCGTTTTCTCAATGTATGGCTCAAAAACTTACAATATTCGAGTGTTTCCACCTATAATGTTTGCTCGTCAGAGCCCCCAACCGCTCGGCCATACTTCTTATAATACCCTTTTGAAGCTGTTATAGAAACCACAATCTTGCAAGCTTGCAAATTAATTAAAACAAATAATACAATAACGCACAAATTGATGAGGATCATTACTTTCGTCTTCGAAAACAATTGCATCCGATTCTTCTTGCTTTCAGACGAGATCCGCACCGGCACCTACCGCCAGCTCTTCCATCCTGAGCAGTTGATTTCAGGCAAAGAAGATGCCGCCAACAACTACGCCAGGGGCCACTACACGGTCGGCAAGAGCTTGATCGACCAAGTTCTTGACAGGATCCGCAAGTTGGTTAGTTTTTGAAGAGATAAGACTCTCCTTTGACAAATTATTTTGGTCCAATTTGTGGTTGGTGTACAACCATCTTTTCTCATCACTTGTTTCATTTATATGCCCGTTTCTAACACAACAACACGGTTCTTCCCAAATCCCGAATAATTTTGCAAGACTGTTTCTTTACAGGCCGATAACTGCGTGGGACTCCAAGGTTTTCTCCTCTTTCACAGCTTCGGTGGAGGCACCGGCTCTGGCTTTACATCCCTGTTGATGGAGCGTCTCTCCGTCGACTACGGCAAGAGACCCAAGCTAGAAATGGCAATCTACCCCTCCCCTAACCTTTCCTCGGCCGTCGTGGAGCCCTACAACGGCGTGCTGACCACCCACACTACCCTCGAACACGCCGATTGCTCCTTCATGGTCGACAACGAAGCCATCTACGACATCTGCAAGAGAAACATGGACATCGATAAGCAGACGTTCACCAACGTGAACCGATTGATTGCTCAGGTGGTGTCTTCTGTCACGGCGTCTCTTAGGTTCGATGGCTCCCTCAATGTGGATCTGACCGAGTTCCAGACTAACTTGGTGCCTTATCCTCGGATCCACTTCCCTCTGATCTCATACGCGCCCATCATCTCTGCCGAGAAGGCCTACCACGAGCAACTGACGGTTGCTGATATCACCAATTCCTGCTTCGAGCCAGCCAACCAGATGGTGAAGTGCGATCCCCGTCATGGCAAGTACATGGCATGCTGTTTGCTGTACCGTGGAGACGTCGTCCCCAAAGACGTCAATGCAGCCATCGCCACCATCAAGACCAAGCGCACCATCCAGTTCGTGGACTGGTGTCCAACTGGCTTCAAGGTGGGCATCAACTACCAGCCGCCTGCCGTCGTGCCTGGTGGTGATCTGGCCAAGGTGCAGCGTGCCGTCTGCATGCTGAGCAACACCACGGCCATCGCCGAGGCCTGGGCTCGTCTGGATCACAAGTTCGATCTGATGTACGCCAAGCGCGCCTTTGTCCACTGGTACGTGGGAGAGGGTATGGAGGAGGGTGAGTTCTCCGAGGCTCGTGAGGATCTGGCTGCCCTGGAGAAGGATTACGAGGAGGTCGGTGTCGATTCAAGCGATGCAAATGAAGAAGAGGCTGATGAATATTAGGCTCAGCAAATTTGTACCCCTTTCAGAGACGAATCTTTTAGATCAACGTCGGTCCTTTATTAGTTAGCTTTTGTATCTCAAACCACGTTACTCAATGCTTCTTTTACATTATATCAGCCTATTTTAAATGTGACTCGCTCTGCAAAATGAGCATGGATCTGCCGCAGATTTCTTCTCATGGTCGCGAAAACTCGACCTAGCCTGCGCGACAAAAAACCTTTTTGGCAGAACGGGTCACATGTTTAAGGTGGTGGGAGGTAACCATTTGATACTTTAAGTAGTATTTCTTTTATTGGAACTTTGGCACTATATTTTGTACCTAGTCGAGAACCTACTTGTGACGAATCCCACTTCCGCCACCAAAAATACCATTACTTGGTTTTTGTAGGAATTAAGTAGAATGCATTATTATTATAAAAGTATAATACCGTTATGTATTGGTAGGTGTTTGAAAGACTATAAATTCGAGCTGCAATAATTATTCAGACGGGTCAAAAATGGAAAGTCTGGACCTTTAGTCTGGTAAAAGGTAACTTTAGTACTTAAAATTTTTGACAACAACGGGCAGTTTTAGTATAGCCTTCGGAGAAAAGTGTGCAAGAAAACGTTGCGTTAACGGCAAACGGAAAGTAAGAAAAGGCTTGTTTAATAAGTAAAACAGAAAACCTGTGCTATACACATGTCAAAATGTGGTTTATAGGACCCAATCCAAAACATTTGAAATGTTTTAGGATTGTATTTGGTTCAGTTGTTCTAAATTATTAACAATGATATACATAATTAAATATTTGACATCATCAAGAACTCATGTCTGTTTTGTAGTCATACACCGCAAAAACTGTGGTGTTCAATTAACACCAGCGGTGTTGTCTTATATAGATACCATGACTGGTGTTAAAATGTAACACCATAGGTGTTATTAATGCACACTTGAAATAAATACACTATTTTTAACACCCGAGTGTTAAAACTAATACTTGTGGTGTTAAAACTTAACAACAGGCTTGGTATCTATACAAGACAACACCACTGGTGTTAATTTAACACCACAGTTTTTGCAGTGTACGCACTGTGAGCAAGTATTTTCAACGGTGTTGCTCGTTATGCACCTACCAATAGACTACTAAAGTGTGACGTCAGTTGCCATGGTAATTGGGTCTAAACATTTGCTGGTAATCTAAAAGGTATAGCGCAGGGAAACAGTTCACTGGTTTTTAGTGTAGACCCAAAAACCATGGCAACACACAAAGGGTGACGTTCTCACTTTAGTAGTCTATTGCACCATCCACCTCCTCCCCCGGGCTACCCCACCAAAGCTGGGAGGACTCTCAATTTTCGCGTGACAGAATCTTCACTCCTGGGGCAAAATTTAGGTGACCAAAATCCCACCCACGGGTGCAAAATAAGCGTGTCTAATCGCTATCAGATGCGTTGGCATTTTTGTTTCAATGGGTCAAAATCCCCACCCTGGGGCATGAACAACGTAACCAAACCCCCACCTAAGGGGTGCATGGGGCAGCACAGATACAAAATGGACAAAAACATGAGCAAGTGTGAAACACCCCATACAAAACACAAAATCAATATAGGAAAAAATCAGCAGAATTATAATGTAGCCTACATATTCTAGGGCACTGCATTGTCTTAAACACAATGGAAACGGACAGATTTTCAAGCATGAAAAGATCCGCAAATCCAATAATGATTGTTTGCGGGAATTCGACATCTGTTTCGTCAACAAAAAGAGATATACTAAAACGGACAGCGGTAAAAGAACGAACAGCATTGTACATTATTATCAGACGTGGTGTACAAACGGTTGCAGTGCGCAATTAAACTCTGCCGTAAATTTTTGATTCTTCATCAATAACTGGGCAAAGCCGAATAATTGTTCAAAATGGTGAGTTTTCGTTGCTAATTTTCAGTATACAGTTAAGTGTTTTGAATTTAATAAGCGAGCCACTTAAATATGTCATAGCTTCAAGAAATCGTATGGATTTTATGCATCATTTTAATGCAGTCTAGTGATGTAATGGCGGTCGAATTTCTAGAATACGAGGGTTAATGAAACAAGTGGTAATTGTTTTTGTAACATTTGAGGCTCGTCAGCAATGCGCGCGCGCCAAATTCTTGCCACGCATTACGCAGCTCCATGCCTTTACTACACGGAGCTGCGTATTTCGTGGCACGAATTTGGCACGCGCATTGCTGTCGAGTCTGTGCCTTTAAACTGGGTAATTGCCGGATTCAACCCTGCCCAAAAGGTGCACATGCACGGATCTCACCTGGCAAAACCGAAACAAGTGCGTGAACACATTATAAGGCCTTGGTTTTTTGGTTTGTTTTAGAGATTAATTGAACATGTTTGTTTATCAGCTGCAAATAATTGCAAGCAGAAAATAATTTTTTTTTTGCAACGAACATTTTAATTCCACAAATTATGATATACGAATATGTTTCAGTTGTGCTATGTAGGCCTACACATAGTTGTGACCGGGCGTATATGGTGATGAAAATGACGATGAACATGTTTTCACCACGGTATAAACTGACTCGTAAAGTCTGGTATGGTGCCTAATCACCATTAAATTGAAACAACCAAACCATGCCTTATAGCTCAGCTGGTAGAGCATCTGCCCATGAGTCACAGGTCTGGGTTCGAATCCCGTTTAATATATAATAAGGCCCTTAAATTTTTTTCCCTTTTCATTCCAGTGTGTATGTTTTCTGTTTTGGTTGTACTTTCCAAATGATTTTAACCAAATGTATAGGCATATTGAATAGTAATATTAAACCCTGGAATAATATGGATTATCGATTGGATTTATGAGTAATATCCCTGCAGCCGCTAAACATAATTATTCTCCCGACCATGCCTGGATTTATCCCCTATAAATTATTTCCAGGTCGCAATTGTGCTAAAATTACGTGCACATGAAATGTTTCTATACAGAATAATATAAAATCTAAAGACATTATTGATTTATTAATCTGGAGGCAGAGGAAAAAATAAACAGCCCACGTGGCAATATGAAACATTCTAACACGCTACATGCGATTTCCTAGTACATGTATATGTATAACAACATAATGTTTCCTATAGATTCACATTGATTGAACACCTGTGGTATAACGTGTCCATGCATCCGCTTGGGAGATTTTATTTTATAGAAAAGGATAATATAGAAATGTATCCCAAAATGTTAAGAAATCCCAAACTGCCATTCACATGAGGGAAAAGCACATGTAGGCCTACATATATGAGCCGCTCCAACGAAAGTAGGCGCTTGTTGCTATGCATAGGCCAGAACTGAGATAATGGCTAAAACATTATGCATGTATGTCACGTAGGGAATTTTTTATTGATACCAGGATTTCTGCATGAGACCACTTATTAAGTATCCATCTAAATACCAGAACAGTGTTTTTCTATAGGCCTACATTTAGCAATGGGAAAATCACCGATATTCCATGCTTATTTTCATTGCCTTCGGGTTGGCACTATATCCCATACACCAGAAGAACGCATGTTTTCCTATAGGTATAGGGCTTTTGAAGTCAAAATTTGCGTAGTTGCTAAGGACTTTATGCTTTAACAGAAGCACAACCTTCTACGCCATTATTCTCTAAAGCGATTCTTAAAACAATTGTGCTCTTGGTCATCACGTAAATGGTCATAACTAATTGGTCAATTTTTGACGGATTGACACAATGTTTGTAGTTTTGTGAAGCTTATAATATACTCTATCTGATTAAGTCATTAGCTCCATTTTCATTTTTTAAAATGCAAGAGCCTACTTTTGGTGGAGTGGCTCACATATGTAGTAACATTATGTCTTAGTAAAGACCCAATGTGCCTCATTTGCAAGATGAAACTTTTTTACGGAGTCTTGGAAGAAGGGCGTAGGCCTAAGGTATCTAAAGAAGAAGGTTGGTAAACGCCTGCGGACATTTTATCTAGACGCATCAATGCTTCAGAAAACATTTAAAATCCATGCATGGTTTTTGTGTTAAAGAAGCGTGTCCAGATCACATTTTGGATCCGCTAATTTTTTTTCCATGGGTGTTGAAATTTTGACACCATATCGTCATATTTTTCTCATTACCATTCTGAAATGTCTCGCTCTCAAGCCATATATTTCCAAGGATATTGTCCAAAAACACTAATTTATTTATTCCATAAAGCAGTGCTGGATAGTATTTTGGAGAGGTTTTTTTTATATGATTGTTAGGTTAGAACTAAATAAATTTTCTGAAAAAATCGGAACTAGCTCTTTCATCCATATCGAATCATGCCGTTCCAGCGTGAGGTCATCTCGGTACACATCGGCCAAGCCGGAGTCCAGATGGGCAATGCCTGCTGGGAGCTGTACTGCTTGGAGCACGGCATCCAGCCTGATGGTCAGATGCCCAGTGACACCAGCGTTGGTCACTGCTTGGACTCCTTCAACACCTTCTTCAGCGAGACGAGCTCCGGCCAGCATGTGCCTCGCGCCATCTTTGTTGATCTTGAACCAACGGTCATTGGTGAGAACAAAAAAGAACCTTATAAATATTAAAGCCGGCCTCCCACTCTATTATAATTATGTGATCTCTGCCTCGAATTTTCCACAACTTTTTGGTCCAGTGTATGATCTAAGAGCACTCTCTGGCCGTCGGCTGCCAATGGCGCCTATTGTATCTCGATGTTTATGTGTAAGACACTTTTAATTGTAAGCTTCATGCAATTCAGCATGCAATTCAGCATCCGGGCTGCGAAATGAAGCACTAAAACCCCTTAAACCCAACAAAAGACGCAGCGATCAACCCACAGCGCTAATAATGATCATAAGTCATAGACTTACAGCTTTTATGGTCTCAATAATGTTCGAAGACCAATTACATTTACCAAAGATGACAATAGACCTGTTCGGGGTTTTTCGCACACAATGGAATTAGCATACTCATTTATTTTTGGTACAGCGGACCTTCGACATACTATGGACCGGTTCCTTATCCTATTGCTATATTGCGGAATGTCATCTACTCGGGAACCAAACTATACATGTCAAAGGTCCGCTTATACATGAGTATGCTAATTCCCATTGTGTGCGAAAAACCCCGAACAGGTCTATTCATTAAACGGACTAAATTGATTATGTGTTTATGATAACCAGATGAGATTCGCACGGGTCAGTACCGCCAGCTTTTCCACCCTGAGCAAATGATCACGGGAAAGGAGGATGCTGCAAACAACTACGCCAGGGGCCACTACACCGTGGGCAAAGACCACATTGATATGGTGCAGGACAGGATCCGAAAATTGGTAAGAGAACAGCTTTCTGTTTCATTTGTTTGTTTCTTGGAGAATCCTGCAAGACGCGTTGCGCGTCTCCCAAAAGAGCCTTAGAAGTGCAGGGGATCAGGGAGTATTCCAGGAAGAGTGGCGCATCCTGCCTCATCGGCTCTTACGGAAACTGTTGCAGTCAGCCTTGCCACAAGAGGTGTTCATACACTCTAAAAACTGAAGTGTTAAAACCTAGCACTATCCAAGTGCTACATAAATTCAGCACTTTAAGTTTTAAGATAGTGCTATAATAACACTTGGAGGCGTTCATTTCCAACACCATAATTGGTGCTATTCATAGTGCTATAATAACACTTGGAGGCGTTCATTTCCAACACCATAATTGGTGCTATTCTAGCACTTCAAAGTGCTTTAATAGTGTTAAGAATTATACTACTGGGTTTGCTCATTTGGAAATATCATCATTCAATAGAATTAAGTTTCACTGTTAAAATCTTACTTACCAGAAGCTACAGATAACTCATCTTTATGTTGAAAATTCCACTTGAAATCGAACTTTTTCGCGTCATGAACGGAGCGAAACTTGTTCACAAATCGCTATTTTTTTCGCGCGAATCGCGTCGACGCGTGTTGATGACAGCCGCGGATTTCCGTACACTGCAAAAAACGCGGTGTTAAATTTCTAACACCAAGGTTTTTTAATTCTTTGGGTGTTACATTTGTGTCAAACGAACACCGGTGTAATAGATTAACAGCACAAAAAGTGGTGTAGATTTTGCATGGTGTTAAACTTGATAAACTGCGCATGATCATTATGCATAATGCAGAAATCCAGCTATTTGAATGGCTACATGCGTTTCTGATCATTTTTCCGCGTTTAAGCATACAAACCATAATTACCACGTTGTACTTATGGCTAGACTATCTGAATTTTTCTTCCCTATGATATCTTCATTATTCCTTAAGGGATGTGACGAAATCATGAAAAAACATGATGAAAACAATGGTATATTGCTGTTGCACAATTTCATTGCTGTTCCACCACAAACAGATCAGTGTTGAAATATTGTAACACCAAATGCTGGTGTTAATTTACACCATGGGTGTTAAATTTAACACCAATTGGTGTCGGCTTTGAATTATGTAAGAATAAATCAACTGTATAATTGTTACAATTTAATTCCACATTTAGGTGTAAATTAACACCAACATTCCTGCCCAAAATAAACACCAAGAAGAATACGTTGACACCAAATGGGGTTGTTAGAGTTTAACACTCTTCTTAGTGTTAAAAACTATTGATTTCCAAATTGGTGTTACTCAACACCCAAATCCTTGCCCAATATGGATACCAACGAAGAATCAAATTTGACACCAGTGGTGTAGATTTTAACACCGCATTTTTTGCAGTGTATTATTTTACTACATCGACAGACAGCAAAAAAAACCAACAGGTCACGGAGTAATGAATATTTATTTTTGCATGACCCCGGCGAAATCTTGCGCATGCGCCCAACCGCTTCATCAAGTGCTGTATGGATTGCACCTTGGGGTGCTGGATGTACACCAAGATGGTGCTACAAAGGACTTAAATCAACACTATATTAGTGCTGTATTGGTAGCACTTTCACAGCACTTAGATAGTGCTGCAATGCTGACACTTCATCAAGTGCTGAAATGGCACTTGAGGTGCAGTCCCTCAGGAAGCACCTGGATAGTGCTAAATCTAACACTTAGGGAGTTATTTATAACACTTCAGTTTTTAGAGTGTACACGTTACTAACGGACAATATACATGTATGTTACATCTCATCTCTCGGCTTTGGTGATCTTTCGGTCTTAATCATGCCTCACCTTTAAAGGATCGATGACGTCATCAAAGTTTTACTAGGTTTTAACTGTTTATTTCCTGCAGTTGCTGAAAAAAAAGTAAAAATGACCTTTTTAAAAATGTTGTCTTTCCCTTAGGCCGAGATGTGCTCAGGCCTACAGGGATTCTTGTTCTTCCACAGCTTCGGTGGAGGCACCGGCTCTGGCTTCACGTCGCTCTTGATGGAGCGTCTCTCAATTGAGCACGGCAAGAAGTCCAAGCTGGAGTTCGCTGTTTACCCGGCTCCCCAGATGTCCTGCGCAATGGTGGAGCCCTACAACTCTATTCTGACCACTCATGTCACTTTGGAGCACTCTGATTGTGCCTTCATGGTCGACAACGAAGCCATCTATGACATCTGTCGGCGCAATCTAAACATCGAGCGCCCGTCGTTTGCCAACCTCAACCGGCTGATCGCCCAGGTTGTGTCCTCCATTACAGCATCCTTGCGTTTCAATGGCGCCCTCAACGTCGATTTAAATGAGTTTCAGACCAATTTGGTGCCATATCCGAGAATCCACTTCCCTCTGGCGACCTATGCTCCGATTGTGTCACCCGAAAAGGCCTTCCACGAGCAGTTCACTGTTGGCGAGATTACCAACGCCTGCTTCGAGCCATCCAACCAGATGGTGAAGTGCGATCCTCGTAACGGCAAGTACATGGCCTGCTGCTTGCTGTACCGCGGCGACGTCGTCCCAAAAGACGTCAGCTCGGCAATTGCGGCCATCAAGACCAAACGTAAGGTCCACTTCGTCGACTGGTGTCCGACTGGCTTCAAGGTGGGTGTGAACCAACGACCGCCTACCGTCGTGCCTGGTGGTGATCTGGCCAAGGTACAGCGTGCCGTCTGCATGCTGAGCAACACTACGGCTGTCGCAGAGGCCTGGTCTCGCCTCAACCATAAATTCGACCTGATGTACGCCAAGCGTGCCTTCGTCCACTGGTACGTGGGAGAGGGTATGGAGGAGGGTGAGTTCTCCGAGGCTCGTGAGGATCTGGCTTCTCTCGAGAAAGATTACGAGGAAGTAGGCGCCGACTCTGTCATCGAAGACGAAGACGAAGAGGCAAAGGAAGAATACTAATTAAGATGCAATGATCTCTATTGATTCGTACATTTCTAGGTGATTTCGGCAAATTTGGGCTGCAGTAATATACATTTTCTCTCCCCCTCCCCTACATTTTCACTTTCGCCTGTAGCCATCGTCAAACAAATCGGCTTTAAAGGGACACACCGGCTTACTGTTCTAGCAATCTAGCATCCTTGACAATAATGTTTCGACGATCGTTGTGAAAAAAAATTATCAAAATGTCACGTAATTAACCAGAAATGTTTAAAATTAACAAAAGAGACAAATGTTGGGCTATACGCTTTACCAGCCGTCGCCATGTATTATGTATCATGTGTTTGTAAGTAAAGGTGGCGTTCGATATGGGTCGACACGTGTTTAACCTCGATTCCTTGTTTTCCCTGACTCATCACACCTTGCATGATCCCTCAGGTCAGCGCTGACTCGAGGAAGCAACTCGAACGCAACGTTTTGCCGCAAACGCGAAGCGAAGACACGAAAATCTGAGATATATCAACACCCAGAAACCCTTCTCATGAAATCTGTTGGCAGAGTTTGTATACAAATTGGAAAATACGGTATGTACATAGTGTTTCAACATTATTTTTCAACAAGAAGAGAAACCAACCGCGAATGACAAAAACAACTCGCACTTCGCGCTGGTTTCTACGGCTGGAAATACAACTAACTCACAAGTCACGTGACTTTTCGGAACCAGAATCTGGTTCCGTAAAGTCACGTGACCTTGAATTTTTTAAAAATGCGCAAAAACGGCCAAATTTGACGGCGTCTTTTCAGGATATATATAATTTACTATGGAAAACGCTTCAGAATAATGTATGCGTCTATTTTGAGCCCAAAATAGCCCAACAAGCCGGTGTGTCCCTTTAACCGCCTCCGTAATGTGAACAGGGCGCCCTCTGTCGGCACTGACGTTTTGCAAAAACATATCAAAAGAAGATTCGACGAAGATAAACGGACCGTTGTGGATCCCCAACAGAAAGCCACAATATGATTGCCTACTCGTGATAGCAAAAGCATGGAGCTGCGTATTTCGTGACACGAATTTGGCGCGCGCGCATTGCTGACGAGTCTGTACCTTTAACTAATCTCTGACAACTGGCTTTGAAATAAAATTATCATCGAACAAATTGTATTATGAATTTGAGACAATTATCCTTAAAATGTGTCCTAACATTTTCCAAAATTTATTGAAAATGAGACAGTGTCATTTTATTGTTCTCTTTAGCATTTAGTATTGTTTCATAGTTTGCTTTTTCATGGTTTTATTTATACAGTTTGGTTATTCCAATTGTAAAAAAAAAAGGTTTTAACAGTGTTTTCCTAAGTTCATTTCTTTTTTATTTGAAAAAAAAAAATTCAATTGGTTAATTAGGTTAACTCTTTAGCATTTGGTATAATCACATTTATTTATACGGTTTGCTAATTCCGATTGTAAATAAAACCTTCAGATTTAACAGTGTTTTTTTCAATTACCTTTCTTTTATTTTATTTTAATTAGGTCAGACAATGCGCAGTCAAGACTGATGTTGTGTAAATATCTGCTTTTTAATGTAGCAAATTTAGTAATTCAGTACTGTTGTAATAGTGTAGATTTTAGCATTTCATTTACCCAAAATGTTTTTCTTTTAGAAACAATTAATAAACGCTTACTTGGTTTGAAATATTGGCTACAAAATTATAATTAGAACGAGTCAGTGATTTATTAGTTCATAATTTATGTCACTGTGCGCATTCCGATTCGTTGGGGTATATGCACCAACCAACACGGTTACATGAATAGTAATTACCGAGTCGCGCGTGGTCAAGCTGGGCGGTGCGTCCGCTGCGCGGTGCCCCGGTATAAATCGACGCGTGACACGGTCATCTCGTCAGCATAAACTCGGTCTCTCGCCCAGTTCATAGCGAACCTCTGGCAGGAGCGCGACTAAACGCGGTGCATCTTTTGTTCTCAGACTTGCTATACGTCTTCCAGCGATCTTCCACAGAGAATCTCTCAAAATGGTAAGTGTGTGTTAATGTTTTCTTTGTTTAAAACTAAATGTCTCGTTTATAACGTTGATATGTAATTTGAGTCATGACATATTAAACCATCATCTCATGCAATCTTATGTATACCGTACCATCTTATGTATATTTACATGGAAATGTTTTCATGTACATGTAGTTATTTGCAACTAACCAGAAACTTAACGTGCTGAGATTTTCTGAAGATTTCCTTACGAGCTAAAAATCCAAACTCGATAAACTGTGATAATGTATAATTGACCTCAATCTTATGAGACGCTAAAGCCGTGCTTTGTCAAAGAGTCGCCTTTTGTCTGTACGCGTATCACGTTTTTAGTTGTCCTTTGTCATGCATGCTGCGCGTGGGCCTGTCTTTTGTTCGTCACAAAATGTTAAATTTTAATTTTGTTTCAAAACATTGTGTACATTTATGTACAATTTTGTGCACATTGGATACATTTCGTTGCATGTGGCATAGGGTACGCCCATCCATTATGTCCCCATATTACCTCAGGCATCTATTGAAGTATTAGGGAATTCTTTTAAGATTTTGGAGAGGGATTTATAAACAAAGGGGTATAACAGTGTGCTGCATGTAATTAGATGTAGGATCAATTAGGTACCGTATGTCATAAATCGTGTTGCTCTTTTAAAAATATGAAACATCAACTTAACTATGATTCTTACTTTTATTCCGAAAAGTTAGCCTTCGCAATCCACACTGCACAAACTGTAATTTATAATTCGGGCAGGAGTCGACACATAAAGTTAAAACTTGTTGCGAGAACTAACAGAGAGAGATCTTTCCCATCACATTTTCATTTCTTGTTTCTATAACCCAACAGCGTGAATGTATCTCAGTCCACGTGGGCCAGGCCGGAGTCCAGATGGGTAATGCCTGCTGGGAGCTGTACTGCCTGGAGCACGGCATCCAACCGGAGGGGCAGATGCCCAGTGATAAGGCCATCGGAGGCGGTGATGACTCCTTCAACACTTTCTTTAGTGAGACAAGTGCTGGCAAGCACGTTCCAAGGGCCGTGTTCGTCGATTTGGAACCCACCGTGATAGGTACGAAGCATGATACCATGCAGTCCACCCTATTCCCCTTCCTCCCCATCCTCCGCACCTAAACATCAACTAAGCCAGTGTATAGGTGTCCTAAACATATCCAGGTCAAACCTGTTTAAACGCGGAATATATGTTTCCCCCGGATCTTAATAGGGAATCTTCTTACATGACAAATAATCCTTATTGCATTAAAATCAGTCAAGCAAATCAAACGTTATGTCATTTTTGGTGCAGCAAGGTAGGCCCTCAAAAGTAGGAGTTACTGTCTCTTGACTAAACTGGGCAGTTCTTTTTAAATAATCAGATTCATGAACGAGGTTGTGAATCCGGGGAAACATATTATATTCGCCAGGTTTCACCTGGACATTTTTTGGGACGCTTGTACTGTGTCGCGGTGATCCCTTTCCCGATTCTGAAATTCAACAAAAGAGAAACGTGATGAAAATCGGTACAGACCGTAAGTCGTGAGAACCTTTGATGCCAAAAAACAAACCTTATAGTGGGTTGTTGTTTAGAATTTAAATTATAATGTTGACAACATTTTGACAACGCGTCTTTGTTGTTGCTCCAACGCTTGGACTTTTGCAATTTTTTTGTGATTCCATCGGCATCTAATAAACAAAAAATGGCACTAAAATATGAAAAACAAAATATCTCGTAAATCTGAAACAAAACACTACAAAAATCCTGAAATTGTGTAATCTCTGCATCATTAACATTCTTCAAAAATCGCCAAAGTATAATGGGAATCAATTCCTCCAAACGACGGAGTCGCGATTGACAAATTTTAAATAGTACTGGCAGACTTTAATACCCAACACGATATGTGACTCCCCTTATACCTCAACACACTCTTCTCTTTTGTTAACGCACCAACTCCCCCTATAAAACCTGAAAGAATTCCTTGAAATTTCCTTGGATGTTTGAGACACAATGGGGAACACTGGAAGGGGTGACCCTCTGCAGTTAGGTTACATATCGTGTTGCATATGGGCAGCTTCGTTTCAGATGCTCACAGCCAATTTTATCACAAAAGCAAAAGATGACAATTTAATCAAATCCTGAGAGAATTCATTCAATTAAGCCTAACTTTATATAGTCGTGTTTTTCATCAAATACGCCAGAGGCGTAACAGACGTGCCCTCCAAATATTCATAAGACGTCTGCGATAGATCAAGTTCCCATAATATATGATATTATAAAATAATGAGATGATACGATGATGCTGTCAGAGAATTCACAAACCCATGCGCATCTCATTTCGATCGCAATCTCATCTGCAGTTTTTACACTCAGACACGTCAAGGAGGATGACTCATACAATCACGTGACCGTCTCGGGTCGCGAGGTCGGGTCGTGTGCTCGCCCCCGCGCGATGAATCATCCACGCTGACAAATTATCGAGCGAACCTGTCCAGAATATTAATGATGTTGATTTAGTTTTTGGCGGCGTTATAGCATTTCTACTTCTTTCCAAAAAAAAATGATTAAGGTGAAAGGAATGTTCAGAAATGTGTAGAAATAAAACCGAGTTTGACACACGAAGTGATAAGTGAAACATTTAATTAATTCATTTAATTAATTGCATCACTATACAATGACCTTTATAGAGATTATTTAAGGTACTTATTCCTGGTATTCCTAAAATGTTTGTACTATATAAACAAAAAAATTTCATTGAATTTTTAAAGTTTACTATAGAAATGGTAAAAACAAGATATGGGCCACACATGTGACTGGGTCATTCCCAAAATTAGGAGTCCAAAATTGTTGGTGTCCCAGTTACGTACGACACTCTCTGCTTCAAAAATCACCCCTCCTGATCACAAATTCTCAGTAATGGACTGTGGCCTGTGATTATAGGGGGCGGCATCATTTTCTTCAATATTTTGTTCTCTGATTCCTGAAAAATATATAAAACAAAAGAGCATAAAAGCTTATAATTTGTTCCATTGTATTGAATAGGAGTTTGGTGTCCCGGGTTATCTACGCCAATGAAAATTGGCTGTAGAATGAGTTTGCATTAACCTAATTGGTGCCATATCTACACACAAACATTAAATTTAAGTGGCATTTGTTTAAATAAAAATGATTATTTTTTACTGGGAAACCACTTTCAATCACTAAATACACTTGGAAATCTTAAAAAGCATGTCACACTTTTGGACCCCTAATTTTGGGAATGAGACATGTCTCATTCAAAGATAGAACGAGCCAACATTTGTCGGCCAACGAGGACCAACATCAAGTTGGAACTTTTTTGGGCATTGCATGGATGATCCAAAACATATCTCGACTGCGGTTGGCTGCTGCGTTCACGTGACAGGCGCTCTATTTGGCTATTGGTCCGTTTCATCCAACAAGCTCCAACAAACTTGGGCGATAGCTGTAGTGGCCCATAGTCGGATGACGTTGAACGTTGTCTGGAGTAGCGTCCACACCGTCCGACAAAATGTTGATCCTTTTGTTGGCCAACAACATGTTGGCTCGTATAGACGAGCTTTCAGTTACAATCTTCCGAATTTACACTTTTTTTTCCAACCATACGGTCGTTAAATTTCCGATTGAGTTTAATTAATTTCGTGTCATCTCAAAAACAGACGAAGTCCGTACTGGCACCTACCGCCAGCTCTTCCACCCCGAGCAGCTGATCACGGGTAAAGAGGATGCTGCCAACAACTACGCCAGGGGCCACTACACCGTGGGGAAGGTCCATATTGATCTCGTTTTGGACCGAATCAGAAAGATGGCCGACCAATGCACGGGTCTCCAGGGCTTCCTCATCTTCCACAGCTTCGGTGGAGGCACCGGCTCTGGCTTCACGTCGCTCTTGATGGAACGTCTCTCCGTCGACTACGGCAAGAAGTCCAAGCTGGAGTTCGCCATCTACCCCGCGCCTCATATAGCATCTGCTGTCGTGGAACCTTACAACTCCATCCTGACCACCCACACAACCCTGGAGCACTCGGACTGCGCCTTTATGGTCGACAACGAAGCCATCTACGACATCTGTCGTCGTAACCTCGACATCGAGCGCCCGACCTACACTAATCTGAACCGATTGATCGCACAGGTCGTGTCTTCGATCACAGCATCGCTTCGCTTTGATGGGGCTCTAAACGTCGACTTGACCGAGTTCCAGACCAACTTGGTGCCCTACCCTCGTATCCACTTCCCCCTGGCCACCTATGCACCTGTTGTCTCTACCGAGAAGGCCTACCACGAGCAACTGACGGTTGCTGAGATCACCAACGCCTGCTTCGAACCACCAAACCAGATGGTAAAGTGCGATCCCCGTCATGGCAAGTACATGGCCTGTTGTCTACTCTTTCGTGGCGACGTCGTCCCAAAAGATGTCAACGCTGCCATTGCAAATATCAAGACCAAGCGCTCCATCCAGTTCGTGGACTGGTGTCCAACTGGCTTCAAGGTGGGCATCAACTACCAGCCGCCTACCGTCGTGCCTGGTGGTGATCTGGCCAAGGTGCAGCGTGCCGTCTGCATGCTGAGCAACACCACGGCCATCGCCGAGGCCTGGGCTCGTCTGGATCACAAGTTCGATCTGATGTATGCCAAGCGTGCCTTCGTCCACTGGTATGTGGGAGAGGGTATGGAGGAGGGTGAGTTCTCCGAGGCTCGTGAAGATCTGGCTGCGCTGGAGAAGGATTACGAGGAGGTTGGCCTCGATTCTGCAGATAATGAGGAAGAGAATGAAGCAGATGAATACTAATATCTGAACAATAAAATGACTCCCAACCTTTTTTTCGGACAGGCAATTTACCTTGGTTCTGATATAGTACATTGTATGCCCGTGTACACTCGTCTGCGTATGAAAACTCTCTTTAAATAATTCGAATGCAGTATTATTAAAGTACAACATAATAGCACCGACCCACCTTTTTCGAGGCTGTGAATGTTTTATGGTTTTATTATGTTGAATTGCACTGGACAAACATCAACATTATCACGCATGACTAGCCGGACAAATTAAGTGTATAGACCCTTTGTGTATCTATTGTTAACTTTCCCCCTGTCATGGCCACCGGTACAAAGAGTCTATACCATATAAGTGCACTCTTAGCGGCTGTTTGGTCCGAGTCGAGCTATTTATTTTACCCCTTTCAGCTGGTGTGTAGATAAGTAGAATTGTTGGCAGTTTTGCCATGGAGAGGAGTGATAATATGAACAGTGACGTCACGTATCCTTCGGACGTAGAGGGCAGTCAAGTAATCCAATCTAGTCGGGGTAGGCCTAATCATACTTGTGCCCGCATTCGTTTGGTCTTTTTGAACAGAAAAAAAAATTTGAGGCTAGTAATTTTCCATGTGTAATGCCAACTAATATATATCACCTTCATTGGCGAATTCTGGTTCATTTTAAACAGGTATTATTTTTACTAATATGGCTATCAGGGGCGCACCTTTTTGTTTTTATTGTATCCTGGTAGGCTAAAGATGGATGTGCCAGGTGGTTTCTATATTTGGTACATTTGGTAACATTTCCCTACTCAAGTCTTTCCTGTTGCAGTATAAAGTAGCGCAAAATAATGTCTTCAAGCCTTTGTGCCTTTCTGTGGCTATAATTATATTAAACGCTTTGTACCTCTCAGCTGATCGCAAAGTTGATAAACATGGCTATAATCGACGGTAACTTTGAAAATGATGTTGCAAACCATTTCAAAATTTGGGTTTTGAAAAACTTACACGTGAGTAGCTTATCAGTACAAATTTTTAGGACATGCACTGTTTCATTTCAGTCAATTTAACCCAGTGCTAGTAAAACGCAGTCTAAAGAAAAACTCGTATTTTCTGTCTTTTTAAAATAAAGAGTCGTGTTGTTGCAATTTGGAATGTTTATTGTGGTGTTTTTTCGCCCAATGCAGTATGTAGTTACTGCATGCACTGATTCAAAATACTGGTCCATACTAAACGGCGGAAACTAGGCAACCGAAATTAAATTTTTGAGAGAATCAAAGAAATATTGATTAAAAGGTTCGAGTCCTGCTCGATAAATTATAGATATGAGCTGTTGCCAGTTTGAGGATAATCTGACACGACTGCGCGTTGCTAGGGGAGGGATCAGGTGATGTCATTGACAAATCACAGCAGACCCCTGCAGATAATGTTTAATCGTGAAAGTGAGCAGCTGTTGAGAAACCCGTCACTGTGGTACGGTATGTGACTGGAGGCAACACATTCATGTCATTCGGGTCTCAAAATTGGAAACCCACCACATTACAATTGTGTGGTTTTTTTTATACATATAAAAACGGTCTCCCCTATCAAACGGTCTCGGCTCCCCTATCAATTATTTTTCTTTGGTCGACTTTTGGACAGATTGAAATATTGTTCAGACATTTCTGTCTTGGCAATAAATTGAAATGACTATCGTCGCCGAAGTTTGTTTGCGAGAGGAAAGGAAGGTAGTGACGCGACACGTCCACCATCTTGCTCGAAATATAACAATGTTTTGCCTAGAATGGTCCCCGGTCCACAACATCAATGTATTCCACTTTTTTAAATTAAAATGTATTCCAGCAAAACTATATTAGTATAACCATAGAGCTTTTATAGCTCCGGCATGGTATAATGCAGTCCAGACAAGGCATTTTTTAAAAACCTTGAGCATGATATCGAACGGTTGCTTCACTCAAGATTCGAACCGTATATCCGAGACTTTAGAAAGGTAAATTTTCCTGTTCGTTTGAGCATGGAAAATGCATATTAAACAAAATACATACGTTTGGCGCGCGCCGAATTAGTTAACTTTTTCAGTGAGAGGCGTGACAGTGACGTTTTAATACCGGGGGAGCGCCTCTGAGAACAAGATCGTTGAACATTGTTGTTAATTTCATGGCATTTTGGCAACTAGTCTTTATTCAATTTTACTCTATTTGCAACTCGAGATGGCAAAGTTCAGAAGATACATGCATGGGAGCCGACCCTGAGATAGACTACTGGGGAAAGCCCACGCACGCGGTCGAGTAGGCCTACTGAAAACCTATGATTGATCCACATGCACGCCCAGGAATAGAACCCGAGACCCCGTGGAGACTGTTTCGGTCACACACGGTTCAAGTTCAAGTAAACCCTTTTCCTTTCTTTCCGGCGAGCCGCTGGCCCGAAACAAACGTGGAAAACAAACTTGAGCGGTCCCCAAGTCGGTTAACGAATAACCAATAGATATCTGTGCGAATAACTTAACCCTTTGGACCTTTCGCCATTGATATTTGGTCGCGCTGGCAACTTGAAATCCAATCGTAGGCTAGACAACGGTTTTATTGCTCGCGATCTCAGGCGCGCTCGCTCGCGGGCATTTCCTCACTAAACCCTTCATCGAACGGGCAGAGTCGGAAACATTTCTCTTCGAAATCATCACGATTTAGAGGTTTTTCTTGCCAGAATCTAACTGAAACAACACTGCAAACATGGTATGTATACTTAAAGTTAGACAGTGTGTTTTTTAGTGGCAGTATTGAAGAAAACCTGGGATTTGGGAGGGATTTTCTTCAGGGAAGCGATTAAAATTGAGCTTCAGTTCATGCGCGCTAAAGTCTCTCGCCCAATTTGAATTAATTGCAGTTGGTTGTTTTCGCGGGAGATTTGTGGGGCGATAGACGTTTTGCGCGCGCGCGGTATCCGCGTATAGGTCTCTTTGGAAAAAAATCCCTACACGTCGTTCCTCCATGCGCAAAGTTTATAGAGCATGACACAAACATTCTAAGATTTTCAAAGAAATATTTAAAATTGACTGTGCTGCTGAAATCATGTTTTGTCAACAACATCATTTACTTTCTGGGACTGGGGCATTATCATATTAGTATTACAAGGATGATCTAGCATGTGTCTAGTGACGAAAATTGCGGCTCTCGCGATCTTTACACTTTAGTTTCTTCCCTTTTTATTCGAATAAATTTACAAACACTGAGACAGTTTGAGAAAGTGGAAAAGTTCTACCCACCTAGAACTTAACTTAATTAGAAGGAGCTGCCATTTAATATAACAATTCTTGGTTTGGAAAAAAGGCTAAAGAAATACTTTAACCATTTTTTTGGAGTTAGGCCTATATCAAATCATTTGATTGTAAAAAAAGGTGATAAATCATTAATATTTTTTAATAAGTCTTTGACTTTGGGACCAAAGTTTTTAAAAAGAACAAAGTAAACACGAAAAGTAAACACAATACATGTATGGTTTAGGCCAATGAAATTAGATTACTAGTTTCTCGTCAGCGCCCGCATGTGATTTTGACCCTGCACCAAAAATTTCATTATTCCAAAATTTCATTATTTTGTAAAGAAATGTGGAAAATTAGATGATGCAAACTAGGCCAGGCCTAGTACTCCAAAGCAAAACGTTTCCATTTCAGTTGTGCAATCGTGATCTGTGTTTTGCAGCTTTTGTGCTTGCTCTTTCATAACCTGACATCTCTTTTTGTCATTTCCCATGATTTTCCATCTCAACTTGTTCCTTCAAACACAAGCTACCCGGTATAACTCAATGGAATTGATACTGGCACCAAACCATTTCTGGGCGAGTTTATAGCCTTAATAATCAGTTTCTTAATGGCAGTTTGTGTATGTGTAAAGGATTGTATTTTTCCTGGATTAAATAATAAATAATGAATAATGAAAAAACAAAATCACCAACATTTGATAAATGGTTGACGAGAAACTAGTAATCTAATTTCATTGGCCTTAGTGGTATGCCCAGTGTTTATTTGTTCATTTAATATTTTCCGGAGAGAGCTGGACTTAAGTAAATCTCATGATTTCCCTTCCCACACCCCTCCCCTTTTCAATTCCCCTCCCCTCTCTCCCAACTGCGTGTTCATGATGAATGTAAAAAAGCTGCAGTTCAATTAGTCTTACTAGATAGTGCTGTTGTTCACATTTATTGATAACTAAAATACTTTTAAAATTTGATTGGGATTATTTGTCCTGCATGTGAGTTTAAAGATTTTATACAAATTTTGTTTTAAAAGTTATATTCAATATTGCAAAAAATATTTTTCAATTATTATAATCTCCATCCCAATTCAAGTACCAATGGAACCTCACACATTTCATATTTTTGTCTGCAGCGTGAATGTATCTCAATCCACGTTGGCCAGGCCGGAGTCCAGATGGGCAATGCCTGCTGGGAGCTGTACTGCTTGGAGCACGGTATCCAGCCTGATGGTCAGATGCCCAGTGACAAGACCATCGGAGGTGGTGATGACTCCTTCAACACCTTCTTCAGTGAGACGGGCGCCGGCAAGCATGTTCCCCGAGCAGTCTTTGTTGATCTTGAACCAACTGTAGTTGGTAAGATATGCGTGAGGGATGGACAATCAATAAATTTGACAAAAACTACAATTGTTTACATGCATTTTAAACTATTTCTTAAAAATGTGATGGCACAGTGTGCCCAGCCAAATTTATTCTGTTAATTTTTGTAATATGATTGTAAAATATATGGATATTTGTTTACTGTTTCAGGTATTATTTTGATTAATTTAAGATATTTAGAAATTTTCATCCAGCGTTTACGAGTTTCGGATCACGCTCAGTACAAAGAATACGTTACAATGTTGCTAAGCCTAGTAGTGTTTTTCTTTTCTTTTCTAATTTATTTGCGTGTGTGTTGTTATTTCAGATGAGGTTCGTACTGGCACCTACCGCCAGCTCTTCCACCCTGAGCAGCTGATAACAGGCAAGGAGGATGCTGCCAACAACTACGCCAGGGGCCACTATACTGTTGGCAAAGAGCTCATCGACCTTGTCCTTGACAGAATCCGCAAGTTGGCTGACCAGTGTACAGGTCTCCAGGGTTTCCTCATCTTCCACAGCTTTGGAGGAGGCACCGGCTCTGGCTTCACATCGCTCTTGATGGAGCGTCTCTCCGTCGACTACGGCAAGAAGTCCAAGCTGGAGTTCGCAATCTACCCGGCTCCTCAGATCTCTACGGCTGTTGTGGAGCCTTATAACTCCATCCTGACCACCCACACCACCCTGGAGCACTCTGACTGTGCCTTCATGGTCGACAACGAAGCCATCTACGACATTTGTCGTCGCAACCTCGACATCGAGCGTCCGACCTACACCAACTTGAATCGTCTGATTGGTCAGATTGTGTCCTCCATCACTGCCTCTCTTCGCTTTGATGGCGCCCTCAACGTCGACTTGACCGAGTTCCAGACCAACTTGGTTCCCTATCCTCGTATCCACTTCCCCTTGGCCACCTATGCACCTGTTATCTCTGCCGAGAAGGCCTACCACGAGCAACTGACGGTTGCTGAGATCACCAACGCCTGCTTCGAACCAGCCAACCAGATGGTGAAGTGCGATCCCCGTCATGGCAAGTACATGGCCTGCTGCCTGCTGTACCGTGGTGACGTCGTCCCCAAAGATGTCAATGCAGCCATCGCCACCATCAAGACCAAGCGCACCATCCAGTTCGTGGACTGGTGTCCAACTGGCTTCAAGGTGGGCATCAACTACCAGCCGCCTACCGTCGTGCCTGGTGGTGATCTGGCCAAGGTGCAGCGTGCCGTCTGCATGCTGAGCAACACCACGGCCATCGCCGAGGCCTGGGCTCGTCTGGATCACAAGTTCGATCTGATGTACGCCAAGCGCGCCTTTGTCCACTGGTACGTGGGAGAGGGTATGGAGGAGGGCGAGTTCTCCGAGGCTCGTGAGGATCTAGCTGCGCTGGAGAAGGATTACGAGGAGGTTGGTGTCGACTCCGTTGAAAATGAAGGAGAAGAGGAAGGGGAGGAGTACTAATCTATGGGAGACATTGACATCTTAGAAGACAGTTCTTGAGTGTTTGTGCCAAAGATTTGCTTTCATTTTTCACTAGAGTAGAGAAAAAACAACTTGTTTGCTTCTTGCCAAATGCAAAATATATATTTTTAAAATTAAACAAAAAATAATGAGGACTTCAATCAAACTGAAATTTATTCAGATTGTGAAGTGTGATTGCTTGCTTTGTGAAATGCAAACCTGTGCATGTACATTACAGTGGCCACTTTGTGCCATACTTAAACTGGCCATTTCCCATTTGTCTGTTTTTAAATTGAACTTAAAGGCACAGGCTCGTCAGCAATGCGCGCCCGCCAAATTCGTGCTCGAAACACGCAGCTCCATGCCTTTGCTATGGAGCTGCGTATTGCGTGGCACACATTTGGCGGGCGCGCATTGCTGACAGCCTGTGCCTTTAAAGGACCCATGATTAGGAATTTTTATTAATGAAATCTATGCTATGAAACTTTTTGGAGCTTGTTTTGGGGGTTATAACAACGGTTTTTAGCTACATGTATCATGCTAATGTAATATGCATATTAAATGACCAAGGTTGTGATGTCACATAAGGCAAACACAGAAAAATCACATTCAACTATACACAGAAGATTCCACCTTTTTTCTCAAACTTGCTGAAACGTTTGTAATCCATGGCTGTTTGAGTTTGTTTTACATGTTGCCTGTTGTAAGTATGGCCATGACAAAACTGGGGGTAGAAACTGCAGCAATTTGCCACAACTTTAAGTCTTATGTTTTTTCTTTACTTTTCGCTTGTGTCTTCCTGAAGTGATGCACTCCAAACAGCGCCCTCTTTCTGTGATTTACTGCATTTACATCTTCAAAGTTGAAAAAGGCTACCGTTTAATGATTTTACATCAGAACGAACGGAACCATAGTAATGTCTTGCTGAACAAGTAATTCATCACATGCAGCAAAGACTAGGCATAAAGTATTTTTAGCATATTTATAATGGCCGGTTTATTGTGACTATTGGCAACTATATGCAGGTTTGCATAGCTTGATGTGTGCTTTTTACTGAAATCATAAAGTATTTTAGTCATCTTTTTTATTGTTTTAGTATTAAATGTATTAAACAAGAAAACTGTCAAATTTTAATAAAAAACCAACCGCTTGTGAAGTGTGAAAAAAGTGTATTGTATCTAGTTTGAATGTGGATGTATAATGTTTTGGCAAATATTCTCCGAGTATGATGATTGGTAGTGAGAAATCGTGTGACTTTCGAAAATTAGGGGCACTTTGTTTTCACAAAACGGTAACAATTTTAATTCAGAAATTCAGTTCACAACACTGAGTGCAACTCGGAAACGGAATTCTTGGGTTTCACTTAGCTTGACAACAGTTCTATCCGCCATTACTATGTCCATACTATGGCAGAAATATTTCAACACTGATAATTTTGCCATCAAGCCTGAAAAAACATTAAGTCTCAACATTTTTTAAAACTTGCCAACAAAAGCACGGTATGCCATGCAGTTTCAAACAGACACAGTCTATCAATATTTAAGAGTCATGCCAACCTTTTTGTTAGTCTTGCGCAACATTTGCGAAAATATGCCTCAACATTAAATTATCAGTGTTTAATTTTGTTCGCTTTGGCGTGCCATAGTATGGACACAGTAATGGCGGATAGCAACCGTTTGTCAAGCCAAGTGAAACCCAAGAATAGGCTAGCGCCAGAGATTCGAGAAATGTTTCCTCTCAGGGACGGGGAGCGGGGAGGATCGGGAGGGCGGTTGGGGTAGTGGTGGGCGAGGTGAAGGATATATAGAGTATCTTCAAAAGTCGGCCGCCAAATCAAAACAAATAATTTCAGAAAGATCGAGCCTATGTATTAAAAAATCAGACTTGCTGCCAGCAGGGATCTAAACATTATCGGGTAATCTGAAACGTCCGTTGCTGAAGGCAGCGCAGGGAAACAGTTCACTGATTTCAGTTTAGACCCAGTAACCTTGGCAACACACAAAGGGTGACGTATTTACTTTAGTACTTTATAGGTGAACGGATCGCGCCATTATTCATCGACGAAGAATGTGGCAAAGGTCGTCAAACGTTAAATAATCATTGATAGATTGTGTGATAGACACACACTGACTAACTGCCACGTTGCTTGCCAACGCAGGGCTGGCGTTCCGTTGTGATACAAGCCCCGGCGCATGCATATTGTTCTCTTTTGAAATATATTGTTTTTCGTAGTTACCGTTTTTGCGTCCTCAAGTACAGCCTTTCCCCATTTAGCTAGCCATTTTTATATCCTCTTTATTGTTTGTGGCTATGGGATTAAGTGTGCACATGTAGATTGTTTTCCCATCCCCTCACCCAGTTGCTAGGGTGATTGGGTCTAAACATTCACTAGTAATCTCAACCGTCCATTGCTAAAGCGCAGCGAAACAGGTCACTGGTTTTAGTGTTGTAACCTTAGCAACACACAAAGGGTGACATTTTATTACTTTATAGTAATCTATATAGACTGCCGAAGTGAATACGCCATCTTTTGTTGGTTGCCTAGGCAATTGGCTCTAAACTAAAAATCACTGAACTGTGTCCCTGTGCTTTTGCAATGGTACTTTTTTTCCGACAGCCATGATAGTTAGAGCCAATTGCCATGGCAACGCACGTCACACTTCGGATGTCTGTTCAAACAGGCGTCTGGTCCGCTGAAAGTTATATGCACATCCACGATGCTCAAAGTTCCTGGAGTGGGGATTTGGTCACATTTTTCGGATTTTGACACATATGCAAAGTAAATTCTCAGTAGGGCTACATCCGGGGAAAATAAATATCGTATGCTTATATAGTTCCCAGCACCTCCAGGTGGGGATAAAGTTTGCCCTTGGGTTGGGATACTTAAAATAGTTCAAGTGACAATCCCCACCTCTTGTGTGGGGTAGCCCGGGGGAAGGGACGATATGATTTACACTTGGTCATGTGGGTGCACGACGTGTGACCGAGAGAGAACATTCGAATTATTTTGTTGGTGCACCCATGTATCAGAGCATGAATTGCAAAGAATTGTCAAGGAATTCTTTTCAGGTTTTCCGGGAAAATAAGAAAACCCATGCGTTCCAACACTTGCGCAACAACACCAAAAATGCAGCAATCGTTTTGATTGTTTACACAACCTCAAACGCCGTTGAATGCTACACAGCCCCCTGTGCCCAACCGCTGTGTTATCTAACCTTTTGACCTTTTGGAAAGCGGTTCATTTCGATCCTTAGGGGTGCACACAAGTAAATAGGGCTCCGATCGATCCCATAGGAACCAATGCTAAATGCCCAATTTTCAACAATCATTTAAAAATACTCACAACTCTCTTAGCTTCTCAGGACAACAACCAGAATACTCACTGAAGTCTCATCTTTTCAATTCTGTTCGATTTTATGGGGGTAATCCGTCACTTTTATTCCCTAATTTCCACTTGAAACAAAACTACCCCTGCAATATAGTGAAACTTGCTAATCAGACCAGCATCCATTTTGGAACAAATGCACATACGCTACTAGACAAAATAGGGCCACTTTTAGGAGCTACAGTGTCTAAAATGTTTATAGTTGGAAGAAAAAATACCCCACATCGCGGCGATGGTCATATTCTACACAAGACCACACTCGTTCAGCTCGCAATTCTCCCTAATAAAGAAGAATTTGAGGGCATACAAATATTCATGAGCTCGGCGCACGGATCTCTGCTATTTACTTGGGTGCACCCTTAGCAACGGCTGACGATTGGGCCACCAATGCCCAAACACGACAAACCTGCCGCGAGCCAATCGTTGCAAATAGATTTATGCACGGTTTAGTTTGCTTGGTAACCAAACCGTTGTGATGGTGCATCCCGTTTCCAACGTGTTACTCGCGCGAGGGCCAATAGCGAACGCGGCTTGATGTCACGTGGTCAGCAATTACTATAAAAGCGCAGGGCTTCGCGAGGATTTCTAGAACATTCTTACCGACTCCCCCATTGAGAAGGGAATCGTGTTGGAGACCTCCAGAAAAACTTTCTGACTACTACCTCGTTCAACTCGTAATCAAGAACAAACGACCACAATGGTAGGTGTCTTTAAACGTTTTCTTGGTGAACAAACTTTGTAGGAAGTTTATAGTGTGTCTTGTGCAGTCTTGTGGTGATAAAATTTAAAATTGTTGACGAGTTTTGGAGCGAATTTTCGCGCCATTTTCTTTTGGGGGTGAATTGCCATTTAGGCCTAGGCCTACTAGCAGTTAAGTTGGGGCATTACTTTCGGAAGAATACAGGTACGTACGCGTGCCAACTCGTACGCCAACCGGAATCAATTCAAGTCGCCTGGCCGAGTCGCCCCTTACCTACTCGCCCCCTGACCATGCTGACCGACTCGCCCCTTACCAATTCGCCCCCTGACCGAGTCGCCCCCTGACCAACTCGCCCCTTAGCCTACTCATGGAGGAAGAAACCTACTCGCCCCCTTGGCCCAATTATATAATGCACTTGTCAATTGTAACCCGCGCCCTGGGGGACCCTAGCCCCGCGAGCAGTGCTTCGGTTTCCGGAACCTTAGCCCTGTGTTCTGCTATACACCAAATCTGTGGCAAACTCACGCAAATGAAATTTGGCCCACGGCTCTGATATTTGCTCAATAGGTGCACTCACCCCAGTTTATAAATATTCCGAAGAGTACGCATCGATCCGATGTCTAGTTTCGGTGAAATCGTGGGGACAGTTTGAGACCTTACTTACGATGAAATTCACATTCTTTGACCAAAAATCAAATATCCGCATGCGCGAGGGCGGAGAGGTCAACATAATAGCGCCATCTCGCGACGGCGTCGTCACGTACCAGCTGCACAGCGGCTGTTTCATGAGAGAGCACATCGACTCTATCGCGCGGTACGTTCTATAGATCTACACGTACAGCGCGCGCTGCAGGCGATGCCATGCCGCCAAGCCAGACGTTTGATCATTTTTGACGAGTAAAAGAGGTACTGTAGTCCGTAGGTAGGTAAATGTACGCCACCATAGAGTCGATGTGCTCTCTCATAAAACAGCCGCTGTGCAGCTGGTACGTGACGACGCCGTCGCGAGATGGCGCTATTATGTTGACCTCTCCGCCCTCGCGCATGCGCATATTTGATTTTTGGTCAAAGAATGTGAATTTCATCGTAAGTAAGGTCTCAAACTGTCCCCACGATTTCACCGAAACTAGACATCGGATCGATGCGTACTCTTCGGAATATTTATAAACTGGGGTGAGTGCACCTATTGAGCAAATATCAGAGCCGTGGGCCAAATTTCATTTGCGTGAGTTTGCCACAGATTTGGTGTATAGCAGAACACAGGGCTAAGGTTCCGGAAACCGAAGCACTGCTCGCGGGGCTAGGGGGACCCTGGCTATAGCGGGGCACTAGCGGGGACCTACCCAAGGGTTTCCAAGAAAAAGGTGCCCCGCTTCCCTGGACATTACCCCGGGACTGACCCGAGACTTCCAAAGGGGTTGCCCCGCAAGCCGGGGCGATACCCAGGGATTTCCAAAAACAGATGCCCCGCCGGCCGGGGCATATGAAGGGACATCCACATTAGGCCCGGCGTTACAGGGCCTGGACTGTGCGGGGACTTCCAACTTATGCCCAGCAGTCGGGGGCGGGGACTTACCCATGGGTTCCAAGAAAACAGTGTCCCCGCCCCGTGGCACTTGACTAGAAACTTACCAGGGACTACCCGGGGGTTTCCAAATTTCAATATGGAAGTTCCCGGCTAAGTCCCCGCTAGTCCAGGGTCCCCCGGGGCGCGGGTTACAATTGACAAGTGCATAAAGTGGCCAATCGCGAATTTTAAAGTGTTTGGCGAAGTGGCGCTGCCTGGGCCACGGATTGTGATTTATTGCGATTCTTTTTGCGATATGTTAATGGCAAATAGGCCTAGTCATGCTAGTACAAATCCGGCGTTGTAAACGCATTCCCCCACTAGGCCTTCCTTCGTCTTTTAACGTTTGTTACTCTGTGGGGGGAAAATGCAGCCGACCTTGGCCTACCTGCAAACTATTTAAACTTTGTGCGAATTCGACGGTGCTGCGCGAATGAAAACTTCTCGCGTTTGTGATCGGGCCACTTTTTGCAATCGGGCCAGGGGGGCGAGTAGGTAAGGGGCGACTCGGCCAGGGGGTGACTTGACCTACAATCCGCCAACCAACTCGTACGCCGGTCCGGCAAGCGTATGTACAATGATGTAGCTAATCCTTCAGTTTTCCTTGTTGTGCATATATCGAAATCCTTATCGTGGCCCTAAACATGTTTGTCACTGTTTGTAGAAAGTTTTGTATAATTTTCAAGAAAAATGTTGCTGGGCATTTAAAGAAATCTCTGTGGCTCTGGAGGGTCGTTTTGTTTTTCGAAAAAAAGTTGACAAGAACCGAGTGGTTTTGGGCGGCCCTGGTTTTGAAAGAACCGATCGTTTTTTGGCAGAAATCTGTTTGCATATTGTGGCCCTGGACGGCAATTTCTCTTAACCAAGAATTGGGTTTTACTTCCGAAATACATTTTAAAAAGTTTTGGCAATTTCTTAACGGTGAACACCTAATTAAATGATTTGAAATCTTCATCCATTCATTAAAAAATAAAATAAAATAAAATAAATCGGCAATTTATTTGTATAGTAAACACAACAAACTGAATGCGAATTCCATGAACCTACTCCGATCCTGCCAATAAAAATTGTAAAAGGGTGGAGCTGGTCAGAAAAGGCGGGAAGAAGTATTTTCTTCAATTGGTTCATGATTGCAGTCTGCAGGGGGAAAACAATTTGATTTTGTTTGTGAATGTACGTAGGCCTACCCATGAACCTTGTCCTGTTAAAATAACGATGCGTATGAGTTGGTGTTTGTACGAGTTAGGGCACGTGTACGAGTTGACCCGTTTTCTTTTTGCAACATGGCACGAATTATTTTTGAAGTGAGTTTGTTACTGGTTGACCATGGTGCACAAAACGGCATTCCTTAGTTTTAGTAACCCGTTTCATATAAGAGATTAAAAGTCACTCTTGATGGGGGGGGGTGGAGCTTCTTCCATGGGTGGAGTGGTGGTGTGCGAGGCAGGGGTGTTTTCTGAGAAAATCCGAAATATTTGGTTTCCTAACATTGGCAATTCCTCAATTTTAGGGGCAATTTTATCATTTCGATTACCACTAATACTTGACAATAAGCTATTTTGAAGAAAATATTACTGGTCGGCTTTTAAATTCTTGCTGCTTACCGTATTTTCATTCGTTTATCATTTTTCATAAACAAAACAGCCTATACTGCAAATTTGTACTCGCTTATCTAAGCACCAGGATTTAAGCAAGACAACTTTCATCAGGTTCGAAAAACATTGAAACTGTTATTTTTTTTATTGCAGCGTGAATGTATCTCAATCCACGTTGGCCAGGCCGGAGTCCAGATGGGCAATGCCTGCTGGGAGCTGTACTGCTTGGAGCACGGCATCCAGCCTGATGGTCAGATGCCAAGTGACAAGACCATCGGAGGTGGTGATGACTCCTTCAACACCTTCTTCAGTGAGACAGGCGCCGGCAAGCATGTTCCCCGAGCAGTCTTTGTTGATCTTGAACCAACTGTAGTTGGTAAGATATGCTTTTTCAAGATATCTTCACAGATAACAGTACAAAGAATAAGTTACAATGTTGCTTTGCTTGTAGTGTTTATTTTATTTTCTAATTTATTTGTGCGTGTTTTTTCAGATGAGGTTCGTACTGGCACCTATCGCCAGCTCTTCCACCCTGAGCAGCTGATAACAGGCAAGGAGGATGCCGCCAACAACTACGCCAGGGGCCACTACACCGTGGGAAAAGAGCTTATTGATGTGGTCCTCGACAGAATCCGCAAGCTGGCCGACCAGTGCACGGGTCTCCAGGGTTTCCTCATCTTCCACAGCTTTGGTGGAGGCACCGGCTCTGGCTTCACATCGCTCTTGATGGAGCGTCTCTCCGTTGACTACGGCAAGAAGTCCAAGCTGGAGTTCGCTATATACCCGGCTCCTCAGATCTCTACGGCTGTCGTGGAGCCTTATAACTCCATCCTGACCACCCACACCACCCTGGAGCACTCTGACTGTGCCTTCATGGTCGACAACGAAGCCATCTACGACATTTGTCGTCGCAACCTCGACATCGAGCGTCCGACCTACACCAACTTGAATCGTCTGATTGCTCAGATTGTGTCCTCCATCACTGCCTCTCTTCGCTTTGATGGCGCCCTCAACGTCGACTTGACAGAGTTCCAGACCAACTTGGTACCCTACCCTCGCATCCACTTCCCCCTGGCCACCTATGCACCTGTCATCTCTGCCGAGAAGGCCTACCACGAGCAACTGACGGTTGCCGAAATCACCAACGCCTGCTTCGAGCCAGCCAACCAGATGGTGAAGTGCGATCCCCGTCATGGCAAGTACATGGCCTGCTGCCTGCTGTACCGTGGTGACGTCGTCCCCAAAGATGTTAACGCAGCCATCGCCACCATCAAGACCAAGCGCACCATCCAGTTCGTGGACTGGTGTCCAACTGGCTTCAAGGTGGGCATCAACTACCAGCCGCCTACCGTCGTGCCTGGTGGTGATCTGGCCAAGGTGCAGCGTGCCGTCTGCATGCTGAGCAACACCACGGCCATCGCCGAGGCCTGGGCTCGTCTGGATCACAAGTTCGATCTGATGTACGCCAAGCGTGCCTTCGTCCACTGGTACGTGGGAGAGGGTATGGAGGAGGGTGAGTTCTCCGAGGCTCGTGAGGATCTAGCAGCGCTGGAAAAGGATTATGAGGAGGTTGGCCTCGACTCTGCCGAAAATGAGGGAGAAGAGGAAGGTGATGAATACTAAAGTGGATCCATGACTTAAGATATTAAGATTGCTGTGGACCGTCCGAGTTAATTTTCCTGAAATCTTGTCCGCTGGAGAAGGTTTATGAGGTTGGTGTCGACTCTGTTGAGAATGAAGGCGAAGAGGAAGAGTACTAATCAATTGGAGACATTGACATCTTAGACAGTTCTTGAGTGTTTGCTTTCATTTTTCACGGGAGTAGAAACAACAATTGTTTTGCTTCATGCCAAATGCAAATACACTTGACCAAACAAGTTCTGTCACCAGTAAGACATTTATATTTATTAAATTGGATTTAATGTAGGAAAATAATATATCAAATTTTAGGAATAGAGCTCAAGAGAGATCATGATGGCAAGCTTCACTGAACAGGAATGCAACAAAGGAGTGTGGGGTCGGAATGAAAAACGCCAGAAAACAACGGTCAACTTTATTGCACTCGAGCAAGGGGAGTAACAGTTCAGTATTTTGCTTCCACCATACCTAATGCAATGGCACGATTCAGATTAGACAATTTAACCATTTTTGACAAGACATTGATAAATCCAAACTCAATTTAAAAAATTCCTAATTGTCTACACACAAATTGCCCAAATCACAAACATTGTTCTTTGGTGTTTTTCATTCTGACCCCACACTCCTTTGTTGCATTCCTGTTCCGTGAAGCTTGCCATCATGATCTCTCTTGAGCTCTACTCCTTTGAGGGATATGTTCAGCTAAAATTTGATGTATTATTTTTCTACATTAAATCCAATTTAATAATAAATATCTATAAATGCCTTACTGGCGACAGAACTTTTTTGGTCGAGTGTATATATTTTTAAAACTAAACAAAAAATAATCGGAACTTTAATCAAACTGAAATTTATTCACATTGTGAAGTGTGCTTGCTTTGTGAAATTCAAACCTGTGCATGTACATAGTGGCCCCTCGGACTTTGTGCCATACTTAAACCTTTCCCATTTGTCTGTGGACCTTGCATTCTTTTTGAACTTAAAGGGCCATTTTTATGATTCGGTTAGTCATAAAAATCCTATTTGGAGCTTGTTTTGGGGGTTAAAACAAAGGTTTTTAGCTTTTATGCATGACCAAGGTTGTGTGTCACAAGAGCAAACGGGAAAATCGCATTCAACTGTACACAAGATTACAATTTTTTCCCAACTTTCTGAAACATTTATATGAAGGAAAGACTAGGCATAAAGTTGTTTAGCATGTCATGGGCCCTTTAAAGTGACCACTAAGGTTTGCATAGCTTGAAATCATAAAGTATTTTAGTCATCTCTTTCATTGTTTTGGAGTGCATGTATTAAACGAGAAAACTGTCAAATTTTAATAAAATACCAACCAGTTGTGAAGTGTAAAAAAAAAAAAAAAGTTGTATCTAGTTCAGTTTGAATGTGGATGTAATGTTTTAGCAAATATTCTCCGAGTATGATGGTGAGAAATCTTGTGACTTTTGAAAATTAGGGGCTCTTTATTTTCACAGCACACTGTGATTTAAAGTTTTCAAAAAATTGTAAAAATTCAAAATTAAATTCACAAAACTGAATGCAACGTGGAAACGGAATAGGCTAGCGCGAGAAATTCGAGAATTTTTTCCTATGAAGGGGGCGGGGGGTGTGGTTGAAGGATAGAGTGGTTGATGGATAGATATCTTTAAAAGTCTGCTATCGAAACAAATTTCAGAAAGATCGAGCCTATTTATTCAAAATTCAGAAACATCGGGTATACAAATATTGACTGCTCATGAGGGTGATGGTGCAAACTATCGTCCCGAGGTTATTTTGAGACGGCAGGCCTGCTATTTTCCCGAGGCCGTAGGCCGAGGGAAAATAGCAGGCCTGCCGTCTCAAAATAACCGAGGGACGATAGTTTGCTCCATAACCCGAATAAAGAGCAGTCAATATTTGTTTTATATACCTCATACATTGATTTTATGTGTCAAAATTATTGGTATTTTTGACCTATGACGCAGAGGTCAAACAATAGTACTTTTTCAGTTGCCCAAAATTGTACTATCCTTTGACCTATGACGCAAAGGTCAAACAATAGTACTTTTTTTAGTTGCCGTCGGAAATGGTTAAACTATTCCATGTCAGGTGATCTGCTTTTAACCAATCAGTTAACGAGACTCAATGTATGAGGTATATAATATTATATAACGGCCAAGTAGATCCTTGTGATCTGATTGGACGATAGCAGGTCACGTGTCGTTTAATATTTAATCCATTTAATGCTACGTCACTATACCGTACAATTTTGTTCCATCGAATGTATGACGCGAGCGCGACCAGTGAACGCGATCGGCCCCTGAGACAGACGTTTTTACTACAACTCACAAGCGACATGGCGGGTTTTGTACTTTATGACGGACGATGAAATAAATTCGAAGGGTAAGCCTGAATAATCTTTGGAAATTCCTTGGATGTTTGAGACACAATGGGGGAACAATGGTAGGGGGAGTCTCTACTGCCCCATTTCGTGCTGCATATGTATGTCTAAATCCAGTATCTCCCCTCGGCGATGCTAAAAGTTCCCCGGAGTGGGGATTTTGTCACATTTTTCGGATTTTGACACAGTAAATCAAATTATAGCTCCCCGCACCGTACCCCTGCAGGTGGGGATAAAGTTTGCCCTTAGATGGGGATACTTTAAAATAGTTCAAGTGACAATCCCCACCGCTTGGGTGGGGTAGCCCGGGCGGGGAAAAGGGACGATATGATTTACACTTAGTGCATGGCGTGTTACCAAAGACGGAGAGAAGGTTCGATTTTTTTGTTTACCCGTATACGATGAATTGCAAGGAATTTTTTGGGGAGTCCATATGTATGGGAAACAAGAAAAATGCTAACAATGGAAATTGGGCACACACCATTGTTAACAATGGTTTGTGCCCAATTTCCATTGTTAGTTGATCATAGTGTATGTAGAGCTGCCGTGTCATGCAGACGATTTGGTCAGTTTCCGTAGATTAGTGTGTTGTGGACCATGGAGGAAGAAACATGGCTGGACGAAGCCGAAGAACGTTTCCGCCAACAAATCGATGTTGAGTCGATTACAACGCCAAAAGACATTACTCTTCGGAGTTGCACGTTATGCGGCCCATAAGTTGTAAACAAGACTGGAAGTTGAAAGTGGTAAGCCAATTATTTCTTTAAATTTGGTTTTATAAGGATGTGGTAAGCCTTCTTTTAACTTCATTGTCAAACTACCCTGACGACGATGTCTATTTTGATGTCATACTGCCCTCACCAAGGCCCTTACGTGGTCAGTTTTTCTTCGTCGGATGACGAACGAACCGCGTGGCTTGAGGGCGCTATGCGTGTGGCACGTGGTGAATTTCGTATGGACACAATTTCATTCAAGCAACGACTAAAATTAGTCGTTTGTTTAGCTTGCCCTAGGATATCGAGGCTTAAAAAAAAAATCGGACTGGAGTCCTTCGAACGTTCGAACGATGGAAGATATCCGTTATGTTCGATGAACTCTATTCGAACTAGGGTCCTTGATATACAGGGTGGATAACAAAAAAAATGAAACCGAGATATCATTGCTAAATGTAACTAAAGTAGGGTACATGTATCAAAGGGAGACATCTTCTGTTAGGTTTGAATCTCCTCTTTAAAATGACATCCTGTCAAGAAGGTGAAACCCAAGAATTGACGGCAGTGCTCTTAAAGGAACACGTTGCCTTCAGATTTCACGAAATCTCACGTTTGAGGGTGTTCCTTATACTTATCAAGAGTTGTTCTTGCAATAAAACACATTTAATGTGTTATAATTAGTGAATGGTAATTAAAAAAAACAAACACTGACCTCTGACCCCCACTACATGTCCCGCGAAATGTATACGTATTTCAAGCCGTCAATACGATCGTCCGGGTAGTGGGCAAAATGCAGCGACGAACAGGAGTTAGGCTGGCGCCGTAGCCAGTGGTCAGGTAAACCTATCAGATGAACGCAAGGTACCATACCATTCTCCGCCTCCCGAGACATGTGTGAAATGTAAACACACACACACACACCCCGACTGGCTGTCAAAAAATGAATCGTCAAGAGAACACAGCAGACGCGTCAAAAAAGAAAAAACGAAAACCTCGCCAATCAGGGTAAGAATATTGTCATGGGACAAACCGACAGAAAGGACTTGGATGATTTATACCCAATGGTTATTGTAGACACGAATTAAAAAAACAGGCACATCACACGCAACGGAGGAAGGAAAAATAATTTCTTTCTCCAGGCTGGAAATAAGACTAATATAATTTCTCCGCCATTTATGGGAGTCAAGATTTTGACTCCCATAAATGGCGGAGCGTGCTGCTTCGAGAAATTACGCAAAATTGAAGCATTTCTAAGGCACGTTTGTGTGGATCATTATATTCTACTTTTTAAACATCTTTCAGATGGTGCTCATTATACTTCAAACGCTTGTAATAGCCCAAAAACGCCCAATAAAGCGCAACCCGAAGGCAACGTGTTCCTTTAAGTATCTAGGTTCGACTGTACATTGTGCTCGTTGAGCCCGTAGATTCCACAACATTCTTGTTTTCAGATAAAAGCTGTTGTGACATTGCAGATTTAGGATTAGGATCTTAACTTTTCCTCGTTATAAGCAGAATGTCGTATTAACAGTGCTCGTATTATCTAGATTCAACCGTACTAGCATGCATCCAGGGGGCAGTGTAAGAAAAAATATATTGATATCAGGTACAAGGGGCGGGTTGTGCCATTTTATACTTATTTCAAGTCTGATATTGAGTATCACCAAATACGTCTAAGGTATACTTCTCATAAATTTGAGAAGTATGCGCGATCTCGGACTTGACATAAGTCTAAAATGGTACAATTTTCCCCCCGTACCTGATATCAATATTTTTTTCTTACGCTGCCCCCTGATGTATCCACTCCTATCTTGCCATGCTTAATTTATTTGCTTCTCAAGACACCAACAAAATACCAATGAATGTTTATTTTAAATTGCTCACATTTTTTATTGACCTGAATTCACGAGTTGTAGCCTACAAGCAAATAGGCCAAGTATTACAATAGAGCTTTCGCACCGGCGGCCATGACGGGGCAGGTTTCCATTATGTAAATGTCGTGACAATAGATCCACTGTACCTACTGTCATAGTGACACATGACATAGTGACACGCGGTGACAATATGACTGCCCCCTGTCATGTCCGCCGCTGTAAAGGGGCTATAGAATCCCATATCTGGATTATATACCTATTTTATACCCCGAGACCTCTGTACAAAAAAAATGTAAACCTCTCAGAAACTTGAGTAAAAAAAAACCACGATATCTCATAAAAAAACAAATCTCATAATTGTGTTTCTGGCGTCAAACTCACCCCTAGGTCTTAATGACCCCAAAAAGTAATCGACGAGTTTACAGGGGAAAAGTTCTGAAAGTAAAGATTGAATTAATAGCAACTATCCAATGAAAGGTTTTCGCTCAAAATGATATAATTTTACCAGAAAATAATCCGTAAAGATGAAATTATTTAGATCGTTTGCAAACGATTTACTTATTTTTGGTTCGCATCTACGCGGTCCAAAATGCATGGGCGCTGTGTACTCCGTGTGCGTGTTCCAACGTGATGCATTTTTATGGATCGCGCGCACACGCAGTATGTGCGCCACAGAGTGCATGACGCAAGCCACATAGTACCCGATCAACTGAGAACGAATATTTGAAACACCCCGCCAAGAACAGGAAAACGCATATGGATTTTCATTGTTTTTTTAAACGTGGTACATTTGACAAAGTTGATTTTTTTTGGATGAGTTTGTTGATGTCTTTCTTTTGATTTATAATGGTTTTATTCGCAGAATCGCTCAAAAACAAGTCATCTACAGGGCCTTTAAAGATACGTGTAAATGCCACACCTATGGTGTCGAGCATTACAAGCACCTAACGATAAACAACTTTGAATTTTCTGGTGTAGTCGAATATATAATTATTTGGTATCGTGTAAACGCGTGCATATTGTACTACGAAACAGTGGAGTGTGCGAATGTAGAGAGCCGGGATAATGACATCACCTCTGCATAGAATCCTTGTGCTTTTGCAGTTACACATTGTTTAGACCAATGTCATGCCGCCTGTCTTCACATTTCGAACCTCTACTGTATATAAAATACAGCGTATTTGTGTAATACATATTATATTGTTCCATCGGATATTCTTGACATAGTTCTGCGTTAGTTCTGTTAGTTTTTCACTAGATTCTCTTAAGGTTTCTTGAAAGGGACGAACAAATAATAGTTGTATAGTTTGGAGGAATAACGTCAGAAAGAGTATATACGTTTAACGTGGTTGATTATAACATTTCTAATACGCTTTAACTTTGAGGAAAACAAATTTTCGTTATATAATGACGTCATGCTTTGTTTACGTGCGAGCAAATTATTATATGCAAGTTTCGAAATACCAGATGGTTGTCAGGGCCATGGGCAAGCACACATGTAAACAAACCGTGGCGTCATTATGTTTCAGGTCTATTTGGAGTTAGACGGATCTAATATTCTTCCCCCTCCCCTTCCTCCTGTTCGCCATCTGCAGAATCGAGGCCAACCTCCTCGTAATCCTTCTCCAGGGCAGCTAGATCCTCACGAGCCTCGGAGAACTCGCCCTCCTCCATACCCTCTCCCACGTACCAGTGGACAAAGGCACGCTTGGCGTACATCAGATCGAACTTGTGATCCAGACGAGCCCAGGCCTCGGCGATGGCCGTGGTGTTGCTCAGCATGCAGACGGCACGCTGCACCTTGGCCAGATCACCACCAGGCACGACGGTAGGTGGCTGGTAGTTGATGCCCACCTTGAAGCCAGTTGGACACCAGTCCACGAACTGGATGGTGCGCTTGGTCTTGATGGTGGCGATGGCTGCATTGACGTCTTTGGGGACGACATCACCGCGGTAGAGCAAGCAGCAGGCCATGTACTTGCCATGACGGGGATCGCACTTCACCATCTGGTTGGCTGGCTCGAAGCAGGCGTTGGTGATATCAGCAACCGTCAGTTGCTCGTGGTATGCCTTCTCAGCAGAGATGACAGGTGCATAGGTGGCCAGGGGGAAGTGGATACGAGGGTAGGGCACCAAGTTGGTCTGGAACTCGGTCAGGTCAACGTTGAGGGCGCCATCAAAGCGAAGCGAGGCAGTGATGGAAGACACAATCTGACCAGTCAGACGATTCAAGTTGGTGTAGGTCGGACGCTCAATGTCGAGGTTGCGACGGCAGATGTCGTAGATGGCTTCGTTGTCGACCATGAAGGCACAGTCAGAGTGCTCCAGGGTGGTGTGGGTGGTCAGGATGGCGTTGTAGGGCTCCACAACGGCCGTAGAGATCTGAGGAGCCGGGTATATAGCGAACTCCAGCTTGGACTTCTTGCCGTAGTCAACGGAGAGACGCTCCATCAAGAGCGATGTGAAGCCAGAGCCGGTTCCTCCACCAAAGCTGTGAAAGATGAGGAAGCCTTGGAGACCCGTGCACTGGTCGGCCAGCTTGCGGAGTCTGTCAAGGACCACATCAATAAGTTCTTTGCCCACGGTGTAGTGGCCCCTGGCGTAGTTGTTGGCGGCATCCTCCTTGCCCGTGATCAGCTGCTCAGGGTGGAAGAGCTGGCGGTAGGTACCGGTGCGGACTTCGTCTGAAATATCGAGAGATGGAAACGAATTAGAATCACTGCAGTGAAAATTTAATCAGTTAGATTTTGATGATACGGGAATGAAAATAGGAATGTGTCTCACCAACAACGGTCGGCTCCAGATCGACGAAGACACAACGAGGGACGTGCTTGCCGGAGCCCGTCTCGCTGAAGAAGGTGTTGAAGGAGTCATCACCACCTCCGATGGTCTTGTCACTGGGCATCTGACCATCAGGCTGGATGCCGTGCTCCAAGCAGTACAGCTCCCAGCAGGCATTGCCCATCTGGACTCCGGCCTGGCCCACGTGGATTGAGATACACTCACGCTGCAAAAGACACACGGGTAAGTAAACGCCTGAACAAAATCGACCCATCACTTTATAAATCACTTTCAAGATTGTATCCGCTTCAGTGGTTTCATTTGAACGAAGTACATGTAATTCCCACAGTAATGAAATGTTTAATTAATTTTCTGTGAAGAGTTCCCAGAAAACCATTTTTATTTTTTGAGTTTCAATTAACCGGGGGGTTGGCTGGGGTTGGCTGAATTCGCGCGTTTCCCAAACAGCCCAATAGCAGTGCAGGAACTCACTTCACTGTGGCGCACCCTGTCTCAGCGACTCTTACGGAAGCCGGTGCAGTCATTCTTGCCACAAGAGGTGGTAATAGGCCTACACATTACTGAGCAAAAACATATTTGTCAGCCTTCTCAATCTTTTGGTCGAGTTACATTTGCGTTATCCTTATACAGCCAGAGAAGTTCAAGTAGGGCCTACCGGCTGTACTGAGGTTAGGCCTATCCATGTTGCTGCAAGTTAGAAGGTATTACAATGGCGTGAAATTAACAACTTTGAACCCTCAAATTCAATGCTCCTGTCGGAAACAGATCTTTTTGTCGTTTCCCGGCTGCATGAGACCAACCACTATTTACCAAGCGGACTATGTAATCAATTAGGCCCCTAGTTGACTTGACTAAGTTCAAGTGAGCGTGTCTAGATCACATTTGTTAACGCCCCTTTTCCATGGGTGTTGAGATTTTGATGCTGTCATATTTTTTTCTCATTACCATTCTGAAATTTCGCGCTATCAATCCACATATTTCCTCGAAAGGATGTCGTCAAAAACCACCGATAATTTGTAAACTACATGGAATTTATCTGGTTACATAAAGCAGTGCAGTGCAGGGTGTCCCAGAAAAAAACCGAAACCGAGATTTATCGATGTTTAATCATACTTTAATCTCAATCTTGAATAATAAATGACACATATTTGGAAAGCTTAGTTCCTCATCTTTCATTTGATACCACTCACATGATACATACTTCACGCATGAATGAATACAAACAGTATGAAGCAGGGCTTCCAAAAAGTCGTTTGCACAACGATACCTGAATTTCAGGGGTTCCAACACGCACGTTTTTAATGCACACGTTACCATCTCCGAATCCATTCATGCGAAAAAACGAATGATTTAAAAAAAACATGGACATTTAATCAGTATTTGAATACAGGATATCTCAGTCATCCCTGTCTCATTTTTCCTGACTGAGGTATCATACGGAAGGGCAGGAAATGAACTTTTTAGAAATGTGATTATTTCTATAAAATGGCACAACCCGCCCCTTGTACCAGATATCAAGAATTACTTTTTGGTAGCCCTGCTTCATATTGTCTTTATTCATTCATGCATGAAGTATGTATCATATGAGTGGTATCAAATGAAAGATGGGGAACTATAAGCTTTCCAAATATGTGTCATTTATTATTCAAGATTGAGATTAAAGTATGATTAAACATCGATAAATCTCAGTTTCGTTTTTTTCTGGGACATCCTGTAGGCCTACATGTACCAATCTTTCAAATCCAAATTGAAGATTGCAAATTTTCTGTTTTCTCCCCGCATTGACAATATTTTGGGGAGGTATTTTATGTGACCGTTAGTCTAACAAAATCCATTTTGAATTAAGTGTTTGGTATACTGCAAAATCGGAAAATAGAATTAAGTAACGACAAAGACATGCTAAAGCTTTTCGACTTGCACTCATCAGAGCAAGCTTCTTTAAGGACACAATCGGGTAAATGTATTCATAATCATTGCGACACAGTACATCAGCGGACTAGACAATCACTTATTACGTTGGTTCGAGCTTCAGGGTATTTTACTTTAGCTGATATCTGGGTCTTTCAACACAGACCATAATTCCGAGGACCTTTGTCTGGTCTCAAAATAAAAGAAATAAGTTTGAGTTGTTCTGAAGAGATAACTTAGGCCCAAAAGGGTTACAAATATAATAGTGTGACAACACGCCTTTCTAAAAACAAATTTCCAACATACGCTCGTAACCGGGACGGCCTAAAATGCAGAGTAGTAGCATGCTCCCTGCTGTTGTCAGCTGACCAATCATCGCGCAGCATTCTGAACACGTCATTCCCGCTTTCATTATGAACAACTAACAATGGAAATTTGGGCACAAACCATTGTTATTAACAATGGTGTGTGCCCAATTTCTGTTGTTAGTTGCTCATAGTGTTTAGCCTTACTCGCGTGAATGCTTTCATGACATACCCTACTCCAACCATAGCTCCATGCTCCAACTGAGCACCTCCCCGCTCCCCAGTTCTAGTACCAAAACAGCGGGACTGGACCGTCGTAAAATACAGGGTTCAAACTAACCACCGTCCCCTGCCGTCACGGCCACTACCATTTTTGTCCGTTTTCCAACACAATTTATCTCAGAACCCAGGTTCAAATCACTACGCATTCACTTAAAGGGCCCCTTATTTAGGATTTTTTATCAATGAAATCTATGCTTTAAAACCACTCTACTCAGTTAAAGTCATAAAAATCCTATTTGGAGCTTGCTTTGGGGGTTAAAACGAAGGTTTTTAGTTTTTATGCTAATGCGAATATGCATATTCATGACCAAGGTCACGATGTCACAAGAGGCAAACACAGGAAAATCACATACAATTGTGCACAAACGATTCCACTTTTTTCTCAATTTTCCTGAAACTTTTGTAATCCATGGCTGTTTGAGTTTGATTTACATGTTGCCTGCTGTAAGCCATGAGAAAACTGGGGGTAGAAACTGCAGCAATTTGCCACAAGTCCAACTTGAAGTCTTATGTTTTTTCTTAACTTTTCCCTTCTGTCTTCCTTATGTGATGCACTCAAAACAGCGCCCTCTGTCTGTGATTTATTGCAATGAAATCTTCAAAGTTGCAAAAGGCCACCTTTTATTGATTTTACATCCAAACGAACAATAGTATGTCTTGCTGAACAAGTAAACCGTCATTATGAAGCAAAGCTTAGGCACAAAGTTATTTTGGATGTCACAGGCCCTTTAAAGGAGTGTGACCAGATCACTTTTTTTACCCATAACTCCCCGGGACTTGCCTTATGGGTCATGAGATTTTTATATCATAACATCCGTTATATTTTTCTGATTACGAAACTGAAACTCCCGCGCTTCTAGGCCGCATATTTCCGAGGATATCGTCGAAAATCCACCGATTATTTGTAAACTAATTTTCCAGTATCAATCTTATCCGCTGAAAGCCGACTCGATAGTTTTGTTCAATTTTTTACTGGAAATTGCGAATGTTTTCGGGTTTTTGGGACATGGGAGGTGTGTATGGGAGTTACTTGATAATATTGGTAAGTTACATCGAAAACTATTTTCCAGAAACTCTGGTCACGCTCCTTTAAATGTCAAACCACGTACCCAACAGTGGTATTGTCTGACCATGGCTTGCAAGGCAAAACCAACCACCCAATGTCATGTGCACATCGGGTAATAGGATCTAAACAACCACTGGTAATCTCAAGCGTCCATTACCAAAGCGCATGGGGGAAAAACTACTGGTTTTAGCGTAGACCCAGACCCAGTAACCTTGGCAGCATGCAAACGGTGATGTTTTCAATTGAGTACTGTAGTGCATACCGAGATTAAAATGACATTGGGTAGTGTTCGGGCTGTGTTGCAGCATACGCGTACGTACGTACGTTGGGCTTGTCCTCTAGACTAGACGGCCCGCTGAAGATAAAAACTGAACAAAGCGCTTATACAAGCTACGGAATCTGTTGCACATAATTTGCTCACAACGCGACGCGCTATGCACACACGCACGTATATGCATCGGTACGGTCCCTAAACCCAACGCCTTGATGGTTCTGCATTCAACCAGCGAAACTCATTCCAGTAATAGGAAAACCACCCCAGCGTGAGCTGAAATTTCATTGGTCGACGCACGGCAGGTTATGTTTGAAAAACGCTATGATCTGCGATCCCCAGTTTGTTTATCCGAGGCAGCTATTATACTAGAACTCTCACAAATCATTCAGGAAAGCTGTCATATTACGACCGTTGTTCCCATAATCAATAAATGCTACGAACCCGAGAATATTTGTTGTTTTCGTCTATCGATCATGCCACGGTTCTCGTAACATGATGACGCCATGACATGCATGCTCGCGTCATTACGTGCTACTCATGAAGCTCTAGATTGGCTCAAGACAAATGTAAAATATTTATACCTTGCATACCCGCATATCCAAAGCCTGCCCATTTTCGGCCAAAACTGGCCGAAAAAATAAAGAAAGACATTAAACCCGGAAGTGCAGACGCGACAAGGCTGTCTTTCGAGCTAGGCCAGGCCGTACGCAGCTAGTGCTGTATGTACGCAGCCAGTGTGTTGCCGTACAGGTTTACTATGGAAGTCGTTATCGCACAGTTTTGATGCTGTGTGCAGTTTGCATTCGCTACTCGTACAGCAAAAAACATGGAGACGGCCTTGGACGAATCCCTTGGACAATTAGGCTAGTACAATTCACACACACTCGGCCAGCGCAGGCATGGTATCCTCGTTCACTGAAACTTCACTGAAACAATGTGGTCATATTTTTCTAAAGAATTTAGTTATTCTGCGATCTTTTGCCAGTTTTGTTCAGGCGCCTGGAAGTTTATCTATAACAAACGAAAAAGGGTTTACCATGCTTACTTAAATTAGTATAAGATACTATATCGGTAGCGTACCCACGCCATTCTTGCGTTTTGCTCTGATGATCAGTGCAAGTCGAAAAGCTTTAGCTTGTCTTTGTCGTTCCGATTTTGCAGTACCAAACACTTCTTTATGTAACACAAGTGTCCGTCCACATGCGTAGATTGGAAATTTGTACACGTTTTTTTTTTTAGAAAGGCATGTTAATTGTCGCACTATTTGTAACCCTTTTGGGCCTAAGTTACACAACTTAAACTTATTTCTTTTATTTTGAGACCAGACAAAAGTGTTTCCTCAAAAATATGGTATGTGTTGCCAAAATGCCCCCTTTACTGTGGAATTTAGACCCATCTCCAAATGCTAAACAAAATCCCATAAATGCTTACCATGTTGTTGGATGTAACGAGTAGCAGACGTCGAAAGAGCGACTTGACGATAAAATTTCTCCTGACGCGTTTCAGCCGTGATGGAGCTTATACGTTCAAATGGCCGGAGCGGCGAATCGGTCCGGCTTTATATACCGAACCGCCTCTGTTTGTTGTTGCCATTGGTGACTTTCGTTGGCATAGTGACAACTTGTTGACGCAAGTCGCTGCTCGTACCGTGCACCCGCGTTGTTGTCAGGACATGTAATGAAAGCGACTCTCACAGTGACTCGAATTTTTATTGTAATTTCGTTTTCAATCCATCAATAAATTGTGTCGCATGGGTGAATTTAGACTTGCTATAATCTGTTAAATTTCTTTGTTGTTTTGTTATAACTACAAGTGCAACATCAACTGCATACGCGGCAAGGTCATTTCTCCCCCAATTTACACATAATTTAAACTTGTTGACACAACAAAAATCCTAGCTACCAAAAATATTTTATACAAAATACATGTACCCAGATTTTGCTAAGAAAATTAACCCTGCAACTGGCTATTATTATTATTAACAGTCGTTAGAAATTCTTCCTGAAAATAAAAAGTGCAATTCATCAACTACAATAAAAAGCACAATTCGAATACATTCATGTAATCTGAAAACGAAGCTAATTTATCAAAAATTCAGGTAGAATCTCAGAATGATTTATACAAATAAACTCCTTGTGACATAACGTTGTGAAACGGACTGTTTGAAAAAATGTATAAACAAAATATAAGCAATATTATTGAATTTTTCCAGCAGCTTTTATGGTGTCCGAATCAGATTCACGTTCAATATTTTATACAAATTTAGGCAAAATACATGTCTATATGTTGTGCCCTGTTTACTGAGCTATACTGGTTACGTTTTTACCGAAATGTGCATAAATTAATTCGGATTTTCCAAACACCTCTGTCATCATGGAGATTTTTGCATCAACAAGATTTACGCTATGCCTATAAAGTCGGCTATATACACATGAAACTCGTCCGTGCAGGAGCCACGCCTTTTACTTGGAGAAATATTGACAATAACGGCCTAAAAAATATATATTATGCAACGCCTGTTCCTTGGAACATGACACAAGAAAATACAGGGTCGATAATTTCCGGCAGGTGGGGAATCTTTACAAAATGGGAAAACTCCCTGGGAAAACTATCATAATGAGACGGAGGTATTCACAACATCGAAACATTTTTGGAAGCTTAAAAACGGATAGATGACATGGAAAACGTTTAAAAACAGGAACAACAGCATCACATAACCATACCTGCCAACATTGCCGAGTAAGAAAATCGGACTGTAGTGAAACTTCCAACGGTCGAGTTGGTACAACAGTCTAGTTGACCTAGTACTGCACCCGTTTTCATGTACACAACACATGCAGCGCGCGCGGGGAGTCAGGTCAAGTCGACCGTTCCGATTGTTCCGATTTTCAACACTTTTAACACTTAACAATCGGAACAAATACGATAACATCGGACTAGTTGGCAGGTATGCATAACTAGAGAATGTTGATAAACTGCCTCGTATGATAAACTACACACGCAATACTTCAGAAAACCTGAAAAATCCATGATTGGTTTTTGTGTTTAATGAATGGTAAAAACAAAATGTCTGCAGACTTTTTAAAAGCTCTTTCAGATGGCAACTTCTCCCACAAAGGTACAATTTTACACGGGAAAAAAAATCATGTGGTGTTTGTTACTTTTAGTCGGATTTTTCTTGACAACTCCGGGTCACTGCACTTTAACTGCCAGTGCAAAATTTACAAACATCAAAACGCAAAAAGGCTACCAAATTATTTCGAAATACAGTTTTAAGCCAAACATGGTAATATGCTACGTGCATGCAACGTTAACCGTTTCCCTCCAGGCAGCACTTGAAAAAATATGAAAAGAAATTTGACCCCGGATTATAGGGTTTCGATTTTCTATGTAATGGCAACTGGCCACAAATTTGAATATGAATCGCAAAAGAGGCCTGAACTGCATGAGACATTTTCTAGGGGTCAAATCCATAGGTGCGAATCGGTCATAGACGCGCGCCACATGATTTGAAATAGCGATCAGGCGTAGAAAATGACCCAGCAGAACTATCGCAGACTGGCGAAGTGAATACGTCACTTTTGGTTAGACGCCTATAGGGAATGCCTTTGCACTATCGATACAACTGAAGAAACGACGTCTAAAATTGAAGCCACCGTCCGCCATTGTACCCCACCAAGTACAATGCCTTGCCTAGACTGGTCATACTGTCTTCACTAGTCTATATCATGGTCTACATGTGTTAAGTGGAACGCAAGCGATCACATGGACCGGGGAGCAGTCTATGCCAATCATTGTTCAGTGGGGTACAATGGCGGCCGGCGCGTGGCTTCAATTCTCGTATAGCCAACTGCTATAGACTACCATGGAGCTATAAAAAGGAGTGAAAATGTCACCCTTTGTATGTTGCCATGGTTATTGGGTCTACACTAAAACCATGCAGTTACTGTTTTCCTGCGCTATACCAATGGACGTTTCAGATTACCAGCGACTGTTTAGACCCAATTAGCATGGCAACTGACGTCACACTTTAGTAGTCTATTGCATACTCCATCCAGTGATTATATATCGATGCTCTGCACTGAAGGAAAAAACAACACACTGAACCATGTTTAGAGCCAATGGCAATGACGTCAGACTTTGGCTCCCTTTGGGTCTGTGTAAACTATGTCCCTAATGCACGTCTACTAAGTATATCAAATGTTTCCCCACCCCTCCTGGCTACACCACCTATAGGGTGTGGGGATTGTCACAGCGCGGGAGGTGGGGTGCCGGGGAAACAGTTCATCCATGGAGGAAGAAACATGGTTCATCTGAGGTGCATAAACTTATGAAAATGGTAGCCACCACCGATTGAAAAAAACAATCATTTGTACACAATTCTCTCCCATGCCGAGAACCCGTCAACAAAATGGCGGCAGAGTTAACTCTTGGGTATCATGCTTATAGTCCAAAATTCTTTAATTTCGTTTTGCTGGCACACCGATTTTGAGAAGATTTCCAATCTCTGAAGGTGCGCTCGACCTTGCAAGCCGAGTTCATTGCCAAAAGCGATAGAAAGAGCCACAACAAAAGAACGGGCGCGTGGGCGAGCGATTACGGATTTATAATGGACAATCCAGGAACGGGTTACATAGAAACTGTTCTCATAATATACCAGGTGCAGTCACGATCCAATAAAAAATTGTATTCATGGGAAAACCCAACCACGCACAGTGTGCCGTGTCAGACCAACCAGTACCATTTGTACCATTTGAACGCAGAGCGCCATTGAAGCTACACGCGTCAAGTTAAAACCCATATCGAATTGTCCCTTGAAGCTGTGTTTGTATCGCTTTATAATACAAACAGCAAAATGGTAAGTATTTTGGAATTCCTTGAGAATATATTTAGGTAGAATCATAAGCTGCAATTCTGAGGGTGCAGTCAATGATATATGTATTTTGCTTTCAAATAGTTTACTGTGACCTGCCATTTCTTTGGGAGACATAAACAGTATCAAGGAATATTAAAGGCACAGGCTCGTCAGCAATGCGCCCGCGCCAAATTCGTGTCACGAAGTACGCAACTCCATAGCAAAGGCCGCTGGGAGCTGCGTATTTCGTGGCACGAATTTGGCGCGCGCGCATTGCTGACGAGCCTTTGCCTTTAACTGGGGTTTATTTTGCCCTGCCCGACGTAATCAACCGATGTCATTTGAAATCGTTTGTATACGTCATTATGACGTAATTTAACAGACCTTGCTCCTATCAGTTATTACACATGTTTTATTCCAGCGTGAATGCATCTCAATCCACGTGGGCCAGGCCGGAGTCCAGATGGGCAATGCCTGCTGGGAGCTGTACTGCTTGGAGCACGGCATCCAGCCTGATGGTCAGATGCCAAGTGACAAGACCATCGGAAGTTGTGATGACTCCTTTAACACCTTCTTCAGCGAGACGGGCGCCGGCAAGCATGTACCTCGCTGTGTCTTTGTCGATCTGGAGCCGACCGTAGTTGGTAAGGAACGTTCTTGCATCATGACGTGTGATCAACAAGTATCACTGAAGATGGACACACTTGCATTTTGTTCTTTTGTCTGTTTTTTATTTCGTTTTAGACGAGATTCGAACCGGCACCTACCGACAGCTCTTCCACCCCGAGCAGCTGATCACGGGCAAGGAGGACGCCGCCAACAACTACGCCAGGGGCCACTACACCGTGGGAAGGATAAGCATCGACCTTGTCCTTGACAGAATCCGCAAGCTGGCTGACCAGTGCACGGGTCTTCAAGGCTTTCTCATCTTCCACAGCTTCGGTGGCGGCACCGGCTCTGGCTTCACGTCGCTCCTAATGGAGCGTCTCTCCGTCGACTACGGCAAGAAGTCCAAGCTGGAGTTCGCTATCTACCCGGCTCCTCATATCTCTACGGCCGTGGTTGAGCCTTACAACGCCATCCTGACCACCCACACCACCCTGGAGCACTCCGACTGTGCCTTCATGGTCGACAACGAAGCCATCTACGACATCTGCCGTCGCAACCTCGACATCGAGCGTCCGACCTACACCAACTTGAATCGTCTAATTGGTCAGATTGTGTCCTCCATCACTGCCTCGCTTCGCTTTGATGGCGCCCTCAATGTCGACCTGACTGAGTTTCAGACCAACTTGGTGCCCTACCCTCGTATCCACTTCCCCCTGGCCACCTATGCACCTGTCATCTCTACTGAGAAGGCCTTCCACGAGCAACTGGCAGTTGCTGAGATCACCAACGCCTGCTTCGAGCCATGCAACCAGATGGTGAAGTGCGATCCCCGTCATGGCAAGTACATGGCCTGCTGCTTGCTCTACCGCGGTGATGTCGTCCCCAAAGACGTCAATTCAGCCATCGCCACCATCAAGACCAAGCGCACCATACAGTTTGTGGACTGGTGTCCAACTGGCTTCAAGGTGGGCATCAACTACCAGCCGCCTACCGTCGTGCCTGGTGGTGATCTGGCCAAGGTGCAGCGTGCCGTCTGCATGCTGAGCAACACCACGGCCATCGCCGAGGCCTGGGCTCGTCTGGATCACAAGTTCGATCTGATGTACGCCAAGCGTGCCTTTGTCCACTGGTACGTGGGAGAGGGTATGGAGGAGGGCGAGTTCTCCGAGGCTCGTGAGGATCTGGCTGCTCTGGAGAAGGATTACGAGGAGGTCGGAACGGATTCGGTACAAGAGGAAGAAGAAGAAGAAGGGGTAGAGTACTAGACCATAATTCGTCAAGAGGCCTGAAGATACTCGCAAGCTCTGTAACTCAGTGGACATTTGGCAATGAGCATTTGGAAAAAGTGAGAGGAGGAATTCATTACCACACAATCGTAGTTTTATAGCGAGCACTACCTTTCAATGATAATTTGAGGTAATTTTGGAAGCTTAAATTTGTTGTGACAAATTGAGACATGCCTTAAATTTGAAAAGAATTCTTCATGTCGTTTTCCATTTTGTTCCTAGATTGCGAGGCGTTGCTTCTACTCATTTTAGAAGATTGTTGTTTACTAATAGGCTATTACGTTAGATTTCGGTTTAAAATAAAATCGATTTGATTTTGGTGGATGATTGAGTAATAAATCAGTAATGTACCATAGTCTGCAACAATTAAATTTCTGTAATACAATTCTTAAAACGTGTTATTCCTTTGGAGTGTTAGGGTATTTTGAAAAACAAAATTATGCGAAGGCACCTTCGTATTTAGGCTGGTTTCCTTGATATATTGCACAGAAAGCGAAACCATAATACCACGGTAATCAAGGGCCAAGTTACGTCCATGGTGCGTGTGCTCTTGGGCAAGGCACTTTGGGCAGGGCACTTTGCCATGAATTGCCTCTCTTCACCCAGGAGGAAATGGGTACCTGTGAGGGTAGAGAAAGCTAATGTGTTTGATTAGTCCCCGTGCGCATAAGCTGCACGGGACTGTATACTCCCCAGGGAGCTGAGAAGGATTAAGGAATGATATTACTGAGCCCAATGACCAGGGGTAATAATACAGAAAGCGCATTGAGAGATCCGTCGGATCTGTAATGCGCTATATAAGAACTGTCCATTATATTATTATTATTATATGGGGGCGCCCTTGTAAAAAATACTTTTGCACACGCGTCTATATAAATTCACCTCAATCACTTCTATTTCGGGTTTTCGGTCAAAATGGTTCATTACAATTTTGGCCATTGCAAACCTATTGTATACGGGCTTTACATTTTATTATAGGCCCTATGCCACTTAAAGGCTATGGAGCTGCGTATTTCGTGGCACGAATTTGGCGCGCGCGCATTGCTGACGAGCCTGTGCCTTTCAAGGTAGAACACATGATTGGCAAACCGTTACAAATAGTTTCATCTCCCTGCGTGATTGAAGATATGCATGATTAAAACCAACCTGAGTAGCCTAAAAGTCAGCTCCGTACTTCGTCTAACTTCGGAAAACCATTTTGCCCTAGAACCACGTCGCCCTGAACCACCGTGACGGCCTAGCCTGCACACGAAGTGTTTTTTGAGGCGAAGTGGCTTTTGGGCGAAGTGGTCCATGACGAAGTGGTTTTGGTACGAAGTGAATTCTCGTCTCATGAGATGAAAAATAATTGTTTTACTCATTTCTCAAAGACTATAGCACTTCAGACAAAACCATTTCAGGTGAAGTTTTCTACCGTCATCATGTTTATATTGTGTAAGTTATGTGTATACACATCTGGAACATTTCTGATTTTCGAGAAGAGATACCATCACCCCGTTTACACTCGATTCGGCAAAGGCGAATCGAACCCTGCAATTTCCAAAAAGGGGAGTTGAAGTCGGGAAATCAGTAAGTGTAAACGCAAAAGGCGAATTGAAAAAGGCGGATCAGACCCGGGTCTGATCCGCCTTTTCAAGTCACCTTTGGGGTAGGGTTGAACCCTGCAATTGCGGGGTTGAACCCCGCAATCGTCAAGGTCGCTTGTAGTGTAAACGCTACCCGAATACAGATTCGGCAATTTGAGTGTCCTTGGGGCGGTACCCGCAGTGTAGCAGATTTAATTGACCAATCTGGAACTAGTGCATAACACCTAACAGCTCACGCATGCGCTGCATGTACAACTAGTGGTGACTTTTGCGGTTTCTGGAGGCGAGTTGAAGCCGGCTCGATGTGTAGTGTAAACGCGGCAAATTGCCGAGTTTGCTGTTTGCTCTGCGATTGCAATAAAAATGCCGAATCTGTATCCACCTTCGCCCGTTCGAGTGTAAACGCGGTGTAAGTGTTCTACCATATAGCTCCATGGTTCTACCTTTAAAAAATGCACCCTGGGGCCCTGTGTAAAATGCTGGTATGGCATCGCTGTCGTGTTGTCTGGGGCAATAGTTCATGTATTCACACATGCACGGGTACGGGTACAGATACATTTACAAATTATGCAAAAAAATCCATCATTTTATGGGAATTCACAAATCCCGTTTACCAAAAAATGATGACGAAATTACGGGAAACATACTGAAAAAAACCGAAGCAGCTGTTTGGACTGTAACTATGGACTATATCAAAACTTTGTGTATAATATCGAAATCTAGCTGGAGCTATGTGACTAAATTTATGTCGGGCTACAGAGTAGGTTTTTAGAAATATGGAAATGAAACCGAGGAAGGGGAAAAAATTATTACGACCGTCACACCATGGAGGTAGGAAAAGTTCCTACCTCCATGGTCACACATGACACGGCCGGACAATGAAAAATACATTGTAGCCTACGTACGTGCGATACACGATTCTAACACATTTTGCCATTGTGAATGTTTTGCGTGCATATATGCGTGCACAAAGAAAGTATACTGTTCTAGCTATTCATTTTTATGCAGAAACGATATTTGCAAAAATCAGCCTTGCGTTACGAATACTAGCCATGTGATGAATGCCGGGAATACCAGAATGGCCCTGGTGGTTGGCTCGGCGCAGCTGTGAATTACAAATAAGCTACGGGTGACGCGTGGATGACTCATCGCTCAAACAGCGATGGAATAAAATTATAATCATTATGATTCTGCGCGTGTCGTGTAACCTCGATTCAAGCCGCTCATTGAGCTGTAATTTAATCTCGTCGTGTATGCATTATGCAATATAGACTCTTTGCACTGGCGGCCATGACAGGGGCACTGTTTTGATATTTAAATGATGTGACAATATATCTACAAATTGCCTACTCGTGCACGACGCACGGTGACAATGTGACTGCCCCCTAGCTGTCATGGCCGCCTGTGCGACTATAGGACTAATTGGTCTAGGCTATATATCTTTTTACAAGAACAAAGAAAACGACAATATAAGCCCTAAAATGTGAATTAATTTGTGATTGCATATTTTTGCAATCTCGCACTTTTGTTTTAAAGTATCCTAGGCCTAGGCCTAAGAATCGTAAATTAAATTGGCGCCAACATTTTTTATTACATGGAAATATTCTCGAGGAATGCATGGGTGTTGAAATAATTATGACAAAATGGCGGCTGAAATATTTATGACAGCGAAATTTAGGATTTAGATCTGCATTTTAGTATTTTAAACGTGAATATTTCGGTTTCCTCACGCTTGCGAGCGACAGTGCAATGGGCACTTTTGAGGATTCCTTGGTTTCAGTACCAGAAAGAAATAATAGTAATTAATAATAGTACAATTGTGTAGCGTGTGACCAGATCACATTTTGACCCCCACATGTTTCCCGTGGGTGTTGAGATTTTGTTGCCATATCATGTGTCATATTTTTCTCATCATCATTCTAAAAATTCACTCCCTCAATCCGTATATTTCCAGGGATGTCATCAAAAATCCACCGAATTAATAAACTAATTTTCCGGTCACATAAAGCAGGGCAGTGATTACACCAACCCTTTGACTTCCACATCAAAATTGGGAATTGCAAATTTCCTGTTTTCTTCCAATAGATATTATTTTGGGGAGGTATTTTTTTTGAAAAATCTGGTCACGCTTCTTTAACAAAATGCATAATGCTAATTTGCTTGCTCGCGCGATTGATGGTTTGTCTTGAATTGAGGCTACTATTTCGTCTGAGAGCGATGTAAAATGTACGCAAGAAACTCATAAGAAAACGACGTTGGGGGTCGTTGGTAATGAGGAAAAGCGCCAGAGTTGAAGCGAGCAGACGATAATTGAGCCATCAGCCAATCAGACGTAAGAACGGGCCGCGTCAAAATTCGCATTAAAAGCGCACAGGGCGTAGCGCGCGATTATCATTGCACGGTAGGCTACATTGAAGCTACAACGTGTAAGATTTTACCAGTATTCAAGAAAGAGGCGAGGCCTATTTCGCGGGGTCATCAAAGAATTTTTCGTCTGTACCGTCTGCAAAGTCAAACAAAGCACTACCACCATGGTAAGTTTGTTGTGTTGAAGCTATATGCACAAATTTGTACCCGAGTAATGTTGGAAGTTGGAGTTTTAAAATTGTGAGAGAAATTCAAGTTTCTTGTTTGTGCATACTGAAATGAGATGTAGTGCCTAAGATGTATTGTGAACTTGGTGCATATTTTGTTATACAACCCGACCCGATCTTGTTTCCTTCCTCCATGATCCGATCATGTGTTTTCTTCCTCCATGATCCGATCAACTGACAAAGTTTTTTAAACAAAAATTATACAATAGTACATACAGTTTCTTAATAACCGCAAGACTTTGTATCTTTACAAAGCATAACAAATGTATTTGTATTTCATAAATTATGAGTAGTAAATTCTATAAATTATAGTTTAGGCATGGGCCATTAAAATGTATTTATTATATATATTTTTGACAACAATTTAAAATTAAAGGTACAGACTCGTCAGCAATGCGCGCGCGCCAAATTCGTGCCACGAAATACGCAGCTCCATGCCTTTGCTATAGAGCTGCGTATTTCGTAGCACGAATTTTGCGCGCGCGCATTGCTGACGAGCCTGTGCCTTTAATGGTATGCATGTGTTCAAGAAATTGTGTACGGAGGTCATTGTTTTAGAGATCTTGTATACACATTTGCGATGAATACAAAAATATAGTGGTAGAATGTTGCTTTTTAGTTAAACTTGATACAAAGATATATCTGTGTTCATCACTGAGCAATATTGTTTTTGTTCATCACTTTGACAAATTGGTTTTGTGCGTGTAAAATACACATGCACCAAGCAGATACAATAAAGTCTGACATACTGCGAAAACGAATCAGATGTTATTTTGGCTACTATAAGTGGCGTTTCTGTCAAGAAAAAAGTAAAGATGAAATTGAACGCGTATAATATTGTTTAAATTGGTCAACAATGTAAGCACGAAAAGTGCAACCATGCTCTCACTGAACAAAGAAACCGCCCTACAATATGTCAGTTATTCGATACGGTCTATATACGTGTACATGTATATATATTTGTTACATGTACTTTCATTGTCTGATTTGCCATGTCTCCAATTTGTGGGGTGTGGGGAGGGAATCCGAGTTTTCCATTCAATAAGCCATTGGCGTTTCCCCAGCAACTTCACCACTCCAAAAGAGCCCTCAGCACAAGATTAAAAATAAGGTCACTGTCGGAAATTTCTTACCAGCTGTTTTTGTGGCTGGGTTGTTAGTATTGGCCAAGGACATTATTAGCTCATTGAATTCAGTCTAGGGCCTACAAAGACACTTTCCTTTCATACAAACCACAAAGGAAAAATGAAGGCATGCTATATTTGATCAAATTAAGGGCTTGACTACACGAATATCTAATGTAGGTCTACATAACATACATGTAGGTATAGTATAATATAGGTACATTGTATATACATGTACATGTATGGGCCTGTAGTCATAATGTATAAGATAGCCATAATGCACACAAAGACATAATATTAATTCTAAGCTATAACTTGCCTCAAATTACATATAGAAAATATTTATTGTATTAATGGCGCTTCACATTATTACCCCTGGTCACTGGGCTCAAGTATATATTTTCGATAATTTTTTCTCAACTCTATGGGGAGCATGCAGCCCTGGCTGCGTGTTAGGTGCTTATCAAACAACACGTTTACTGCCTTCTTATCCATTTGCTTCTAGGAGAAGAGAGGCAATAAATGTTGAAAAGTACCTTGCCCAAGCTAGGGCACAAGCACCATACCACGGCCTAGATGTGAACCGCCAACCTGCAGAATAAAACAATAAAATTTGCTTTCGAAGTTCCCTTTGGTGGATTTTTGACCGATGTCTTATTTGAAATTGTTTTAGTCATTACGTCATGATGACGTCATTTAAAAGCATACCTTGGTCCTAACACTTATTACACCTGTTTTATTCCAGCGTGAATGCATCTCAGTCCACGTGGGCCAGGCCGGAGTCCAGATGGGCAATGCCTGCTGGGAGCTGTACTGCTTGGAGCACGGCATCCAGCCTGATGGTCAGATGCCAAGTGACAAGGCCATCGGAGGTGGTGATGACTCCTTCAGCACCTTCTTCAGCGAGACGGGCGCCGGCAAGCATGTACCTCGCTGTGTTTTCGTCGATCTTGAGCCGACAGTTGTTGGTAAGAAATTACAGATCTGGGTCGCAATCTTATAAGAGAATGTGACGGCCAATCTTGTTAAATTTTGGAGTGTTTTCCTTTTTAAGTTTTTGGAGAGGGTTTATACTTATTTGTGTACTTGTTCATTTCACCTCAGATGAGATTCGCACCGGCACCTACCGCCAGCTTTTTCACCCTGAGCAGCTGATCACGGGCAAGGAGGACGCCGCCAACAACTACGCCAGGGGCCACTACACCGTGGGAAAGGAGCATATCGATGTAGTTATGGACCGGCTTCGAAAGCTGGCTGACCAGTGCACGGGTCTCCAAGGTTTCCTCATCTTCCACAGCTTCGGTGGAGGCACTGGCTCTGGCTTCACCGCTCTTCTGATGGAGCGTCTCTCCGTCGACTACGGTAAGAAGTCCAAGCTGGAGTTCGCTATCTACCCAGCTCCTCAGATCTCCACAGCCGTTGTGGAGCCTTACAACTCAATCCTGACCACCCACACCACCTTGGAACACTCCGACTGTGCCTTCATGGTCGACAACGAAGCCATCTATGACATCTGTCGTCGCAACCTCGACATCGAGCGCCCGACTTACACCAACTTGAATCGTCTGATTGGTCAGATTGTGTCCTCCATCACTGCCTCACTTCGCTTTGATGGCGCCCTCAACGTTGACTTGACCGAGTTCCAGACCAACTTGGTGCCCTACCCTCGTATCCACTTCCCCCTGGCCACCTATGCACCTGTCATCTCGGCCGAGAAGGCCTACCACGAGCAACTGACGGTTGCTGAGATCACCAACGCCTGCTTCGAGCCATGCAACCAGATGGTGAAGTGCGATCCCCGTCATGGCAAGTACATGGCCTGCTGTCTACTCTTTCGTGGCGACGTCGTCCCAAAAGATGTCAACGCCGCCATTGCAAACATTAAGACCAAGCGCTCCATCCAGTTCGTGGACTGGTGTCCAACTGGCTTCAAGGTAGGCATCAACTACCAGCCGCCTACCGTCGTGCCTGGTGGTGATCTGGCCAAGGTGCAGCGTGCCGTCTGCATGCTGAGCAACACCACGGCTGTCGCTGAGGCCTGGGCTCGCCTCAACCACAAGTTCGATCTAATGTACTCCAAGAGGGCTTTCGTTCACTGGTACGTCGGGGACGGTATGGAGGAAGGTGAGTTCTCCGAGGCTCGTGAGGATCTGGCAGCCCTGGAGAAGGATTACGAGGAGGTCGGAACGGATTCAGCCGAAGGTGAAGAGGAAGAAGAAGAGTACTAGACCATAATTCGACAGAAGGTGGTCCATCTGAAAACGGCTTCGTAGTTGGAGAAAGGCTCTTTAACTGAACCAAAAATTGGCAATGAGCACTGGAAAATAGAACCAAGCCACATTTCTGAAAGATGACACTTGTATATCCATTACAGGATATGAACACTTGGCATTATCACTATGGAGTCTCCGTCTTCGAGAATTTGTTAGATGTCAATTTCTTGTCTGTTAACTGTAGATCATTGTTCTTTCACAAGGCGTCTGTGTATGCATGCACTTTGCTTTATCACAAAAACAAAACGCAAGTTGGCGTATGCCAATATACTCTTTGCACTGGCGGCCATGACAGAGCACAGGTTTCATATTTAAATTATGGTAATAGATCCACAAAGTGCCTACTCGGGCATGACTCCCAGTGGCAATGTGACTGCCTTCTGTAATGGCTGCCCATGCGAAGTGTCTATGGTTAAGTCAACAATGGCTAGGTCTATCGTCATACACTGGTACCCGTCCTACCGTGAGTTGTTACAGCTTTGAGCTGTTAACCATCGATTATGTCTTGGGACGTTTGTGCATGCGTGTGGCGTAATCCGAAAGAAAGCTGTTGTTCGAACTTGCAATAACGCATTTCTGCTTAATCTATAACCACGCAAAACAATTCGTAAATGTGTACGCAAATGCAATTTAAATCACGTGCAATTAAATCTAAGTAAACCAGCACAATGGGGAACAAAATGAACAGAATTTTGCAAAACTGAATGTGTTCGGCAAAAAGAATAAAAGGTCAAGAGAACAAATTAAATGACATAACTGTTCCAATTGCTTTTATGTAGTGTTTAAATACGGTGCTGACGTATAGTGTACTTTTTGTTTGATTTTGTTTTCTATTTTGCTAATTTGCCCATTAAAGACGTCAATATCTGCCTTGTTTGCAGGAGGTCGTGGGTTCGAATCCCACCCGAGCACGGAAAAGCACTGAGTATACAGTGCTAATATACGTCAGGTATAAGGGCAAAACGAGCCCCAATTAACATTCATTCTCCCCGACGCAAGCTAAATTAATTACTCATTAAAGGTAGTCTACTTGTTTGGTAATTACCCTCCAAAATATTCTGAATTATTATCTTAATGCTTACTTGTTATCAAGATGGTAATGGTAGTAATCATTCTGCGAAATTATTTCGTCTGAATTGCCCCCATTCATGAGAAATATTAAGAAATTATTTGAATTTCCAAAGATCGCCTTCAGGCCATTCATTCATGCACAAAAAACCGTGCTTGGATTTTTCAGTTTTCAGATTTTCTGAAGTATTACTGCATCTATGTGGCTGAAATTTTTACAAGGTAGTTTTCTCGACCTATGCTTTCAATTACCAGTGGAAATCACGCTGTTTTAAACAGTTTACCAAACAAGTATACTACATTACCTTTAAGCACATCTATTGAACCCAAAACATGACATCACTATTTGGTTACAGGTGGGTCTGGTTCCCTGAGCGTCCCATATAGAAACGCACTGCAAAACAAAACGTCAGACACTGTAGGTCCAATAACTGAGGTCCTTGGGGTTGTATTTTTCCAGAAAGAATCTCCATCCTCCGGACTTCTTTCGACTACGCAGGGTAAATGTTGTACCCTTATTTTGATCCTTTCAACCCATTTTCTATCCCTCCCTCCATATACATAGAAGCAAGGCTGGGAATTGGTTCTTTCCTCGCTTTTCACCTCTGGCGTCCCGGGTTCGAATCCGGGGCGTGTATGTGGATTGGGTTTGCAGTCCCTACTTGACCGCGTGGGTTTTCCCCTGGGGCATTTCTCTGGGGGTTTTCCTCCCACTTCTAAAAACTGCAACTCCTTCTTCGTCATCTCAAGTTGATAATATATAGTAGTTAAAGCTAAAATCGTATGGTTGATGGCATAAAGGGCCTTAGTTGCTGAAGATGCCATAAAATATACAACAACAACAACAACAAAACCTTTACATTGCCAGAAGAGAAGATGTCAACAGCCCGTCGTTAACCGCCCCCATTCCCCCAAATTAGCATTTTGCGTTTAACATTTGCGTAATGGCTGGTGCCGCGGATTCTTCACTTTCAAATGGAGGTGCAGTTTAGAAAGTCGCATACTATATGCTGCCGTTGCTAAGGGGAGCACGCCATTGCCTAGCAATTATGCCATTCTCTCCTACGGTGAAAAACGGTAGTGATTCTGTACTTCACATATGTCGTGTGCACCACATAGCAACATAAATTTAGTCTTGTCAAGTGTATACTTAGTGCGCATGTGAAAGAAGTACGTCAGTACACCAGACGCTAGTCGTGTAAAACACGCCAAATTAAATTTAATTCGGACACACCATAAAGAATTTCAAATTAACGCCATTTTGTTTTAAGGATGACGCCATTGTGGCCTTATGGGTGATACAGTGTATTTGCCATTTTTCAAAGAATTTCAAGTATAACACCTTATTCCTTTATTTGCACGCAGTAGTACAGCCGTAGTCCCGGGATGAAAATACTGTCGAATTAATGCATAGTTCCGAGTTTGCCCAGTTAACTCCGCCCCCTGGGATATTAATTGTTGCTATGCCTCACACGCTATCCCTCTAAATGTCCACACACACTGCACAAACCAATGGGACTTTCAACGGAAAACACAGATTCATTGGAGAAAATACATGTTTCGGGGTCAACAGTTATCTTAGAACACACTGAGTAAAGGGCCAGTAGTACAGGGATGTCATATCAGCATTAAATACATGCTTTCTACCTTTGAACAGCGAATCGTCCAGCCTTGAAACCAAAAATGTACACGGATCACCGCATACAACAGCCGAGTGTACAAACTGTATGTTGTTGTGTTGTTGTGAGGCAATGCACTTTGACCTATGTGGGCGATGTCTGCAAGCTCTGTTGTGATTGGTCGGCCGGTTCGGCTTGATTGACAGGTCGGAACTGTGCAATAATCTCGTTCCTGATAATACAAGGTTCTTGTTATATAACAAGGTAGTCTGTAAAGTCCCAGAAACCTCTTATAATAACGAGGTTCGACTTGAAAATATATTTCTGTTGTTTTCTAAAAACTGAGAATGAGACTACTAAAGTGTGACGTCAGCTGCCTGGGTAATTGGGTGAACATTTGCTGGTAATTTAAAACACATTAGCTATTTTGAAGTATGGAGGACATAATAGGAGAGCGCACTTTGAAGTGGGTATAAAATCGAATAAAATGCAATATAACTGCATTTTGCACCTATTTATTTTATTTATAATTCTGTCTCTGTATTAAATTTGCAACATGAAAATCATGTTTTTGGAAAGAAATACAATTGTTAACAAAATTAATACCCAAATAAAATTGCGCGCTCTCCTTTTGTTCCGCCAATAAAAGGCTAATCGCAATGATAGACCCAGTAACCTTGGCAACACACAAAAGGTGACGTCTTTTCCTACCTCCACGTTTTCACTTTAGTGGTCCATTTTACTCTCTTATACATGTATCCCATTTTTTTTCCGTTTTCTTTCCCCTCCCCCAGTAAATAAAATCCCCTGAAAAAAATCAGCAATATATACATTAAGTTCCACATTTTTTGTTAGATATGCTGTGACTCTACTCTCAATTCTTGCCATCATGCATAATGCGAAATTCTTTTCAATACACGTGGCGCGCGCGTCCAGACAAAGATTTCCCAAAAGAATAGAGAATGGTTTGTCCGATTGACTATTTTCAGCTAATGACGTCATGGCCGAAGAATGCAGTTGCTGCATAAGATTAGGGATCGTCTTGTGTGTGTGTCTTGCATACAATGGCGAATAGGCCAGCGTGTTTAGTCTATCTGTCATTATTTCCTTATACACAGAATTAGAAATCAAAGCATCTTGCAGAATGTTATTACATTCTTCTGTACATGACAATCTCTGACATTACAAATAATGGGGATTTGTTTACTATAAAGGTTACATGAATTATTATGTTTTTGCCACATAATTTCTGAACCATGGCGGGGACTCGCAGACCGCAGACAAAGCTAACGATGCTCAGCTCCGGTCAAAATGCATTGACATGTTAAAAGCGCTTGTTCAGATTTTTCCAGAAAATGGATTTCGTTCTAAGTTAACCCAATAATCATAAATGCCTACCCCAAATGTTATACCCATTGGGAGAAAACAGGAAATTTGCAATCTCCAATTTGGATGTAGAAGCAAAGTGTTAATCATGGAGGAAAAAGGTGACATGTAATCGTTGTAATGTTGTAACAACGATTTGTGTAACCGGAATTAATCGGTGGTTTTAGTTGACGATATCCGTCCTTGGAAAATTGGGAGCGCGAAATTTCAGAATGGTATAAATGAGAAAAATATGACAGATTATATGGTATCAAAATCTCAACACCCGTGGGAAATATGAGAGCCTCGAAAAGGCGACACGCTGCTTTAAAAGGAAATATTCACGGATGCTTGGGAAAAAAACAAGACAATATAGTTTCCTCGTTGTTTATGGCCCTACTCCAGATGGAATTAATTTTCTAGGGTCAATGGACACCAATGCGCCGCTAAGTACATAAATTTGCTTAATTAGCACATAATTTATCTGCTTTATTTTGCAAATTAGGTTGCCAGCCAAAATTGTATGTGATGTTATTTACTAATATTTTGCTACTGTTTCTAAAAACAATTTGACATACACTCAGGCTCACAATAACGAACACAACATCTGGTATTGTGCCTGATCACCATTGAAATATAACAACCAAAAGTTAAGGACGATGTTGGTGCGGTTCAATTTTGGAATTTTGTTTTCAAAATGATTGTTTTCACCTATTCCTGTGACACTTTAAGGTGTGTCCGTCATGCAGATACAATTGTCTAATCATATACAAAATCATTCAAGCGGAATGCATAACCTCAATAAAATTACTTATGTTTAACTAGCTAGAAAAGATGAGATACGTTTCCAGAGAGCGTAATTTATATAATCGCCTAGTGCAAAGACTAACTCGCCACCTTGACCATATGGCTGTTTGAGATGACGATTTTGGTATGCTGATTTCAAGAAACAGACGACAAAACCAGATATAGATATGCGGGCGGGATAGCCGGTTATTTCATGAACAACAAAGATGACATTCTTAGGGCGCGCAACCGAGTAGCCAATCACAGCCTTCAAAAATTTCGACGCATGCGCACGGTCTGCTCATTTGCATGCAACGGGACGATTTCTTTCATTTGCACGCAACGCTCCATCGAAGCTACGACGTGTGATCAATTACTCCGAGTACTCTTTCGCAGTTTGTTAATTTATCTTTCAGAAATTTCCTTTCGCCAAGTTTAAGCATCATGGTGAGTTGTATTTTGTTGTGATATTTTGCATCTTTCTACCACCTTGTAAATTGAAAATGAGCAGTCTATGTTGGTTGCGGAAACGTGGCAGTGCTTCGTAATATGTTAATGATGCTCCAACCGTTTCGCTTGCCTGTACTATGCCCGAACACGAGCCAGTTTTATCACGTTATCAATTGGTATTATATACTGTTACATTCACATGTGATGTGTCATCTACTTTAACGAGTTTGACCGGCGCGGCATGCCGCATTTTGCCGTCGTCAAAGGCCGCCGCCATTTTCTTTCTTGAGCAAGGCAACGTGCCCAACCCACGCACGCCGCACCATCGTTGACTTTGCAGAGAAATTCCATAAGTTCCGGTTCGGGACAATCGTATAATGACCGTCATGCTACGGTGAACAATGGACCGAGTATTGTTTTTAAAGCAATTGAAGTGATGAAAATCGCTTCGGCAAACATAATCGTTTAAATTTTGCCAAATACCTACTAGGTTGTAATTTGTACTCAATTATTTAAAAACAAATACCACGTGCCAATATTTACCACGTGTATTTTTTGGCTTAGTATAGCAAAGTAATTTTGGAAATCGTTTCAACAGGCTAGGCCTAAGAAAATTCTCGCCGTTTTCAGAGCTTGTAAAAACGTACATGTATCAGCAGGGTCCACTGAGTCGGGAAAGAATTTACAGATCGGACGTCACATAAACCCTTCTGCGCTAAACCTATGGGACAACTCAGACAAATTCTAAGTTTGTCCTACTCCTAGTAAAAATCTTCATATTTTTCTCCAATATTTTTTTCATTAGATTTTCATTTGGAAGTTGATCATGGCTTCAGACATTGTGTTTAAAACATATGAGACAGGCTGAAAAATTTCTAAGTGTTTCCTCACAAAATATTAAATTTTTCCCACTCGAAATTTTGTTTTTTTCCATCAAATCTGCACATTCCAATGCTAGATGAGTCATTTTAATAAAGAAAATAATCTCTGATCAACTTCCCAACTCTTACCCACAAGGCCAAAAAATGAAGTGCTTATATGGCTTGGATAAAATTAGGTAAGAATTGTGAAGTTCACCATTACTTTATTTTTCTTAAAATTACATATCTTGTATGAGTAAGATGCAGATTTGATGGGAAAACTCAATGACTCAAAGGGCGGAAAGATTACCATGCACGGACACCCACAACTCTAAAAACAAATCTTACGTTTTCCTTAGTAAATTAAATTCTTGACACTTTCCCTCCTATAATTTTGCGTTTTTATCGTCAAACTAACATTTTTGCATGGTTTATAATTTATTTTGTCACAAGGAAAATCCTGGGTGTTCGTGTATTGGCAATGAACCACTTTCCCGCCGAACGCAATTCAAATTTGTTTACATACACTGTCCTATGATCTGGAGAAAGCTCCTAAATTTCAGTTAAAATTCTATCCCTTCCATGATAGACTTGTTATCAGTACATGCTGTAGGCCTATAGTGTAAAACTCGCATATGAAACCTCTCTACTCAGTTAGTCATAAAAATCCTATTTAGAGCTGGTTTTGGGGGTTAAAACAAAGGTTTTAGCTTTTATGCTAATGTATATATGCATATTCATGAGCAAGGTTGTGATGTCACAAGAGGCAAATACAGGGGAAAAAAATCACATTCAACTGTGCAGAAAATATTCCACCTTTTCTAAAACTAGCTGAAACCTTTGTAACCTAAGACACAACTGGGGATGGGAAAACCAGCAATTTGCCACAATTCCTGCTTGAAGTCTTGTTTTTTCCTCTTTACTTTTCCCTTGTGTACCTTCCTGAAGTGGTGCACTCCAAACAGCGCCATTTTTCTGTGATTTACTACAATGAAATCTTCAAAGTCAAAACGAACAATGGTTAATGTCTTGCTAAACAAATAATCCATCATAAGCAGCAAAGACTAGGCTAGCCTTGTCCAAACTCCAAGGCCGTCTCCAGGTTGTTTGCTGTACGAGAGAATATTGGGTCTAGCGCATGCAAACTGCACACGGCATCAAAACGAGCCACTGTGCGATAACGATTTCCGTAGTAAACCCGTACAGCAACACACTGGCTGCGTAGTGCGTACATAACTGTGTACGGCCTGGCCTAGCTCGAAAGACAGCCTTGTCGAGTCTGCACTTCCGGGTTTAATGTCTTTATTTATTTTTTTCGTCCAGTTTTGGATATGCGGGTATGCAAGGTATGAATATTTAACATTTGTCTTGAGCCAATCAAGAGCTTCATGGGTACACGTAATAACGCGATGCATGCATTATGCATGTCATGGCGTCCTCATGTTACGAGAACCGTGGCATGATCGATGGACGAAAACAACAAATATTCTCGGATTCATAGCATTTATTGTGCTTGTCTGTTTACGTATTTGATTACACTTCTGTGGGACAACGGTCGTATAAATATGACAGCTTTCACTATGAGCAACAAACAATGGAAATTGGGCACACACCATTGTTAATAACAATGGTGTGTGCCCAATTTCCATTGTTAGTTGCTCATAGTGTTTCCTTTTGTGGGAGCTCTTAATACTGCCTCGGATGAACAAACTGGGGATAGCAGATCATAGCGTTTTTCAAACATAACCTGCCGTGTCGACCAATGAAATTTCAGCTCACGCTGGGGTGGTTTTCCTATTACTGTAATGAGTTTCGCTGGTTGAATGCAGAACCAGGCCGTCTAGAAGACGAACCCAACGCCTTGATCAAGGCTAAGACTAGGCATAAAGTTGTTTAGCATGTCATGGGTCCTTTCCCGAAGGCACAAAACTACGGGGAGTACACAAATTGAGAGCAAGGTCATGAGAAAAGGTGCTCTCCAGACAGTTTGAGCACAAGAGTCCATAGTCGTGCAGTTTAGGTGTTTGCTTTGATTGACGAAGCATGTGAAACTGAAAAGGTCACCATTTGTAAAGCTGAAAACCAAACAATTTGGCGGTCGTTGCTATAAAGACTGAATACACACCATGCAGTTGTATACAGATTTCTTCGCATTGTGAAAACAATATCATTGTCGCCAGACCTTGTTTATACGGTCTATGAAAATAGCGACAAAGGAAAGATTCAAATAGTATGATTTTACCTCTCATTTCCCTGTTTAATGCGAAATCTTTATCCCCAAATGTTGTTTTTAATTTGCTCCATTTCCTTAAATTTCCCAATGACGTTGACATTACTTTTACGATACTTTTACAGAACGCGTAAAATTGTGACCCTCACGTGCGCGGTATAGAGCGCCCTCATTTGCAAACTTAAAAATATACAGTCCGTGGTTCTCAGCAAATTTGATAAATTTGTTTTTGTCTCCGAACGAATTTTGAAAGCATTTACTTTATTTTAACGACAAAACATCATACTTTGTATTTTAGACATCGGCAACCCTGTAAAAAAAACGCCGCTTTTAAACTCCAGCCTAGTAGAGAACGTTGCAAGTAAAATCCTCATGTGACAGAACCAGTGTTAGACGCCTGTTTCATTACCATGACGATCACATCAAATTTTTTCAAGCACGGTTTTTCATGCTTAAGCAGTTCTATGAAATTGACTAACCATGTTTAGTCTGTGGTGCGGTGTATGCAGCGAGCCCTCTAGACTAGTTGCCTGTCAAATATATTTTCTTCTGACTTTCCGAGACACATGAAACAGAAGGAAACAGATTGGACAGGCCACCGGTACGGAGGGCGCACTTTGCGCTGCGCGTTGGGCAAGTTTACACCTTGGCGGACCGCCAATAATTAGAAATATTGACAGTAATATTTATTGTTCCCCCGATAAGCACTCGTGAACGATCTCGCCAAGGATTTATTCATCGCAGTGCATTCTGGCATGTTTTAACCGCTGATCTTTTTTACTACGCTGACCGTCTCACCCCACCCCCCATCCCCCATCCCCCACCCCCACCCCCACACCCCAGCAAATACTGTATTTCCCTGCCCCAGGGGGAATTCCAGTGGCAGATCATTAAAATACAGGAATACAAAGGAAAAAGCGGGGGCTACAGCCCCCTGAAGTCCATTGTATTCCTGTATTTTAATGAGACTCCGCCACTGAATTCCCCCAGTTTAGGAACAGGTGGTTAGTGTATGGGGTCCCAATGGGTGTCTGCGCGTGGTAATCTTTCCCAAAAATTCATAACACTATTAAGATGGATTATCTTGGTTTATTTCCAGCGTGAATGCATCTCAATCCACGTGGGCCAGGCCGGAGTCCAGATGGGCAATGCCTGCTGGGAGCTGTACTGCTTGGAGCACGGTATCCAGCCTGATGGTCAGATGCCCAGTGCCAAGACAATCGGAGGTGGTGATGACTCGTTCAACACCTTCTTCAGCGAGACGGGCGCTGGCAAGCATGTACCTCGCTGTGTCTTCGTCGATCTTGAACCTACTGTTGTTGGTAAAGCACTGTTTTCCCCTCTGCCTGCCATTTGCTGGCATCCTATGCTTGTTAAATTTCTGTTCAGTTTCTGTTAACCGAACATTTTAAAATGGTATAATTTTTTCCTACCTCCAATAGATGAGATTCGCACCGGCACCTACCGCCAGCTTTTCCACCCTGAGCAGCTGATCACGGGCAAGGAGGATGCTGCCAACAACTACGCCAGGGGCCACTACACCGTGGGCAAAGAACACATCGACATCGTTCTGGATAAACTCCGAAAGCTGGCCGACCAATGTACGGGTCTCCAGGGCTTCCTCATCTTCCACAGCTTCGGTGGAGGCACCGGCTCTGGCTTTACTGCTCTTCTGATGGAGCGTCTCTCCGTCGACTACGGTAAGAAGTCCAAGCTGGAGTTCGCTATCTACCCAGCTCCTCAGATCTCCACGGCCGTTGTGGAGCCTTATAATTCCATCTTGACCACCCACACCACCCTGGAGCACTCCGACTGCGCCTTCATGGTCGACAACGAAGCCATCTATGACATATGTCGTCGCAACCTCGACATCGAGCGTCCGACCTACACTAACTTGAATCGTCTGATTGGTCAGATTGTGTCCTCCATCACGGCGTCTCTTCGCTTTGATGGCGCCCTCAACGTCGACTTGACCGAGTTCCAGACCAACTTGGTGCCCTATCCTCGTATTCACTTCCCCCTGGCCACCTATGCACCTGTCATCTCTGCCGAGAAGGCCTACCACGAGCAACTGACGGTTGCTGAGATCACCAACGCCTGCTTCGAGCCAGCCAACCAGATGGTGAAGTGCGATCCCCGTCATGGCAAGTACATGGCCTGCTGCCTGCTGTACCGTGGAGACGTCGTCCCAAAAGACGTAAACGCAGCCATCGCCACCATCAAAACCAAGCGCACCATCCAGTTCGTGGACTGGTGTCCAACTGGCTTCAAGGTGGGCATCAACTACCAGCCGCCTACCGCCGTGCCTGATGGTGATCTGGCCAAGGTGCAGCGTGCCGTCTGCATGCTGAGCAACACCACGGCCATCGCCGAGGCCTGGGCTCGTCTGGATCACAAGTTCGATCTGATGTACGCCAAGCGCGCCTTTGTCCACTGGTATGTGGGAGAGGGTATGGAGGAGGGTGAGTTCTCAGAGGCTCGTGAGGATCTAGCTGCGCTGGAGAAGGATTACGAAGAGGTCGGGATGGATTCTGTCGACGGGGAGGAAGAGGATCAAGGTGAAGAGTACTAAAATCACCTCACAAGATGAGCACCATTTAGACCTTCTTTGGAAAATCAGCAGGTTTTTTTCACGGAGAACGACGAGTAAAAAATAAATGATTCGAGGCCTGGTAGGACATTGGTCTTGCAGCCCACTCAGAATTGAAATGGATACCACAAAACTTAAGTTATTTTTTAGAAAGTCTCGTTTCTTCAAAGAATGATTTTATTATTTATCATATTAAAGATTGGGGTTTTTGGGGAGCCTGTAATGGAGTGGCATCCTGTCAAGGGAAGGTAGGAGAGGTGGGGTAGGTTTTGATGTTCTTATAATCTTAATTTGATAAGCACTTGTCTAAAATGGTTGAAGTAGAAGGGGCACAAACGTTCACTTGGAGCCTGGGAGATGCCATAGCGAAAAGGCAGACTGCTTCTTAGTTTTAAAGACTATTCGACTACAAAATCTGAAACTAAACCTAAAAAGAAGCGTCCGTTTCGGGGCAGAAGAGATAACCACAATCGAGATTTTGTGGGTACCTAGAGGAGGGTTAGCCCAGAGCTGCTAAACCCTGGGAAATGGCTGATTTTGTAACTCCTGAAAAATTAAAAACCCTCCTGGATTGTCAATTAACAACCTCAGATTTTGAGATGTCTCTAAAGTCTGGAAATAACCCATTTTCCTGGTGTTCTCTCCGAAGTCAGGGAGGGTTAGCAGATCTGTTAATGTGGTGGCTATAGACCGTATCAAATAGCCGCCATTTTGTGGGGCAGTTTCTTTGTTCATTGAAGACATGCATTGTTGAACAGTTTAAGTAACAGAAGGTGCCACACGAAATGGCGGCTATTCGATACGGTCTATACCTCCCTGTTACTAATCACTCCCCAGAGAACGGGTATCTTCCGCAACTTCACCCATAAAGTTAGAGCTAGATATAGAAAACTAGAGTGCACTGGCTATTCAAGTCGCATGTGTGGTCTGTGCCGATGTGGGCGGGCGGGCGGGCGCCATGTATAAGTGCAAAGTGGGCAACACCAACTCCGCTCCCCTTTGCCCACCGTGCACCGGGCACATCTTGTATTGGGGTGCGCACTCTAGTTTTCTATATCTAACTCTGTGACTCTATTCCAGTCATAAATGTATATGGACTGCTGTGAAAAGATAGCAACACAAGGGGCCTTTTACCCCATAGCATTAAGACAACATGGCGGCGCCCAGATCGCACAGCATGTTGAGTTCACACCTTTTCTAACTCTATACCTTATGCATGTGGGCTCTGACGTGTATTACTTGAGGGAGTTACTATACAGGATATTGCTGCCAGATATGGGACCGAGCAATTTCAATGAGAGGCTGTTTTTAGAACACAAACTAAAGGTCTATATTCATGTAATTTTTGAAGGTCAAGCAGGGAATCCAAGCAAATAAATTGCACAGAATATTAAGTTTTTTAGCTTTTGCTAATGCATTTTGTCGATTTAATGAGTCCTGAATCGCATGTTTAGCATGCGATTAGAGTCCCTCGAACGACGGATTATTTCGAGGAACTCGGGAGGTCGAATTGAAGTTTACGATAATCGTTTCACTAATTTGGCAATAGATAGGCCTACTGTGAAGAGGACACTGTATAAACAAATTGAGAATCAGACTTCCCTTCCAAATGTTCAGGCACGAGTGATCCCTTAAAGGGCCCCTTATTTAGGATTTTTATCAATGAAATCTATGCTTTAAAACCACTCTACTCAGTTAAAGTCATAGTCATAAAATTCCTATTTAGAGCTTGTTTTGGGGGGTTAAAACAAAGGTTTTTAGTTTTTATGCTAATGCGAATATGCATATTCATGACCAATGTCACTATGTCACAAGAGGAAAACACAGGAAAATCACATTCAACTGTGCACAAGATATTCCACTTTTTTCTCAATTTTCCTGAAACTTTTTAATCCGTGGCTGTTTGAGTTTGTTTTACATGTTGCCTGTTGTAAGCCATGACAAAACTGGGGGTAGAAACTGCAGCAATTTGCCACAAGTCCAACTTGAAGTCTTATGTTTTTTCTTAACTTTTCCCTTATGTGATGCACTCTAAATAGCGCCCTCTGTCTGTGATTTATTGCAATGAAATCTTCAAAGTTGAAAAAGGCCACCTTTTATTGAGTTTACATCCAAACGAACAATAGTATGTCTTGCTGAACAAGTAATCCGTCATTATGCAGCAAAGCTTAGGCACAAAGTTGTTTAGCATGTCACAGGCCCTTTAAGCACACGGTGAAGCGTATGCTGAGCGCCAGTGGAACTGATGTGGTTTGTGTTCTGTTGACAACTCTGTAGCCAATCACATGGTAACATTGTGATTTCTGTTCATAATCCACTTTTTGAAAAATCTTAGTTTGATCCTTAAATTCTGTTGAGTAGTGTAATTCGGACACGCCCAATCAGTGGGCGTGTAAAATACACTCGACCAAAAAAGTTCTGTCACCAGTAAGACATTTGTAGATATTTATTATGAAATTGGATTTAATGTAGGAAAATAATATATCAAATTTTAGCTGAACATATCCCTCAAAGGAATAGAGCTCAACGGAGTCCATGATGGCAATTAGCTTCACGGAACAGGAATGCAACAAAGGAGTGTGGATGGGGTCAGAATGAAAAACGGCAAAAAAACAACGTTGCAACTTTATTGCACCCACGCAAGGGGAGTTACAGTTCAGTATTTTGCTTCCACCATACCTAATGCAATGGCACGATTCAGATTGGACAATTTAACCATTTTAATTTTGATGTTTTTGACAAGACATTGATAAATCCAAACTCACTTAAAAATCTCCTAATTGTCTGCACACAATTTCCCCAAATCACAAGTTGCATTGTTCTTTGGTGTTTTTCATTCTGACCCCACACTCCTTTGTTGTATTTCTGTTCAGTGAAGCTTGCCATCATCTCTCTTGAGCTCTATTCCTTTGAGGGATATGTTCAGCTAAAATTTGATATATTATTTTCCTACATTAAATCCAATTTAATAATAATCTACAAATGTCTTACTGGTGACAGAACTTTTTTGGTCGAGTGTATATAAACAGCGCCCTCACCCTATTGGTTGCGTTTGCATGGAAACTCTTCAGGCTGTTTTTCTTTGCTAATTATGCTAACAATTTGAGGTTATTTTCTTAATGGGATGCCTCCGGAATTGCTTTCCACATCAACAGTATGAGCAGAAAAGCAAGTCTTGGGAATTAACGGTTAACAAAACAAAAGCTCGTAGCTTTAATGGCAGCGAAATGCAATAACCGAAATGGTCTTTTCTTAATTTCTTGGGCGGTTCAGGCGATAAGCGCGAGCAACTGATGCGGAAACGCGCGCATTCATTATCGAAATTACCAATCGCATTTCTTTTGTTTGCGGGCTGTGTACTTCTGTGCTGATGCAGTTCAAGTTGTCATAGTTACGCGGCACAAAGCAAACGAGGCATGATCCCCACCGTGATAAGAATATCTTAGAGATACCTATCCATCATTTGGCAGCTGTCATCCTCCACCGTAGCAGTTGAGGCGAGAGAAGTTAAAAGTCAACAAATTCTTGTTTAGAATTTCGAGTTCGCTGTCAAGAAACATCGACTTAAAATCATGGTAAGTTCATCTCAAGATAACCGATTAACTTTTTTATCAAACTTTTGAGATTGTTGATATTTAGGCTATTTTGGAGCCTATTTTCAGAATTGTACAACTCTCATTGTACCCTAAATCTTTCAAATTGTTAACCATGCACCATAAATGTCGATTCAAAACACTTGTATTACTCGTTTCCTATGTAAAAACCACTATTTTTCGTGATATACCTGTACATGTATTCCATATTTTTTTCTGAAAATGAAACTACGTGTTTGTAACGTTATGGTCGTGAACTGCATATGACCACTGATAAGATTCAAGATCCAAATACTTTAAAGACCAGGGCTGCGTTCCACATACGCAAACGTTGCCAACGTTCGCCACTGGTTACAATGATTTTGTGCACTCGTCTATGGAAAGCCGGGTACCGGTTGTTGGCGAACGATGCAAACGTTTGCAAAGTTCGCGTGTTTGGAACGCAGCCCAGGCTCGTCAGCAATGCGCGTGCGCCCCAAATTCGTGCCACGAAATACGCGGCTTCATAGTAAAGGCATGGAGCTGCGTATTGCTGACGAGCCTGTAGATTGGTTCCCGATCCCTATATATTGGTTCGCTTATTGCGAAAATATAGGGATCGGTAAAGGGCAGCCATGACGGGCAGAATTCTGCCCGTCACGTGGTTATTATTATTTATTTTTAGTAACTGCGCATATTTTGCATTGACATTTGTAACTTGGCCGTGCGTGTCGAACATATCCAATTATGTAAATAAAGTACATTGCCTAAAGCAAAGGGCTTGGCCAATTTTTAAATATAAAAAACACAATGCGCACGCGCAAAGACGACCAATCACAGATCAAGATGAAGCGCCCTTTACCTGTCCTTATATTCTCATGTGTGGAATATGTGGACGGGAACCAGTCTAACGAGCCTGCAGTCGATTTCACGAAACACTGCGCAGCTTGCGCAACTTTTGACAAATGGCGCAAGGCCCATAGCTTGCGTGTTATCTTCGGAAGAATGTTGCCAACTTACGCAATAAAATGTTGCGCAAGTGGGCTTACGCAACTGCGTAAGTTTCGTGAAATCGGCTGCCGTTACCTTTAAATTTTGCTGGCGTCTATCCAAATACGGGTCTATTTTAAATCTCCATTTGTACCTTCAAGGGGCCGTCCATAAACCACGTACGCACGAAATGTCGACTTTTTAAACTCTGCCCCCTGTACGCATTTTTTGGCAATTTGTGACGTCGTCCATTGACTTTACATTGGCGTACGCATTGGCTCTGACAACCCCTGTCCCCTCCGTGCGTACGTACTTTAGCCTATGGATGACCCCAAAGGAAATACAGAATTTTTGAACAATTTAAAATAAATGTTGAATATTTTGCATTTTTGTAATGAAAGAACAACCTCACTTGGGAAAAATTAACCTTCCGTTTAAAGGTACAGGCTCGTCAGCAATGCGCGTGCACCAAATTCGTGCCTCGAAATACGCAGCTCCATACCAAAGACATGGGCTGCGTTCCACATACGCCAACGTTGGCCAACAATTTCGAGTGGAACGCATTGTGCGCCACCAACGTTGGCCAACGAACTTGTTTTGTTCGCGATGTTCGCGAGTCATTTCAAAATGGCAAACGCGACATGAAAGATGAAAAATAACAAATAAATTGCACCTTTCGTGGTTGTCTGCCTTATTGCTGGCGATACACAATCAATAGCAACGTGTCACATTACCTCAAATTTTGTAAGCAGCGGAGAGCCACATTGCAACGTCCATACGACTGCTGAGACTGTGGGGCCGCCATCTTGACAATGTATTTTGGCAAACCATCCATTCCACATTGAGCAAACGTTGGCGCCAACGTTAACGAACCGTTCGCGTGTTTGGAACGCAGCCCTGGAGCTGCGCATTTCGTGCACGAATTTGACGCGCGCGCATTGTTGACGAGCCTCTGCCTTCAACAATTCGCCTCGTTGAATGAACGTTTTTTGTACTGATAAACTTGATTCACATCATGCATTTTTCAATAGACAACAAACATGACATTGGAGAAAGTCTTTCGGAGAATTATTTCTTTGAGGTTGTAATTTCTTGTATTCAACATGGGTTGATCTGCACATGCACACGTCATGACGAGCACTAACAAGACGCTCATAGGCCTAAATATCACATTTGACAAACTGCAACTTTGATCAAATAATTGCGCTGTAAGGTCGATGACTTGGCCAACGTGCATGCCATCAGTTGCCAGGGAGACGGGGTCTAAACATTCGCTAGTATCGAAAGCAATGTATTAATGGGTTTCACTTTCTTGACAACCGGTTGCTCTCCGCCATTACTGTGTCCATACTATGGCACGCCAAAGCAAAATAATTCAACACTGATAATTTAATGTTGACGCATATTTTCGCAAATGTTGCGCAAGAAAAAAAAGGTTGGCGTGACTTTTAAATGTTGATAGACTGTTTGAAACTGGCATACTGTGCTTTTGTTGGCAAGTTTTTAAAAATGTTGAGACTTGTTTTTGAGGGTTGATGGCAGAATTATCAGTGTTGAATCATTTCCACTTTGGCATGCCATAGTATGGACAAAGTAATGGCGGATATGGGTCATTCTATAAATTTGGGGTCCAACGTGTGACATTTTTCTGTCCCCGTTACACCTGACATACTGCCATTTGCCATACAAGTATCATTAAAAATGCCTTCAAAACATATTTTTATGAATTGTACTTTATGTAATCACTCTTTGAAATAGAAGGCATTTAAAGAAATGAGCTGAATTTACAACATTTTACAAGATGTCGGATGTAACAGGGGACAGAAAAAAAATTGACCCCAAATTTATAGAATGACCCATATGATAGTTGTTGACGTCGCGCGTATGGCACACCAAAGCGGAAATTTCGTCCCCACATTTCACCCATAATGCACCGCGGTAAACATTGCGTGACGTCATTATGTCATAGTTTATTGAAAGTACTGACAAATAAACAGCCGAAGTGTGGTAATGGCTCTAAACATCATGGCAGTCGGAAAAAGTACCATTGCAAAAGCACAGGGACACGTTTCAGTGATTTTTTAGTGTAGAGCCATTGCCTAGGCAACTAACAAAAGATGACGTATTCACTTCGGCAGTCTATTTCAATAGACTGCCGAAATGAAAACGTCATATTTTGTTAATTCAGCAGCCGATTTCACGAATCCTTACGCACTGCGTAAGCCCGATTGCGCAACTTCTTATTGCGTAAGCTGCGCAACATTCCTGTGATAATTATACGCAAGCCTATGGGGCTTATGCCATTTTTAAAAATTGCGCAAGCTACGCAATTTTTCGTGAAATCGGCTGCAGATGTTGAGTCATTGTCTTACGTCACGAGTCTTTTCATTTGCAAGTTTTATCACAAAATAAAGCACTGACCTTCGTTTTCGACGACAAATTATGATTCCTTCTATTTACTCACCTTCGCAATGTTTACGTCGCCATTTTTGATCTATAGTCGTGCGTTCAAAGGCTCATATTTAACCGTTCCTTCTGAAAAGCCCAGCGACTATGATCAGATTATTTTCTCTTTTGTGAAATAATCTTGCATCTTTACATACAGCGTGAAGTCATCTCAATCCACATCGGCCAGGCCGGAGTCCAGATGGGCAATGCCTGCTGGGAGCTGTACTGCTTGGAGCACGGCATCCAGCCTGATGGTCAGATGCCCAGTGACAAGACCATTGGAAGTTGCCAGGATTCGTTCAACACGTTCTTCAGCGAGACCTGCTCCGGCAAACACGTGCCCAGGACACTTTTTGTTGATCTGGAACCAACGGTGATTGGTAGGTTTATAATGAAATGAAATTTCGTTTTGAAAACTTAGTTTTATAGTCGGCTTTTAGATGACACTTTGTAAGGATGATGTCTCGCATTCCTGGTTTTGCGTCTCGGTGGCGCTACGATTGAACATTAATCCTAGTTAGACCGTACTCAAAGCTAGTGGCCCGTAATCAATACTTACCAACCGTCTTTAATAGACTGCCGAAGTGAATACGTCATCTTTTGTTAGTTGCCTAGGCAATGGCTCCACACTAAAAAAATCACTGAACCGTGTCCCTGTAGCTTTTCCGACGGACATGATGTTTAGTGCAAATTACCGTGGCAACACGTCACACTTGGGGCGTGTTTGTTTCACGACAGATCCGATTCCAGATCCCGTGTTTAATACCGCGCAGAATTCAGAAACAAACGAAACTGCTCTCAACTAGGAATTCAAGTCACGTGAATTGGATCTGCGCCGATCTGAATCTGGATTCGTCCGAAACAAACTCGCCCTTAGGCTGTCTATCGGCAACGTGTCCCAGTGGACTTTTTCGTGGAATATTTTGCCAGGATCAACCGGGACCCGACTAGACTCCCAGTGAAGCCCTAGGACCGCCGGCATTAGGGAATTTCGAATTGTCATAGAAAAAGAGGGTCTCAGTGCTTTCTTTTGTGATAACATTTTCAAATGAAAAGACGCTTGATTTAATATAATGGCTCAGCATCAGAAACGAAGCTGCCAGTGCTAATTTCAACTTTGTCAATAGCCGTATAGTGGACCGTATAGAGGCCCCTATCGCTGCCTTGCGCAATCCTTCAAGCCGGGTCACCGATAGGCTGTTGCTTCTTAGGGGCATTGAACTTGCTCCTGTAGACTACCGGCATTCCTTGGTAGAATCGTGAGATCGGAAATTCATCCCTGTTTAGAGCCAAAACCTTGGTCGACCATAACAGAGGGACACCGGAGCCAACTGGGAAGCAAAATCGATAATGTAACTTAAGCGTAAGGTAATGTTGCTTTTAACTGTCTCATTTTGTAGATGAGGTCCGTGGCGGAATCTACCGCCAGCTCTTCCACCCTGAGCAGCTGCTCACGAGCAAAGAGGACGCCGCCAACAACTACGCCAGGGGCCACTACACCGTGGGCAAAGAGATGATAGATATTGTCACTAACCGCATCCGGAAGCTGGCTGACCAGTGTACGGGTCTCCAAGGCTTCCTCATCTTCCACAGCTTCGGTGGAGGCACCGGCTCTGGCTTCACTGCTCTCCTGATGGAGCGCCTGGCCATTGACTACGGCAAGAAGTCCAAGCTGGAGTTCGCTATCTACCCGGCTCCTCAGATCTCTACGGCCGTGGTAGAGCCTTACAACTCAATCCTGACCACCCACACCACCCTCGAGCACACCGACTGTGCCTTCATGGTCGACAACGAAGCCATCTACGGGTTGTGTCGTCGCAATCTTGACATCGACAGCCCAACCTACACCAACTTGAATCGTCTGATTGCGCAGATCGTATCCTCGATCACCGCTTCGCTCCGTTTCGACGGCTCCCTGAATGTTGACCTGACCGAGTTCCAAACCAACTTGGTGCCCTACCCTCGCATCCACTTTCCCCTGGTCACTTATGCTCCGGTCTTATCAGCGGCTAGGGCCTACCACGAGCAACTCAATGTCGCCGAGATAACCAGTGCATGTTTCGATCCAGCCAACCAGATGGTGAAGTGTGATCCTCGTCATGGCAAGTACATGGCCTGCTGCCTTCTCTACCGTGGCGACGTCATCCCCAAGGACGTAAGCACCGCCATTGCGTCGATGAAGACGAAGCAATCAGTCCACTTCGTGGACTGGTGTCCGACTGGCTTCAAGGTGGGCATCAACTTCCAGCCGCCTACCGTCGTGCCTGGTGGTGATCTGGCAAAAGTGAGGACCGCCGTCTGTATGCTGAGCAACACTACCGTAATTGCCCAGGCTTGGTCTCGCCTTAACCACAAGTTCGATCTGTTGTACGCCAAGCGTGCCTTCGTCCACTGGTACGTTGGAGAGGGTATGGAGGAGGGTGAGTTCTCCGAGGCTCGTGAGGATCTGGCTGCCCTGGAGAAGGATTACGAGGAGGTCGGAACGGATTCAGTTGAAGATGGAGCAGAGGAAGCCGACGAAACTTACTAAACTTACTAAAAGGTTCACCGACACCGCGGCACGTGCAAGTTTTAAAACACTCATTCAATCTCATCTTCACACAGTGGCGCACCCAAGGGGAGATACAATGTACACCTACATCTTAAACTACTCCCCCTTAGGTCAATACACAGGGCTATGGATATCAGCATTGATGACGTCATCGACAGGATGACCAACAAAACGCAGGCGCATGGATTTTGCATTATAAGTAGGCAAAATCGACAACACAAATTTCTCCAATGTAACTTCAAACCTTCCCTGTTCTTTTCGGCTTGTTTTTCTTTTCGAAAATTAAGCTCATGTTCAACACCGATACTCTGCCTTATGTTTGACCCAATGGGATGACATGCATCGAACAATACGTAACATCTTTCGTTTAAAGAAGCACTATGAACTCATATCATCTTTGGAAACGGAACTCTTCACTGCAAAATATTTACAAATTGAAGAGACACGAAAAATGATTGTGAACCTGGCTTGACGGGCAACACACAATAAGTTGACCCACATTATATCCGGCGCTTTCATTGGTCGCCCTCGGTCACGTGAGTTCGGACGCAAGATGGCGCTAAGAACTCTGAATATTTTATGCTTCGAACTTTTTCAATAAAATAATCAACACTATATACATATTATTCTCTATAGTATGTCTCCAGAAAAAAAATCCTCTACACCAGAACTTAACACTTTGCATTCTTGGGTTTCACTTGGCTTGACAACTGGTTGCTATCCGCCGTTACTGTGTCCATACTATGGCACGCTAAAGCGAAAAATACTTCAACACTGATAATTTAATGTTGACGCATATTTTTGCAAATGTTGCGCAAGAAAAAAAGGTTGGCATGACTTTTAAATGTTGATAGACTGTTTGAAACTGGCGTACCGTGCTTTTGTTGGCAAGTTTTTAAAAATGTTGACTTGTTTTTCCAGGGTTGATGGCAAAATTATCAGTGTTGAATTATTTCCGCTTTGTGGACAGCAATGTCGGATAGCAACCGTTGTTAAGCCAAGTGAAACCCAAGAATTATCACGATCACTTCTCAAATTTAAAGATTTTAAAGAATTATTTTCCAATCACTTAAAGCTGAAGCTTTTCGTGAATAATTTGACTGAAAATGGCAAGCAGACACAACACAGTTACAAACGAAATCTTAAAGACACGTCTACACTATCAGATTGTTGTCTTTCATGTCTGTCTGACAAAATTCCGAGTGTCGACTGCACGTCAAACACCATCAGACACTGTCGGACATGATCAAACTTGTCTGCAAAAAGATTGAACATGTAGCTAATTTCAGACAGTCTGAAGTCTGGTACGTCAGACAATAGCCAATCAGTGGACAGTTTGATAACATGTGACCTTTGAGTGGCCACGAAACCATCAAAGATCAGACAAAGTCAAACATCAAACGATTCTTAAAGACAAAAATCTGACAGTGTAGACAGGCCATAGTGTACACCTGGCTACGGCTGGAAATTGCACATGACGGCTAAATCAGGTCCCATCGCCTCGTGTATAATTTCTCGCCATAGCACTGGCCAGAGGTATTTTTTTCCGACGCAACCAAAATATAGGCTATACATTTTTGGGGGTTAGGGTGAAGGCTAGGTCAGAATGACGTAAACCGGCGCCACCAATTTGCTTACCCAAATTAATTTCTTCCTTGGCGAGGGAAGGGAAATTACTCAAAATTTACCGCGCAGGGATTACTTGTTAAAGGCACAGGCTCGTCAGCAATGCGCGCCCGCCAAATGTGTGCCACGCAATACGCAGCTCCATAGCAAAGGCATGGAGCTGCGTGTTTCGAGCACGAATTTGGCGGGCGCGCATTGCTGACGAGCCTGTGCCTTTAATTCATATCTAACCTAGCTTTGTTGCAACCTTTTCGTGAAAATTGTCTGCAGATTTTGGCGTTCCTAACCTCGAACAGGTTCAAGACTTCATAATTAATGATTGGTAAACCGTTACGAACGGTTTTACTCCGTGTGGTTGAAGATATGAATGAATAAAACCAACCTGAGCAAAAATCAGCTCCGTACTTTGTCTAACTTTTGAGAAAACGGTCAAAAAAGGTTTATACGGTCACTTCGTCCCGAACCACTTCGCCCTGAACCACGGCCTGTGCACGAAGTGTTTTGGGGCGAAGGTGTAAGGGTGAAGTGGTTTGGGGCAAGGTGGCTTTTGGGGCGAAGTGGTGCAGGGCGAAATGGTTTTGGGGCGAAGTTAATTTTCGTCTCATGAGACGAACATTAATTGTTTTACTCATTTCTCAAAAACTATAGCACTTTAGACAAAACCATTTCAGGGGAAGTTTACTACCGTCATCATGTTTATATTGTGCAAGTTATGTGTAAATCTGTGAACATTTCTGATTGTCGAGATTACTAATGATGTGTTCTAACTTTAACCAATTAATATTTTTTGTTGTTGACGACCAAAGTTGCTCATTTATTGAATCTGTTATACTTCAGAAAAACTATTCTTGTTATGGTCGCCAAAACAGGCCTCGAGTCTCAATTTTATCAATTTGAGAAGCCTATATATAATCGTTTTTATTATATCATTTTATTGTATTCTTTCTTTGCATTTTAGTTTTCCCCCCACCCCCTCTTTTCCTGCAAACGAGTGAACTGAAATGAATTTTAAACAATCGTTTCCTGTTTCAACAAAATCGACACGTGGTATGTCACGTGAGGCACATGTCAGCACGCCAGTGGTTAGTTCCTTTTTCTAAATTCAGAGACTATTTCGTGTACTATTAAAACACAAAAACTGACAGTGTCTCTGCCCTCTGCTTTGTTTAATGAGAACCCGATAATTTAATTGTAACTGACATATAACAGCAGTCGGGAGCGTGGTTAACCACCACGCCCACACAAAGCCCATACAGGATGCTAATTTTGTAGCTGATCATTTTGCTTTCGCCAAGCAAGTTGGTGAAAACTTCTTTGCCGTTCCTCAACCGTGGCTAAAGAAGAGAACAGGTTCGACATCCCTTTCATCTTCTAGTGACTCGACAAGACACAGACAAGAACATCATTCAAAATGGTAAGAAATATATGCTAGTGTTTTCAAAATTGCGGGAACGCGCCCGCAAAGTGATCGGTTTGGTAGAAGTTAAATGAATTTTTTTACAAAAAGGAAGCAGTGTCTCCCATTAGTCAAAGTATCTCTTTTTCACATGTTGATCGGTTTGATTTTAATCTATAAAAAATTGCAGGACAAAATTGCGAGGGCTTGCATTTACATATTACGGTGCGATTGTTCGCATGGATGGTTTAACACGTCGCGGTTGGATCGCTAAAAATGGAGGAACTTGCAAACATCCGGATCAAAAATACTCGATAATTTTGATGATTGCTTTCTCTATTTTACCTTAGTGCCACATTTGGTGAACCGTTGCAGTTTGTTGTACCCACGCATGGAATCAGCTTGCGTGACTTGTTTTCCAGAACAAAATACTTGTACATATATTGTACTCTTTTAAAGAAAAACAACTTGAAACGCGTAGAAATATCATACTGACATTTGTTTACTATTCTCTTGTATTTATTAGGCTTGTGTATGTTGCAAGTTCAATGGTGATCCTCTGCCATTTTGTAAAATGATACCGTTACAGTAGATCCATGGTGTAATGTTTCTATCTTTCGGTTAATTTCCCTTGCTTAGACCTAGGTCTATAATTTCACAAATTATCCATATAATGTTGCAATTGGATTTTTCATAATTATGCTGCACGATTTGTGACAGGGGGTACCCCCTTCCACTGTTCCCCATTGTTTCTCATCGTTTCTAAAGGAATTCCTTTCGGGTTTTAGGGGGTGTTGGTACGTTAACTAAAGGGAAGAATGTGTTGAAGTATAGGGTAGTAGAAGAGAGAGTCCTTTATCATGCAAGGTATAAACAAAATTTCCACCGCTGCATGTCATTCAAAGCTGTATATCTTCGGCAAATTGGAAAAATCATTCCTTTTTTTGTACTTCGTGGCAGTTTATTATGGTGATCCGTTATTGTTTTATAGGCAAATGGAAAAGCCTTTTACAAAATTAAATGCCACTTTTACCCACTGTCATTTTACACACTGTTTCCTGCCCAGTGATATGCCATCTGTTTCCAGTCATTTCCGAGTGTATGGCCTCGGTTAGTGCTTCCTTTAGATAGCAGTGCGCGGATCGAGAGAGGAAATGAAACAATAACGCAGAATATGGTCGAGTTACATTTTTAGTGGAGTGTTTTGTATACCGACCACTGATCTCTTTATATTTACACACGACTGGTTGAACAGCAAATGGCTATACGTGAAATGAAGCCGCGCGTCTGCCATCTTGGTCAAGACCGGTCGCAGGCCACAAGATTAATACATCTATTATGCATATATTCTGGTGTAACTAGTCTAGGCTAGGCGTTAATTGTTTTACTTGAGCAAGTTGGCGAACGGTTGGTTCACTCGGATCATGGAGCCGCATACCATTCCATATATCAATGAAACTTGCGAGATGAAAGGGAAATACATACAAGAAACAAAAGACATTGTTCTGAACAAGTGGAACTCGTACATTATTTTTATACCAAAACAAAGGGGGAAAAGGAATTTGACCCGCAAAAAATCGAAAACGAACTCCACAAAAAAATGCAGGCTTATGGGCGCCGCCATTTTGTCAGGAAATTGGGCAAAGAATGACGTTTTCGCGGACAACTCGGTACACTCCTTTTGCAGTACTATCGGAGCTCTGAAAGTGCCATCCTAATTGTTGAGATCCCGAGGTAGTTTATAGCAGATGACGACATATTTAGTGCAAGATGTCCTCATCCCGTGATAATTATCTCAGGAAGATCATATCCAGAATGTAGTATGACGACATTATGCACGTCATTCTTTGCCCAGTTTCCGGACAAAATGGCGGCGCCCATAAGCCATTCTTTGTGAAGTTCGTATCCGATTTTCTGTGGGTCAAATTCCTTATTTGTATAAAAATAATGAAAGAATTTAGAAATTTATCGTGGCTTCGGACCTTGTGTGCAAAACATATGAGACGGGCTGAAATCTGTTTCCTCACAAAAGCTTAAATTTTTCATACTCGAAATTCCCCTTCCCTCCAACCCCCCCCCCCCCCCCCCACCCCCCCCCCCCCCCCCCCCCCCCCCACCCCCCCCCCCCCCCCCCCCCCCCCACCACCTCACCTCCCCACCTCCAACCCCCATCAAATCTGCACATCCCAATGTTAGATGAGTCATTTTAAAGAGAACAATTTCTAATCAACTTAATAAAAAGAATGTACGAGTTACACTTGTTCATCACAATGTCTTTTGTTTTTGTCGAGCATGCGCATATTTCACTTTTGGCGGTTGACCTTATGCAAAGGTCAATCGGAAATAGCCCGACCAAAAAGTAACGGTTTAGCATCCACGGGTCGATTCTCATTCATACCATGCCTTCCACACTCGTCCGCAGGTGAGGGCTGACTAATCGAACTCACCAATAAATTGGTACAATGTATACCCGACCAAGTGTGGAAGTTTCGTGAACTTCCCCCAAAACTAGAGTAAAATAAGTAGAAAGATATTTTCATGACGATCGATTTATTTAGCAGTCGGTGCCACTCACGAAAAGACGAGTTGCTGATGCATCAAATTAATACAGTAGATTCAATTGTCAATTGGCATGGCAGAGCTCGGTTTTTGAACAGTACACTCCTACTTGTTGTTTCCTTTGTTGACAAAACATAACAGTAGATCACACTGTATTTGGAATTGTAACAAAATTACAATCGATCTGCTGTTCTTCAAGGGATGATTGTTTCATCTGGCATCCTTGCAGCAAATTTTAGGAGCTCCAAGAGGTCGGAAACTGTGCATATAAGAATCGATACTAAAAACACATTAAAAGTATCTATTAATATAATCGAATACAGCGCAGAATGATTGACCAAGATGGTCAGATAACCGAACTTCGTATCCTGTCGATAACAAGGGACGCTTTTTTTTCTGGCAAAGACCCTAAAACTTGCACAAGGATGAATTAACATGAGACTCCCCCCCCCCCCCCCCCCCCCCCCCCCCCCCCCCCCCCCCCCCCTCCATGGATTTACACGTATGTAAATAATCCGCGCCGTCAATGTTTCGGGTCCATTGCAGAGACTTCGTTCTCAAAAGAGGGGAACATTCATCGGTGTGAACGCTCTTACCGATGTTTATGCAGCTCATTATGTAACGTACGTAGAAGGCTCTGCATCAACGCTATAGGCCAAGCTTTAAAAAAAAGACTATTATTAACAATTTAAAACTAGGACCAGGTTTAAACACTGTTCACTGTCTCAAACACACAGCGTGAAGTCATCTCTGTACACATCGGCCAGGCCGGAGTCCAGATGGGCAATGCCTGCTGGGAGCTGTACTGCTTGGAGCACGGCATCCAGCCTGATGGTCAGATGCCCAGTGACACCAGCGTCGGGGGCGAGTCGGATCCCTTCAACACGTTCTTCAGTGAGACGCAAGCTGGCAAGCACGTCCCCAGGGCTGTCTTCGTTGATCTGGAACCCAGTGTTCTCGGTATGTATGATTGTAGACGGTTGGCCGATGCGTAGGTCATTTTGGACCTGCGATGGCCTTGCGACGGCCTAAGCTTGCAACTGCATTGTAGTCGTCACTTGCTTTGTAGTCGTCACTAGCAGTGAAGAGGTTTTAAATAAATAATCGGACAACCAGCGTTTAACAGGACTCGCGCTTATGTCAACACACATGCCTATGGATATCTATAAGTAGACACAATGGGACAAGTTGTGTCAGCCAGCCCCCTCCAACGACAAATCCTGGGTGCGCCACTGCGATCCGGTCATTTGGGCTTGCGATGGGCTTGCGACGGCCTTGCGACGTCATTAGGTCGTCCCTGGGCAGTCCCCGGGCACTCCCCGGGCCGTCATTGAGCTGTCTCCGGGCCGTTCCTGGGCCGTCTTAGGGCAGTTGTATTGGGCCGACATTGGGCCGTCCCCGGGCCGGCATTGGGCCGTCCCCGAGCCGTCATTTACTCGTCATTAGGTCTATCACCTTTGCCCTAAGTTAAAAACTAAAACCTTTTATCACTGCCAGACGAGATCAAGCAGGGACCCTACCGCCAGCTCTTCCACCCCGAGCAGATGATTCACGGCAAGGAGGACGCCGCCAACAACTACGCTAGGGGCCACTACACCGTGGGCAAGGAGCACATCGACTCCGTTCTTGACTGTGTTGGGAAATTGGTGAGAACATTAAAATAGGTTGTAATGAGGCTGGTAACTTGACCAAGATTCCATAATCACAGATATTTCAACCAATCAAAGACGAGTTAAATCCATTAGTTAAATCCATGGCTAAGATGGTGGGTGCACATTTAAGCCCCGGTGTATGCTCGACTCGGATTACCTTCCAGGGCACACCCAGACTGTATGGCAGGCCGTATGGTTTATGTATAAAACAAATGGCATTCATTCCTGGGTTTTACTCCAGGAAATCAATCGTCCTGTCATTGTTCAAAATAAAAGATCTCTGATAGACACTTTGATTAAAGGATTGTGCTCACCCAACATGATTATTTCGCCCAATCCTCATGTTCTGTTGAAAACAGTGCAGTTTTGCTCAGTGCAGCGCAGAAGTGATAAATATTTTTTTCCCGCTCGTTCTTATTGATGCAGTCTGAGCGATGCTCGGGTCTCCAAGGCTTCCTCATCTTCCACAGCTTCGGTGGAGGCACCGGCTCTGGCTTCACCGCTCTTCTGATGGAGCGTCTCTCCGTCGATTACGGCAAGAAGTCCAAGCTGGAGTTCGCTATCTACCCGGCTCCTCAGATCTCCACAGCCGTGGTAGAGCCCTACAACTCGATCCTGACCACCCACACCACCTTGGAGCACACCGACTGCGCCTTCATGGTCGACAACGAAGCCATCTACGACATCTGTCGTCGCAACCTCGACATCGATCATCCGTCCTACGCTAACCTCAACCGCCTGATCAGTCAGATCGTCTCCTCCATTACCGCCTCGCTGCGGTTTGATGGCGCTCTCAACGTAGACCTGACCGAGTTCCAGACCAATCTAGTGCCCTATCCGAGGATCCATTTCCCTCTAGTAACCTACGCGCCAATCATTTCTGCCGAGAAGGCACACCATGAGCAAATGTCGGTCGGTGACATCACTAACGCCTGCTTCGAGCCAGCCAACCAGATGGTGAAGTGCGATCCCCGTCATGGCAAGTACATGGCCTGCTGCTTGCTCTACCGTGGAGACGTCGTCCCAAAAGACGTCAACACCGCCATTGCAAACATCAAGACCAGGCGCTCGATCCAGTTCGTGGACTGGTGTCCAACTGGCTTCAAGGTGGGCATCAACTACCAGCCGCCTACCGCCGTGCCTGGTGGTGATCTGGCCAAGGTGCAGCGTGCCGTTTGCATGCTGAGCAACACCACGGCCATCGCCGAGGCCTGGGCTCGTCTGGATCACAAGTTTGATCTGATGTACGCCAAGCGCGCCTTCGTGCACTGGTACGTGGGAGAGGGTATGGAGGAAGGTGAGTTTACCGAAGCTCGCGAGGATTTGGCAGCCCTGGAGAAGGATTACGAAGAGGTCGGTACGGAATCTGAAGAAGGAGGCGATGAAGATTATGGTGACGAAGAGTACTAAAATGTAGACCATTTTCAAGAATACGTGAAAATGTTCGATTTGGACCAATGATTTTACAGATTACTGCTCACACTTTTTAAATGGCGTTCATGTTTGCAAACAAAAGCTCAATGACAGGCACAGAGGACCACGTGGTTCATTTGTGCCCCTGGCCTGGCCGCTTGTAGATGACGTCATAATGACGTCATGTATGCATCAATCAATTTAAAATGAAGGGCATAACTTTTTTAATAGGCATGATATTTTAAACACCGTTAGTAACTAACTTTTTACGTGCATAAGATATAAATATAATTTTAATCTTGTTAGTTATTTTTAAAAACCAATCGTTTAGATTTACACCATTAACGATAATGAATAAGTAGAAACATAATGGAAAGATGAATTTATAAACACGAGAAAATTGCAGTGCCTCGACTGGGATTCGAACCCAGGTCCTTGGCTAACATGGCCAATTGCTCTATACCAACTGAGCTATCTGGGCATCCCGCCGAAGCACCACAACAATCTCGTGTGTGTCTCTCTTTTTCCAATAACGCAGTGGTTGCCTACGGTGAAGAGAGTCTTACCTCCGGTGGGATGCCCATGTAATCGAAGGACCTGGGTTCGAATCCCAATCGGGGCACTGCAATTTTCTCGTGTTTCTAAATTCATCTTTCAATTATCAATCCTGTCATTATTTATACCTTCAGAAACATAATGGTAAAATGTACACTAATTTTTAGCTTTAAAATTACCAAACATATTTTTCCTTACCACATACCAAACTTTCGTATGGACACACTTTTCCTTTTTCAACAACTCTACTTAATCATTAAATAGAAGCCCAACAATTAGTAATATAATTAATAAAATTAACGAACTAATATAATTCTTATAATTCTTATACCACCATTTTTAAGTAAATACTACATTAAATAAATGCTACAAAATATAATGCATTAATAATGTTAATATCTGTTAATTCTTAAAATTCTAAATAGGTTTCGAATGATAACCTTTATTTTTGTTCTAATTAAACTAGCAACCGATCCACCAAACAAATAAAATATCCGCAATTATATATTTTAGTATGTACAATCCTTCATGGCTATACTATATAGTAATCATTAATATTCAGATCAATGAACCAATCAGAGGTGACAAAAAACCGTGCCTATGCGCAGTGCGTTGAAAACAATAGGACTAGTCATGCATGAAAAGACGCGTGCTCGGGGTGCACCCAAGTAAATAGGCAGAGATCTGTGCGCCGAGCTCATGAATATTTTGTATGCCCTCAAATTCTTCTTTATTAGGGAGAGTTGCGAGCTGAACGAGTGTGGTCTTGTGTAGAATATGACTATCGTCGCGATGTTGGGTATTTTTTCTTCCAACTATAAACATTTTAGACACTGTAGCTCCTAAAAGTGGCCCAATTTTGCCCAGTAGCGTATGTGCCTTTGTTCCAAAATGGATGCAGGTCTGATTAGCAAGTTTCACAGTGTAGGGTTAGTTTTGTTTCAAGTGGAAATTAGGGAATAAAAGTGACGGTTTACCCCCATAAAATTGAACAGAATTAAAAAGATAAGACATCGGTGAGTATTCTGGTTGTTGTCCTGAGAAGCTGAGAGAGTTGTGAGTATTTTTTAATGATTTTTAAAAATTTGGCATTAAGCATTGGTTCCTATGGGAGCCCTATTTACTGGTGTGCAACCCTCGGCATCTGAAATTTGTCAATGGCGGCGCGGCGCACACGTTCCACTTTGTCCGCCGCGAGAGGGCGCTCTTTTCTGACTCCACTCTCCACACACGTTTACCCTAATAAGGAAAAAATCCCGGCTCGTTCATTACGTGCAGTCAAGGAATTCAAATTAATTGCTTTTAGAAAGCAGTACGACTGATAACAACCATTAATCCCAATGGATCTGTAGGGCTATACGTCTACTTGGCTATCAATAAACTGTGGCGCATGCGGTCCTTGAAAAGCGGCCTCCGCTCATCCATTCTGTTTTTCGACCCTTCGAAGAGGAATACCATTGCCAGCGTGTCAGCTAAATTAAGTGAGGTCAGCTGCTAGGCCTAACCATAGAATTAAACGTGATTCAATCTTTTGGTAGTTTTTGGTAGGTCTAGTGGATTAAACTCTTGCAATCCCATCATGTTTTTTTTCTTCTCTTTTCGTCGTACCCTTTTGAAAAAGTAAATATAGGCCTATGTACAAAGGTCCAAAAACAATCCTCCGTTCATTCTTGAGCAATAAAATGAGATAAATTTAAATGGAGATAATTATTAAACCAGAAATCGGACGTATAACACAAGGCGGTCGTATACGCAATTCGAGCGCAAATACATTAACAAAAAATTGGCTTTGCGCCAAAAGTTACATAATGAATTGTGTAGTTTGAACCGCCATTGCAACGCACTACGTAAACAAGCCGCACCGTGCGAGACAGACGCTGAAGCGTCTGTCGGGTGAATTTCGCGACTGGAGTTGAGACTAGCTACGAGTTTTGGGTATAAAATTTTTGTCCCCGAAACTGGACATAATCACCTTTAATTTTGATGTGGAGACCCAACAAGCGCAGCCTTGGAAATCTCCATGTGGCGATTTAATCTACGTCTTGGAAACATATTAAACACCTTCCCCAAATTAGTGACTTGCCGCTCAATTTAATAATGATGGGCGAGAAAAAAAAATACTTGGACAAATATTATAAGCAGTTTTTAATCTGGACACAATACACCTTTAATGTTGATGTGGAGACCTCAGCGCAGCCCTGAAAATCTCCATGTGGCTTTTTGAAGTCACGTCTTGAAAACATATTAAACACCTTCACAAAATTAGTGTCTTGCCGCTCCATTTAATAATGGGCAAGGAAAAATACTTGGACAAAATTATTAGCAGTTTCGGCCTCTGGTGTCATAGCCTGCTAGGTTCATACTTCTCCGCCGAACTCACTCGCCGCATACTCGCCGAGTGTAGTCGCCGCAGAGTTTTCACGCGATCATAAAAATCCGCTTTGCGCATAGTAGTCGCCGAGGTATAAACGGGCTCTATGCGGCGCACTTTGTATGCGCGTTTTAATTCAGAGCGCGCGCATAGAAACGGGTGAAACGAGTATGAATTGGGCTTAGTCATGAATAATTCAGTGTATTGCAACAGTAAAATGTCATGAGGAAAATTAGAAATGACCAGAGACACCGGGGAACCCCCTTGCTCTTCACGAAAGAATGCTCTGGGATCTTTAAAGTGTGTTACCCAAGACACTGGACCAACGGCTTTACATCCCTTCCGAAGGATGGGCAAGTGTGTTTAAGTGCCTTGCTCAAGGGCACAGGTACCCCAGCCGGGTATCGAACCTGCAACCCCAAGATTTCACCAGAGTCTTGCGAGTCAGTGACCCAAACCACTCTACAACGATACCCCTAAGACGACATTCATTTTCCGCTTAGAAAAAATAGTTCCAGTGTTTTTGTCTCGCCCGTTTTGCAAATGCAGCACGATATGTAAAATCCAAGGAATTTTAAAGGAATTTCTTTCAGGTTTATAGGGGGTGTGTTAACAAAACGGAAGAGCGTGTTGAGGTGAATGGGCAGGAGGATAGTACCTTTGTTGTGCTGGGTATAGTATAAAATGTTTTTTTAAGAAAGTTATTTTTGTATGAAAGTCTCTGTTATTTATTTATTTTTTTAACGAGTGCACCAGGGCAAAATGATGGCGACCGGGTCTAAAACGAAGATTTATTCTGGAGCAATAGCAGGAAATCACAATTATGACTGGAATTTCCTGACCTAAAATATTGTCTTATAAAAACGGAAGCCGCCATTTATCCAACACGACATTGACAAATATGATAGCACGAAAATGTATTTGCTTTCCAAAATTGCGTTACCAGCCAAAATCGTATGTAATGTGTATTACAACTGACTGGTATTCTGTTGCTAAAAACAAGTTGACTGCGGTGGCCTAATTTTGCAGAGTTTTTTGTGCTCGGCAAATGTTTGTGCTCGGAAAATGTTTGTGCTAGGCAAACGTTTTGATGAGGCAAATTTTTTTGTTAGGCACATGTATGTGCTAGGCAAATTTTTGTGCTAATCGGATCTTTGTGCTAAACAGCTTTATGAAGTGGGCTCCTTGTTGCAATTTTACATATGTTGAATCGTTAACCGTGCGTTTGTAATGAACGCTCAAGTCAACTATAGTCGACGTGTAGCACTATCGCCATGTGTGACGTCACACATGGGTTCCCTATACTGACGAGACGTAGACGTGATGACGTCATTGGGAGCATGCGCATTCCAGGCTCTCTGCATCTATAAGAAGCTAGAATTACAATGAGATGCGGCAGTACATGCTCGACCTCTTCCATCGTCTCACTGAGGTTGGTGTCTTAGGACCAGTTTCTCGAGGAGCAACATCTTCAAGAAGTTAACTTGGAATCAAGGAATCTCTAAGCTAGACATACGTAAAAATGGTGAGTTTTGTTTGAGCATGTCTGAGTTGTTTTTGACAGATGTATTCATGTTTTCAATCCAATTTTTTTAAGGGCGTATTTCAATTGTTACTTAAGTCATCGTTAAAGACGGATTCCATGATTGGAAAACTTTTAAAAACAGGAACAGCAGCATTACATAACTAAAGAATAATGTTGATAAACTGCCTTGTAGAAATTTCAGCCACATAGATGCAGTAATACTTCAGAAAACCTGAAAAATCCATGCATGTTTTTGTGTTGAATGAATGGTAAAAAAGATTCGTGGAATAAGAGTGTAACATATCTAAGAAAGAATGTTGGTAAACTAGCCTGAAGAAATGTTAGCTACTTAGATGCATCGATGCTTCAAAAACCTTGAAAATCTATATATGGATTTTGTGTACAAGTGAATAGTAAAACAAAGTCCCGTACACTAGAAAACAACCTTTGGTTGTCAATTTCCAGCATGAAATACCATTTTGGACGGAAATAAATTCATGTGGTGTTTGTTACCATTGCTATCAACACTTTGAGTAAGGTTTTTCTTGTCAACTCATAAAAAAAATTTGGTCATTGCAAATGATAAAATAAGTAACAATCTGAAATTTTGTTTTGCTTTTGGAAGAGGGGGATTTCCGCCCCCAGATGAACGGGAAATTTGACCGGGATTAATCGATGCTTTCATTGAAATATTGTCGAGTCGAGATGACTACACATAACGCAGTGTTTTCAAAACTATAATACGCATTTTTGTTAGATTTCCCGTGCGTTCTATAAGCGGAACTAAAAACTACACATGACGAATAAATGAAACGATAGTCCACACGGTAACAAATAAAAGAATTGTGTGCACGTTGGCTCACTACACATGTATTTCTGTTAGTCATAGAATCGTACTAAGGGACTTGTCAACATTCATCATAACATGGTATTTCCACCAAAAGCCTGACTTTGCTAAAACATTATTTATACCAAATTTAAAGGGTATTTTTTCAATGACCAAAAATTGTTTTTCAGTTTTGATATCAACGGTGCACAAACACCACGTGGATTTAGTTTAAATTTTACTTTTCACTAGGAAATTATCAATTAAAAATAGTTGTTAAACAATCGATTCATTCTTGAATACTAATTAACTGAATGTTAATTTGGGAAAATCTTTTTGGCCTTTTTAAAAATACATTTTCTACCATGTAGTAGGCCTATGCCTTTTCTATACATAAACATTTCGATTTGGCAACATTTTTGCAGTACTACATTTAATTTAATTTAGTTTCATAATTTAATATTATATGTCAGGAATTCGGAGCAGTAAATTGGACTTTTATATTTGAGTAAATTGTTCTAAATGGCAGGAATTTCAAGTATTTCACCCCAGTCGCGCGTAAGCATGTTTCAAGCCAACAAACGAAATGAAATCATAAACACTTTGTGGAGATTTATTTATAATTTCTAAACAAGGGAAACTACGCCGGGTTGATTTTGTTTCTTCTTGGAGGTGGGGGGTGTATACTCATTAGCATAAATAATTCTTAACATCGTGTCTTTTAACATTGACTCGTGTCGCGAACGCCCTGACATGACCCGAAGGTATGTGGGATTTCAACAATGGGGCGATGCGTAAGTGTGAATTTATTGCCTCGCGTAGGCACCAACATTTTCACCAAATTTGGAGTGGAACGTTTCACATACACAGTGCGATCGGCGGGAATTCTCAACGGGCTTTAGGGGCTTGTCCGGCTGTCGAAATAAGTTATTGGGTATTCTTGTCATATATTGGTACATGTACTTTTATTTCCGTGTTTTACCCAATGACTACATAAATAATTGATTGCCCTTATTTGGGAAATATTGACAGCATTCGTTTTCCCGGAAGTTGTTTAAGTTTACGGAAGTTAAAGGCTACTTTTTTTCACATGATTTATTTGTTTTGTTTTACGAAATCCAGGAACAGCATTACATAAGGGTAATTCCCAAAATTAGGGGTCCAAAAGTGCGACATGCTTTTAAAGATTTTCAAGCGTGTTTAGTGATTGAAAGTGGTTTTCCAGTAGAAAATATTTATTTTTATTTAAATTTAATGTTTTTGCGTAGATAAGACACCAAGGTAATGCAAACTCATTCTACAGCTAATTTTTATTGGCGTAGGTAACCCGGGACACCAAACTCCTAATTCAATATAATGGAACAAATTATGAGCCTTTATGGTCTTTTGTTTCAAATATTTGTCAGTAATCACAGAACACAATATTCAAGAAATTGGTGCTGTCCCCTGTAATCACAGGCCACAGTCTATTACTGAGAATCTGTGATCATGAGTGGTGATTTTTGATGCATAGGGTGTCGTACATAACTGGGACACCAAACGTTTTGGACCCCTAATTTTGGGAATTACCCACAACTGAAGAAGAATGCTGATAAACTGCATGCAGTAATACTTCACAAAATCTTTAAAAATCATGCATAGTTTTTGCGTTGAGTGAATGGTAAAAAAAATCGTTTGCAACCTTCAGTTGGCAATTTCTCCCACAAATTATTGGTATCAATTTAAATGCCAAAAAAAAATCATGCGGTGTTTGTTACCATTTTGTAGTTTCAACGTTTTTAGTCGGGTTTTTCACGTCAACTCGAGAAGTAAAATTTCGGACTCTTGCAAATGATGTAACGGGGCTTTAAAAAATAATAATTTCGATTATTTTTATCGAAAGTGATACCGTGTGTGTAACTGATCCCTTATAGTCGGTATCCCAGAGGTCACGTGACTCCTTAATCTTGGTCTGGAAGAGCGATTAGAAAGATAATCTGTTCATTTGTCTAGATTATGATGGCCTCGGGCCATGTTATCTGTTACACGTTCATTTCAACGCATCAGACTTTTCTTATAGTAACTTAAAGGCCCAATACATCGTTTGCAGTTACCCAAAATTTCACTTCACGAGTTGACAAGAAAACTCGACTAAAAGTGTTGATAGCAATGGTAACAAACACCGCATGATTTTTTTTTTCCCGTGTAAAATAGTACCTTTTGTGGGAGAATTTGCCAATTGAAGGTGCTTGAAAAAAAATAATGATTTGTTTTTAAATATTTTTTTTATTCATTCAACACAAAAACCATGCGTGGATTTTCAAGTATAACTGCATCTATGTGGCTGAAATTTCTACAAGGCAGTTTATCAACATTATTCTTTAGTTATGCGATATGCTGTTGTTCCTGTTTTTAAATGTTTTCCAATCATGTAATATGTCTTTAACGATCTCTCGAATGTTGTCTTACAAATTGTGCCCAACATTAAGGAACACATCACCATACGCTAACATCGTCAACATCTCTTATATACGGTATACGCCCCACAGCGACATAGGCCGCCGGTGATTAGCCGTTTCGGGGTTTCTCAAAGAAAGGGAATTTTGGAGTTCGCTCCTTCATCGGCCGTAACTTAAATGCCATCTGGCGACGGAATTTGATGAAGATGGATCGGCCACGTCAGCTAATAACAGCTGGTCCGCAATAAAATATTAGGAAAATGTAACAGTATTTCATCAACAATCGATTGACAGTTTTTTTTCCAATTTGAATTAAAGGACTAAATAGGCCTAATTGCAAAAAAAATCTGACGACCAGCAATCATTATGGTGAAAAGATTAAAGTAAATTTGATGGACCTTCTAAACCTGATTAAATATACAAAAAAAGGAATAACTCCAATACATGTGTGTATATATAGGACTTCGTAGACTAAGGGGAATGATATAACGTTATCCGAAGCAAAACGTGAATATGTTCAACTGCCAATGCATAGTTCCGAGTTTGCCTAGTTAGCCCCGCCCCCTTGGATATTGTTGCTATGGCTCACACGCTATCGTCAAAATGGCGACACACAACGCACAAAGCAATGGGACTTTCAACGGAAAGCAGAGATTCATTGGAGAAAACTCAAAGGTATTCATGATTCAGGGTCGACATTTATCTTAGAACACACCGAGTAAAGGACCAGTAATACAGGGATGTCATATCATGACATACGTGCTTTCGTACCTTTTGAACAACGAAACGACCGGCCTTGAAACCAAAAATTCACCCGCATGATCGCATACAACACTGTACAAATTGTACGGGGCAGAACATCGCGTGATGCATGTTGTTGTGAGACAGTGCACTTTGGACTATGTGGGTGGTGTCTGCTAGCTCTGTTGTGATTGGTCGGTGGGTTCGGTTGATTGACAGGTCGGAACTATGCGTTACACTTCTCCCTGTAGCATAATCTTGTTACATTAGGAAGAATTAGTGGCGAACGTGTATAGAATTTTCCCTAAATGGAATACTCTGTGTGTATATCGTCACAACGTTGGTCTTTTGGCGTTATAAGTTGCGCCTTTAAAGATGCAGACAAAATTCTTGCAATAAAGGTCGATAGCTCTATATGATTTGTTGACTCTACTGACTGCACTGATGATAGTAGAATTTGTGTCTGAAAATGCAATGGTAAGATCTTAAAGGGGCGCGCGTGGGTATGGGTGTACAGACTGTTTTGACACCGCGGCCCGACATTTTTATTTGACTGCGTGACTTTATCCAAACGCGCTGCCTGAAAATCTTAAATCGGCCAACATGACGTTGGCTTAGCGAATGTTGAAGTGACGTCACATAAATGAGTAGTTGTAGGTACTTTATACCCAACATTTTCTCTCTCCATCCAGTGGCCTGTTTTTGTAGCCATAACCACAAACCTGTTTCGGACGTAACTGCAAATTTAACCAATGGTCGGCTCCACTTTGGTTACCGAAACCGGCGTTCATTGGTTGAACCAGTATTTCCGTCAAAAACATGTTTCTGGTTGTGATCCCGAAAACAGTTCTCAGGTAGGCTATATAAATGGGTACCAGCGAACTTTTTTGGGGAAACCTAACTGTTGGTGGTAAATCTTCGAGGGACTGGTATCCTATTCAAACGGAGTAGGGATGCTCCTTGTTAGGCCTAAATTCTTGCCAAGAAAATCGGGAATGGGTATTGGCCGTATGTTAAATAGTGAAGTTACGCTTTGCTTACATGTGCACGTATAAGAGCGTGCAGTTGGACCCACCGGTTCTTTTAGCTCCACAAAAGGTGGCGTCACGAGTAAAGCGGGCCTCTCACTGTGCGATTTTTGTCACGAATTTCCAAAGATTAGGTACGATTTGGTACGATAACCAGAGACTGTCCATAGACTCTATACACAATCGTACTAAATCGTACCTAATCGTTGGAAATTCGCTTAATTTGGCGTATTTTCACGCTCGCTTTTTATTGCTTCCTTATCAAGGATAATCACAACCTAAATTTCGTCCTTCTTGCTTTTGTCAAAATTTGTTGAAAGTTTCTCGAAATTTCTCTTTCCTCGTTTGTCTTCCAGCGTGAATGTATCTCAGTCCACGTGGGTCAAGCCGGCTGCCAGATGGGCAATGCCTGCTGGGAGCTGTACTGCTTGGAGCACGGCATCCAGCCTGATGGTCACGTCCCATCCGATAAGGTCGTCGGACCTCACGATGAAGCATTCAGCACCTTCTTCCTAGAGACCGGAGCAGGGAAACACATCCCACGGGCGGTTTTCGTCGACCTGGAGCCTACAGTTATAGGTAATTTTAGCCAGTATATAGCGAAAGAGTCCCGTCCAGTCCGTTGGTTCCCGTATGCCCGTTTCAAAAGTCGCGCTTCTATATGTCCAAATAAGTTAAATTTAGCGTGACAGAAACACGACGATTGAGACGCTGGGGCCGTCAAAAGTTGTCAACATTTTTCACAGTTCTACAGAGAGTAGTATTTTTCAAGACTCCCTCCTAGTGTTGTAGTACTCGAGTCCGACTCGAGTCACATTTTTCGTGACTCGGACTCTACTCGAGTCACATTGGAAAATGACTCGGACTCGGACTCGGACTCGGACTTGACCATGATGACTCGGACTCGAACATGGTGACTCGTGACTCGAGTCACATATTTCAAAAAAAGAAAAATATATATATAATCGCCCGCTTAATGCAGGATTCTTTAGCGTGTTTAGGGATAAGCACAGTACGACGCGTAAAATATGTACTCTACCTCCACCTGGCCGACGAGGAGCACACGAGCACGTCATCATTTCACACATTGAGGCTGCGTTCGGGCGTGCAGTTCTCGATACTACGGAGTAATGCGTGCGCATTGCACTTCACGCGAACGGCAAGTCCACAGTCCGCATGCGCGAATGGCCATCAGTCAAGATGGCCGCCTCTTGCCATGACTACACAAAAAAAGCCGTTCCACTGCTCACAAGAAATTGAAGGAAAATACAGACCGTAAGTCGTGAGAACCTTTGATACCGTGTAAAACAATATTTATCCAGTTGACACGGTGAGCAAATTCACCAAAATTCCCACCCATATTCCACCATCTTCGTACAAATCACAATGCACTTGTCAGGAGTAAGAGCACACTCCCCATTTGTTGGGGAGTAGCTAGAGCATACTCTCACTGACCCGAGTGTCGTTCACGCGCGCAGGAGTATGCTCGTGTTAACACGAGTACACGCCCGAACGCAGCCTGAGTGTACGAAACTATAGCACATTCAGTTTCATTTTGGTGACCAAGTGACTCGGACTCGGTCTCGGTCTCGAAGCTAATGACTCGGGGCTCGGACTCGGACTCGGACTCGATATATTGGTGACTCGACTACAACAACTGACATTTTGCAGCGCATGTAAAAACCTTCGCACCCTTATCCCCTCTTCCTGCTCTTTGTATAGAACCGTAAAATGTTGACGATTTTGAACGGTCCTTTGCCGAGGCTTAAACTCCTCGTAATTTCGTGTCAATTCCCGGAGTTTTTTCACAAAAAAGGACCTGGGATAGGGTGTTTGTGCATACGGGAACTAACGAAGCCCCTAAGATGATTCTAGGATGAAACGAACCCCCTGGGTCTTAATTCGAAAAACAAATTGTACAAAGACATCGTTAGTGATAGGGGAGCCTACTTGTAACATAACTCGTGATGAACAATCGTTTTGGCCTGAGGGTTGAATTCGAAGTGCTCCTCTCAATCACGCACCTTGGTGCACCATTCTGCTCATAATTCCTTTCCTGTATGACCACGATTCTTCACGACAACTTATTACTTATCCAAGCAGTACACGAGCTTTTCGAAAATAGGCCCAATATGAGACATAAAACACAATTTATTGTGAAAAACTAAAAGCGCAATTCACTGGCTTATAAAATAATGGGTGACCTCCATAACGTAATTGGGTCTCATTTCCTGCGACTAAATCGGCCTAAATTCTGCCATTAATATGAAATTGACATTTCTTTTTTGGATTCTTTTTCTGAATTGATGACATACTTAAATGTTGAGGAAAATAAACGTCTTGTTTTAATTTTCGATGCAATCACTCACGACAAACATATCGGAGAGCAAGACCACTAGAGGGGATTTTTAAACATTTTGTATACCTCTAAGGCCTGTCTACACGAACCAACATTATTTTGTTGCCCAACAAGGTCCAACATGTCTGACGATGTCGGCCGACAAAAGTTGGATGGTGTGGACGTCACTCCAGATAACGCCCAACAACATCCAACAAGTTGGGCCATGTTGGAACATGTTTCTATCGCCCGACTTTGTTGGAGCTTGTTAGAGAAATGGGCCAATAGCTGATTAGAACGCATGTCACGTGAACCAACTGCAGTCGATATATGCTGGAACATGTTGGTTCGCGGGGTCGAGCACGTCCATGTACCGCCGGCCCAACAAGTTCTAACTTCATGTTCAATCCTTGTTGGCCAACAAATGTTGGCTCTTGTAGACAGGCCTTTATACCAAATCTAATCCACGAAATAATAATAGTTCTTATATCGCGCATTCTACGTCTGTCAACTGTTAGGAACCGGCTAAACGCCCAGATATAGGCGATGCGCCTTCAGCAGCCAAGCTAGGAACACAGGGGAGAATCTTCTTCTCTTTGCGAACGAATGATCTGGGATCTTTTAAGTGAATTACACAACACACTGTACTTACGGCTTTACATGCCATCTGAAGGATGGAACAATTGGGGTTAAGCGCCTTGCTCAAGAGCGAAAATACCTCGAGTAGTATCACAACCTTTAGGGTGCTTCATGCAGTTTGCGGTTGAGCGACTTAAATCGCTTGGCTGTGGTACTCCCATTCTTCCCTGGAATAAATGAGGCATTTCAAGCAGTATGTTGGTGCTTTAGAAGCTCTTTCATGTGGTAAATTGTGGACATTTTGTGACTGTGGAGACTATTGGGTATGTTTCAAGAGTCATCCACGTAACCCTAATATTTGCAAGGGGTCTGATATCTATGAGAACATTTCAACTAAAGTAGGAGTTTGAGGAAGGCACTCTTATTTTTTTCTAGATGAGATTCGAACCGGCACCTACCGCCAGCTCTTCCACCCTGAGCAGCTGATCACGGGCAAGGAAGACGCCGCCAACAACTACGCTAGGGGCCACTACACCGTGGGCAAGGAACTTATCGATTCGGTTTTGGATCGAATCAGGAAAACGGTGAGCATGTAAATGGCAGTACACTAGAAGGTTTTATAAAATGCCACTTTTCGGCACTAAGATTTTTGAACATTCGTTCGTGAGAAGGTCCATGATTTTGCCTTTCTCTTTAACAGGCTGACCAATGCACGGGTCTCCAAGGCTTCCTAATCTTCCACAGCTTCGGTGGAGGCACCGGCTCTGGCTTCACCGCTCTCCTGATGGAGCGTCTCTCCGTCGATTACGGCAAGAAGTCCAAGCTGGAGTTCGCTATCTACCCGGCTCCCCAAGTCTCCACTGCGGTTGTGGAGCCTTATAATTCGGTGTTGACCACCCACACCACCCTGGAGCACTCTGACTGCGCCTTCATGGTAGACAACGAAGCCATCTACGACATCTGCCGTCGCAACCTCGACATCGAGCGTCCGACCTACACCAACTTGAATCGTCTGATTGGTCAGATTGTGTCCTCCATCACTGCCTCACTTCGCTTTGATGGCGCCCTCAACGTCGACTTGACCGAGTTCCAGACCAACTTGGTGCCCTACCCTCGCATCCACTTCCCCCTGGCCACCTATGCACCTGTCATCTCTGCCGAGAAGGCCTACCACGAGCAACTGACGGTTGCTGAGATCACCAACGCCTGCTTTGAGCCAGCCAACCAGATGGTGAAGTGCGATCCCCGTCATGGCAAGTACATGGCCTGCTGCTTGCTGTACCGCGGCGATGTCGTCCCCAAAGACGTCAACGCAGCTATCGCCACCATCAAGACCAAGCGCTCGATCCAATTCGTGGACTGGTGTCCAACTGGCTTCAAGGTGGGCATCAACTACCAGCCGCCTACCGTCGTGCCTGGTGGTGATCTGGCCAAGGTGCAGCGTGCCGTCTGCATGCTGAGCAACACCACGGCCATCGCCGAGGCCTGGGCTCGTCTGGATCACAAGTTCGATCTGATGTACGCTAAGCGCGCCTTTGTCCACTGGTACGTAGGAGAGGGTATGGAGGAGGGGGAGTTTTCAGAGGCTCGTGAGGATCTGGCTGCCTTGGAGAAGGATTACGAAGAGGTTGGCGTCGACTCTGTGGACCAAGGCGAATTAGAAGACAATGAAGAGTACTGATGCCCATCTCGCTGTACTCATGCTTGTAAAATGCATATCTGAAAGAGAAAAAAAAACCAAACCTTGTTTCTTGTGCAAATTAACCAGCAATTTTTAACTGCGTCATATTTCGTATGATTATTTATGGCGAAAACTTCGCTTATTTAACTTATCAGCTTAATACACATATACCAGTTTGCCTGTTCACTGTCCTGCCGAAGAAATACAATTGAGACAGCACGGGAATCAGTAAACATTTCACTTCAAATTTACTTATTTAAACAGCGAGCTAAGACATCGAATCTTACCAGTTGAAGCCTGGTACATGAGCGTTGTGTGCAAAGTCGAACAAAGAAGACATCACGCATTGTGCGATTATATCGCTCGCACTGACACTTCCAAATTATTTTGGGGTTTTACTAATGTGTTTTGCTACTGTCTGCTAACTTGTGACGATTTAATGTGTGCCGTTTTCATCGTGAATAAAGTAATTGTTGGTAAAACTTTTCAATGATGTAAAATGTGACGTCAGTCGTTCGTATCTCGGATCCACTGTGGCGTCCGCTATAGATCGGTCTCAAAGACCGAGTTCGGACGGTCTGTTATTGACACGGGTTAACTCGTTCTCCCGCCCGAACGACGCTGTTCACACAATCCGAAAACACTGTACTCGGAACAGGATCACACACCACTTATTAACCGAGAACAGGTTTTATAGCCGTGTGAAGAATCAAAGGCTGGATCCGAATTAGTGGCTTTGGCTGTGGCTGTGGCTGTTTCTATGCTGTTTCTATGTTGTTTCTAAGGACTGCCATTGTCCGCCCATAGCAACAGCACAGCAACAGCCAAAGCCACTTCGGATCCAGCCACAGTTGATCTCGCCAACCGGGACTACATGTATTTCCATATGGGCGCCGCCATGTTGACACCCGAAGCGTTCATCCAAAATGGCGGCGCCCACATTGGCATAACATGTTGAAAGTTTCCACTCTAGTTTTTTTAATTTGTACTCCGTCTTTTCATGTACTCTGTATAAAATAAACCATTATACTTGATATCGTATCATATCACTGGGTATATAAACAATTATGGCGCTGTTTAGAGAGCACTGTGCTTTTATTGAACAAACAGTCGTCGGGTATCACCGTATCACACCACTTTAAATCCGACAGAAGGGCTGCGTTCGGGCGTGCAGTTCTCGTTACTCGGGAGTAATGCGTGCGCATTGCACTCGGGTCACATCACGCGAACAGCAAGTCCGCAGTACGCGTGCGCGAATGGCAATCAGTGAAGATGGCCGTCTCTTGCCATCACTGCACAAAAAAATGCCGTTTCATTGCTCACAAGAAACTGAGGAAATACAGGCCGTAAGTCGTGAGAACCTTTGATGCCGTCTAAAACAAACCTTAGTGAGTTATTGTTTCAGTTATTGAGTTGACACGTTGGGCAAATTAACCAAAAATCCCACCCATATTCCACCATCTTCGTACAAATCACGTGACACTTGACATGAGTACGAGCACACTCCCCATTTGCTGGGGAGTAGCTAGAGCATACTCTCACTGACCCGAGTGTCGTTATTCTTGCCGTTCACGCGCGCAGGAGTATAACTCGTGTTAACACGAGTACACGCCCGAACGCAGCCAAAAAGAGTACTAAAGTGTGACGTCAGTTGCCAGGATATAATTGGGATTTCGCTGGTATTCTGAAACATCCATTGCTAAAGCATTTGGAAACAGTTCACTGGTTTTAGTGTAGACCCAGTAACATTGGCAACACACAAAGGGTGACGTTTTTCTTGTAGTACTCTTTGGCTCTGCTCGAGACAACGGGTATTATATAAGGTAAGTCCACGAACCATATGCAGCAGGATATGGCAGAGGGTATCCCCCTGCCATTGTTCCCCCATTGTGTCTCAAACATCCAAGGAATTCCTTTAAGTTTTTAGGGGTGGCGGAGGGGGGTGGGGTTGGTGCGTTAACAAAAGGGAAGAGTGTGTTGAGGTATAGGGGCATAGGGGGAGTCCCTTTGCCACATATCGTGCTTGGTATACCACGAACAGTCGGCCCTCTAAAACCCGCATCACCATTCGAAATATAACTTTCCCTACTGTTATTGTGAAATAAGATAATGTAGCATCGAGCATCCGATATGGTTTTTCGCTTAGCAGTTTCCTCAAGGAAGTGAAGTATTTACGCCATTTCCCCCCAAAAATCCCCTTTGAGATTTCCGAGAATGGGGGAATATTTGAAATTGGTAAATTGTGTTTGTGAATGGACGACCATGTTTTATGCATTCAAAAACGGATAAAATGTTTGTTTGTGTTTAATGAACGATTTAGTCTTCAAAACACTGGTGAACATTAACAAAATTGAGTCTCAACTTTACACGAACAGTGCCCTTCATTATTTTATCGTTACGGCGATGATAAACAGCGCCCTCTCTAGACACAATTATAGCTGACAAAAAGTCCGCGTTTCCACTGAAGTTTGTTTCGGTGGAAATAGGCCCTAATTTTTGGCAAATTTTGATTTTAAACGTGGCAATACACTGTCATTCTTCCAGATAAAAATAGGGAAATTTTCTTGGTAATATTCGTGACATTAGTTGAGAAATTTGAGTTCAAAAGTTGAAGCGTTTGTGTTTTTAAAATCAACAAATAATAATGAAACTAGTAAAGGAATGTAATATAATAAATTATACACAAACAATTACTCATTGTTTTTTACCTATGCTGAATGTCGAAACAAGTTGAAATTTCAAAACTGATATAATATCTCGTTTGAAAATTTCTGCTGATTTAGCTAAGTGAGCTATGATTCAATTCAGTATGACACCGTTTTTATACGATGTTATGTACTCTGGCCTCACGTGCCTGTGCCTGTGCGTGTACTGTACGGTTCGGCCTTGAAGAGCTGTGATTCATCCGCGTACTGTTATCAATTCTCGGTAAAGGCTGTAATTCTGTAATGCGCGTTGGTGGGCGGTTAAAATATTGCATTTCATGGACTCGGAGTCGCTTCATAAGCTCTGAAGTTATCTTTGGACTCAAAATTGCTCAACAAATGTGAATTATTACCGATTTTAAGTCTTACTGAGGGGACAAATAGCTTACGGTGGACAATATGGCGTGACACATACTGTGAGGTCCCGAGGTACTAAGTTGAATTGTGAAAGTTACAGTTTGATGTTGTAAGAATCTTTATTTTCAAAATTCGGGGGAAAAAGTAGTCATGGAAATAAAGCTTTTTAAAAGTGATAACGCAAATTCCAGTAGATCGTTGAACATGTGTAGTTTGAATAAATTTTAGTCATATTATTTCGCGAGAACTTTACAAAGTTCGACACTGTACTTGTACAAGATGTCTTACTGCGCATCGGAACAAGCCTACTATAAAAATCCAGTTTAAAAAAAATGAGCGCCAAATTTGTATAAACTAGAAATATTAAACTCCTGTATTTAGTTTTGACGTGGTATAACAACATTGAAAAAGGGTAAGTGTTCAGACTCGACCTTCGAGGCACCAGTTCAAAGTGGATTTACATATCACGTGACACGCCCAGAACTATTTTTTTTTCAAAATGGCGGCAGATGCACACTTTTTCGTGGCCATGGTGATGAAGATGTTATCCCGATATCCAGCTCATATTTCGTCGGATTGAAGCTAATGTTTCAAAATATGTTTAAAATGTGTTTAAAATATATTTGCAACATCTTGGAGTTTGTTAATTTTTTTCATCATTATTAGCCTTTAGTCAAGGCTGTCGTGGCGAGTTGTATATTCGCGCGCAGTCAGTTTTACCAACGCTTGAGGAAAGACTAGCACGCACGGACTGTCCGTGGCGAACTATACCATGCCACATATGAGACCAACGATATCGGCATATATATTTTGTAGCGTTCCTAAAAACGCTACAAGCACTACACAAAACACAAATACGTACGTGTAGTTCATGCCAAATTCGGTACAGGCGCTCGCTACACCCATACACTGTGTACAAACTTGAAAAGCCGGCCCAGCATACAGAGAAGTAAAACGCTACAGATCGCTACTCCATAAGACACCGTGCTTTATTTCGCTACACAAACTCGAAATCGCTACACCCATACACTGTGTACAAACTTGAAAAGCCGGCCCAGCATACAGAGAAGTAAAACGCTACAGATCGCTACTCCATAAGACACCGTGCTTTATTTCGCTACACAAACTCGATATCGCTACACCCATACACTGTGTACAAATTTGAAAAGCCGGCCCAGCATACAGAGAAGTAAAACGCTACAGATCGCTACTCCATAAGACACCGTGCTTTATTTCGCTACAAAAACTCGAAATCGCTACACCCATACACTGTGTACAAACTTGAGAAGCCGGCCCAGCATGCAGAGAAGTAAAACGCTACAGATCGCTACTCCATAAGACACCGTGCTTTATTTCGCTACAAAAACTCGAAATCGCTACACCCATACACTGTGTACAAACTTCAGAAGCCGGCCCAGCATGCAGAGAAGTAAAACGCTACAGATCGCTACTCCATAAGACACCGTGCTTTATTTCGCTACACAAACTCGAAATCGCTACACCCATACACTGTGTACAAATTTGAGAAGCCGGCCCAGCATGCAGAGAAGTAAAACGCTACAGATCGCTACTCCATAAGACACCGTGCTTTATTTCGCTACACAAACTCGAAATCGCTACACCCATACACTGTGTACAAACTTGAAAAGCCGGCCCAGCATGCAGAGAAGTAAAACGCTACAGATCGCTACTCCATAAGACACCGTGCTTTATTTCGCTACAAAAACTCGAAATCGCTACACCCATATACACTGTGTACAAACTTGAAAAGCCGGCCCAGCATATATACAGAGAAGTAAAAACGCTACAGATCGCTACTCCATAAGACACCGTGCTTTATTTCGCTACAAAAACTCGAAATCGCTACACCCATACACCGTGTACAAATTTGAAAAGCCGGCTCAGCATATATACAGAGAAGTAAAAACGCTACAGATCGCTACTCCATAAGACACCGTGCTTTATTTCGCTACAAAAACTCGAAATCGCTACACCCATACACTGTGTACAAACTTGAAAAGCCGGCCCAGCATACAGAGAAGTAAAAACGCTACAGATCGCTACTCCATAAGACACCGTGCTTTATTTCGCTACACAAACTCGAAATCGCTACACCCATACACTGTGTACAAACTTGAAAAGCCGGCCCAGCATACAGAGAAGTAAAAACGCTACAGATCGCTACTCCATAAGACACCGTGCTTTATTTCGCTACAAAAACTCGAAATCGCTACACCCATACACTGTGTACAAACTTCAGAAGCCGGCCCAGCATGCAGAGAAGTAAAACGCTACAGATCGCTACTCCATAAGACACCGTGCTTTATTTCGCTACACAAACTCGAAATCGCTACACCCATACACTGTGTACAAATTTGAGAAGCCGGCCCAGCATGCAGAGAAGTAAAACGCTACAGATCGCTACTCCATAAGACACCGTGCTTTATTTCGCTACAAAAACTCGAAATCGCTACACCCATACACTGTGTACAAATTTGAAAAGCCGGCCCAGCATATATACAGAGAAGTAAAAACGCTACAGATCGCTACTCCATAAGACACCGTGCTTTATTTCGCTACACAAACTCGAATTCGCTACACCCATACACTGTGTACAAACTTGAAAAGCCGGCCCAGCATACAAAGAAGTAAAAACGCTACAGATCGCTACTCCATAAGACACCGTGCTTTATTTCGCTACACAAACTCGAAATCGCTACACCCATACACTGTGTACAAACTTCAGAAGCCGGCCCAGCATGCAGAGAAGTAAAACGCTACAGATCGCTACTCCATAAGACACCGTGCTTTATTTCGCTACACAAACTCGAAATCGCTACACCCATACACTGTGTACAAATTTGAGAAGCCGGCCCAGCATGCAGAGAAGTAAAACGCTACAGATCGCTACTCCATAAGACACCGTGCTTTATTTCGCTACAAAAACTCGAAATCGCTACACCCATACACTGTGTACAAATTTGAAAAGCCGGCCCAGCATATATACAGAGAAGTAAAAACGCTACAGATCGCTACTCCATAAGACACCGTGCTTTATTTCGCTACACAAACTCGAAATCGCTACACCCATACACTGTGTACAAACTTGAAAAGCCGGCCCAGCATACAAAGAAGTAAAAACGCTACAGATCGCTACTCCATAAGACACCGTGCTTTATTTCGCTACACAAACTCGAAATCGCTACACCCATACACTGTGTACAAACTTGAAAAGCCGGCCCAGCATACAAAGAAGTAAAAACGCTACAGATCGCTACTCCATAATACACCGTGCTTTATTTCGCTACAAAAACTCGAAATCGCTACACCCATACACTGTGTACAAACTTCAGAAGCCGGCCCAGCATGCAGAGAAGTAAAACGCTACAGATCGCTACTCCATAAGACACCGTGCTTTATTTCGCTACACAAACTCGAAATCGCTACACCCATACACTGTGTACAAATTTGAGAAGCCGGCCCAGCATGCAGAGAAGTAAAACGCTACAGATCGCTACTCCATAAGACACCGTGCTTTATTTCGCTACAAAAACTCGAAATCGCTACACCCATACACTGTGTACAAATTTGAAAAGCCGGCCCAGCATATATACAGAGAAGTAAAAACGCTACAGATCGCTACTCCATAAGACACCGTGCTTTATTTCGCTACACAAACTCGAAATCGCTACACCCATACACTGTGTACAAACTTGAAAAGCCGGCCCAGCATACAAAGAAGTAAAAACGCTACAGATCGCTACTCCATAAGACACCGTGCTTTATTTCGCTACACAAACTCGAAATCGCTACACCCATACACTGTGTACAAACTTGAAAAGCCGGCCCGGCATACAAAGAAGTAAAAACGCTATACAGATCGCTACTCCATAAGACACCGTGCTTTATTTCGCTACACAAACTCGAAATCGCTACACCCATACACTGTGTACAAACTTGAAAAGCCGGCCCGGCATACAAAGAAGTAAAAACGCTACAGATCGCTACTCCATAAGACACCGTGCTTTATTTCGCTACACAAACTCGAAATCGCTAAACCCATACACTGTGTACAAACTTGAAAAGCCGGCCCGGCATACAGAGAAGTAAAACGCTACAGATCGCTACTCCATAAGACACCGTGCTTTATTTCGCTACACAAACTCGAAATCGCTACACCCATACACTGTGTACAAACTTGAGAAGCCGGCCCAGCATACAGAGAAGTAAAAACGCTACAGATCGCTACTCCATAAGACACCGTGCTTTATTTCGCTACAAAAACTCGAAATCGCTACACCCATAGGGGCCTACACTGTGTACAAACTTGAAAAGCCGGCCCAGCATGCAGAGAAGTAAAACGCTACAGATCGCTACTCCATAAGACACCGTGCTTTATTTCGCTACAAAAACTCGAAATCGCTACACCCATACACTGTGTACAAACTTGAAAAGCCGGCCCAGCATATATACAGAGAAGTAAAAACGCTACAGATCGCTACTCCATAAGACACCGTGCTTTATTTCGCTACAAAAACTCGAAATCGCTACACCCATACACCGTGTACAAATTTGAAAAGCCGGCCCAGCATATATACAGAGAAGTAAAAACGCTACAGATCGCTACTCCATAAGACACCGTGCTTTATTTCGCTACAAAAACTCGAAATCGCTACACCCATACACTGTGTACAAACTTGAAAAACCGGCCCAGCATACAGAGAAGTAAAACGCTACAGATCGCTACTCCATAAGACACCGTGCTTTATTTCGCTACAAAAACTCGAAATCGCTACACCCATACACTGTGTACAAACTTGAAAAGCCGGCCCAGCATACAAAGAAGTAAAAACGCTACAGATCGCTACTCCATAAGACACCGTGCTTTATTTAGCTACAAAAACTCGAAATCGCTACACCCATACACTGTGTACAAATTTTGAAAAGCCGGCCCAGCATATATACAGAGAAGTAAAACGCTACAGATCGCTACTCCATAAGACATCGTGCTTTATTTCGCTACACAAACTCGAAATCGCTACACCCATACACTGTGTACAAACTTGAAAAGCCGGCCCAGCATACAGAGAAGTAAAAACGCTACAGATCGCTACTCCATAAGACACTGCTTTATTTCGCTACACAAACTCGAAATCGCTACACCCATACACTGTGTACAAACTTGAAAAGCCGGCCCGGCATATAGAAGTAAAAACGCTACAGATCGCTACTCCATAAGACACCGTGCTTTATTTCGCTACACAAACTCGAAATCGCTACACCCATACACTGTGTACAAACTTGAAAAACCGGCCCAGCATACAAAGAAGTAAAAACGCTACAGATCGCTACTCCATAAGACACCGTGCTTTATTTCGCTACACAAACTCGAAATCGCTACACCCATACACTGTGTACAAACGTGGGGTTGGGGGTGGGTCGTTTGGTGTTCCGGTAGGTGCGGAAGAGAAAAAGAAAATAAAAGTGCGCCATGCTAACATGCTAGGGGCAGTTCAACATCAGCAGGCACGAACAACCCGGTTCGTATAGGAGAACTGCAACACCCGATGTGCACTACACTTTTTTTTAAAGTTTGTAGTTTATATTTATGTTTCCAAATGGATCTAGTCATCCAATTCCTACTTGTGGTTAAAGGCAGAGGCTCGTCAATGCGGGCGTGAGGCCAAATTCGTGCCACAAAATACACAGCTTCATGCCTTTGCTATGGAGCTGCGTATTTCGTGGCACGAATTTGGCATCACGCCCGCATTAACGAGCCTCGATCTGCCTTTAATGTTGCTGTGCACGTACACCAATCAAATCTGCACATACTTACAACAAAATAATAATTTCTTCCATAAAGGTAACATTTTACCTTAGGGTTACATGCATGTAGTAAAAAGGATAGAAAGCATCTTCAGACAAAATATTTTGCCAGCCAGCCTTGCACTTATAGGCCAACAGCAATGTTTTGTCATGGCAGACGTCATATTGACCTCCATGTACCGCACTATGCAGGAGCCATAGTGAATAGACCGTGTATTAGTTTACCTCGAGAACGATAATTGTTTCATAATTGTTTGTTCAACTGTTTTTGAAAGGCATGATTTCCATGGTAATTGAAAGCATGGGCCGAGAAAACTACCGGATAGAAATTTCAGCCACGATGCAGCAATACTTCAGGAATGTGAACAAATTTCTTCTCCACCAAAAATATACAACGTTTGACGTATAGTCAAATGTTACTTGATGTTGTAAGTTGAATTAGCATAGGCCTATATACTTTTTGGAGACATTAAAAACCTGTTTTATCATATAAACTAGTTTGAGTAAGCCCTTTTCTGTTTGTTATTGATAAACTCCCACACTGCAAAAAATGCGGTGTTAAATTTTTAACACCAAGGTTTTTTAATTATTTGGGTGTTACATTTGTGTCAAACGAACACCGGTGTAATAGATTAACAGCAGAAAAAGTGGTGTAGAATTTGCATGGTGTTAAACTTGATAAACTGCGCATGATCAAAATGCATGACGCTTAGTATTCTAATCCCATTGGTTGATCTCGAGAAAATTATGGGATGTCGGTCACGTGTTCACTGCCAAAAAAATGTTTTGGTGTTACAAATAATGCTAAGAGAGCATGCGCGGCAATCCAGCTATTTGATTGGCTACAGGCGTTTCTGATCATTTTACCGCGTTTGAGCATACAAACCCGTAATCACCACGTTTTATATGGCTAGACTATCTGAATTTATTTTCTCTATGATATCATCATTACTCGTTAGGGTGATGTGAAGAATTATGGCTCGCTGATTCCCGTTGATGTAAGCGTTGCTCACTTGAGTGGCCAATAATTTTGTAACACGATTGCATCCGTGTCTGTGGTCTTGAGGATTGCTTGACCTGGACTGGTAACGATTGTGCTCGATTGGTATGACTGGAATTACACCAAGCCAGTGGGTGTTTTATTCGCACGAATAAAACATTTTAAAAACCGATCCTTCGCTGATTCCCGTTGATGTAAGAGTTGCTCACTTGAGTGGCCAGTAGGCCCTACGTCTCTGGGAATGGAGTCGGATAATTTTGTAACACGATTGCATCCGTGTCTGTGGTCTTGAGGATTGCTTGACCTGGACTGGTAACGATTGTGCTTGGTATAACTGGACTCGGACCAGCGCGTTTTATTCGGACGAATAAAACATTTTAGAAACCGAAAAAACATGAAGAAAATAGTGGCATTTTGCCAATTTCATTACTGCTCCACCACGAACAAATCAGTGTTAAAAAATGTGTTGTTAAATTTAACACCAGAGGTTTTGCAGTGCGTGTTTTATTTTGGTTCTCCCATTTTACACCAATTAGTGTCGGCTTCTAAATCTGTAAGAATAAATCAACTGCAGGTGTTACAATTTAATTCCACATTCAGGTGTCAATTAACACCAACATTCTTGCCCAAAATAAACACCAAGAAGAATACGTTGACACCGGATGGGAGTGTTAAAGTTTAACACTCTTCTTAGTGTTAACAAATATTGATTCCCAAATTGGTGTTACTTAACACCCAAATCCTTGCCCAAAATGGATACCAACGAAGAATCAAATTTTACACCAGTGGTGTAGATTTTAACACCCCATTTTTTGCAGTGCAGGCGCCTGAGAAAATCTGGCTGAAAATATTTGTAGAACCCAAATGGTCGCATTTTAACTTTATTTCCACCTTTAAAAGATCGCATAAAACCTTTTTTTACTTTAAAAAAAAAAATATCCACTTAATTACATTAAAATAAATTGCCATGCAGTGTACGTTGTACATGTACATGCGGTGCTGGGCAAACCTCAGGTATAGCCCACACCACTAAGCTATATTATACCGTATATCATGCATGGTACGTGCAGGGTATACCAGGACGCCGACTCTCCTGAGCCAAAAGTCCGCAGATTTTACATGATTAACTTGTCGTGTTGTTGTTGTTGTTAATTTCATGGCATCTTCGGCAACTAAGGCCCTTTATGCCATCAACTATACAGTTTTAGCTTTAGCTATACTATATTATCAACTTGAGATGACGAGGAAGGAGTTGGAGTTTTAGAAGTGGGAGGAAAGCCCCAAAGATATCCCCTGGGGAAAACCCACGCGGTCCAGTAGGGACTGCAAACCCAATCCACATACACGCCCCGGATTCGAACCCGGGACGCCAGAGGCTTAAGATGTTTTATTCTTTTAAATAAAACACGCCAGCCAGGTCAAAGTCCAGTCCATGTCGATGCCGATTAAACCAGTTCCTCATTCGTAGTCGTTGCCAGTCCAGGTCATTATCCGGCGAGAATCCCAACGTGTATTCTCCATCACAATCGTCACCAATCCGGGTCGAGCCAACATCAAGACCGCAGACACGGGATCCAATCGTGTTCCAAAATTGCACCGGCATTCCCAGTGACGTACGTACTTGTCACTCCATCATTGAGCAACGTTACAGGACATCACACGGGATTCCGCGAAAATCTCCTCCAAACTACCTATATGTGAAAGGGTTTTTTATAAAATGTTTTATTCGTCTAAATAAAACACGCAAGCCAGGTCAAGTCCAGTCCAATGTCGATTCCGTTTATACCAGTTCCTCCATCATTGTCGTTGCCAGTCCAGGTCGAGCCATCATCAAGACCGCAGACACGGATCCAATCGTGTTCCAAAATTGCACCGGCATTCCCAGTGCAACGTACGTACTGGTCACTCCATCATTGAGCAACGTTCCAGGACATCACACGGAATTCCGCGAAAATCTCCTCCAAACTATGTGCAAGAGTAGTCCTTTGGAAAGCGGTCATCACAGGCAGGCGAGGGAAGAACCACTACGCAAACCCGACCGCCCTCATGATTAACTTCTCCCATGGTTTTACCTTTATTCACAAACTGTATACATTGTACACACAATGGATTACAAGCATCCGTGCATGTATGTATGCATAAGGAGAAATGCTAAAACTGGTACAACACAAAAATTGGATCTGACCTTCAAATTGACGGCAAAAGCTCAATTAGTTACTATGAAATGTTTTTTAATGTCTCCAAATACGCTTATACATCACGTGATATTTGACAAGTAAAACATTGTTAAAATAACCCAGTAAAAAATGATATGCAGGATGGGGTCAAATAGATACTCACTTAACCACGAACATGGTCAAATTCCGTTGACCACATAAAAAACCACCACGCAGTTTTAAGAGTGTGTTTTAAATGGCAGGGACATATTAATGACATGGATGACATCATGATCAAACACGGTTTCACAAATTTATAGGATTGTTGCACGGATAGCCAATCACAATCTAGGGCGAATTGCAATAAAATCGACTTAGCCACTGGTCTAAGACCTGTCTTTTATCGCCGGCTATACTATTTAGCCAGTCTCGGCTTAGTCGCTGGTTTAACCTATAGAAATAAACCATGCAGTCTAACTGAAGTACGGCTGCTCCAGCCGAAAACACACATCTTAACGGAAAGTGACACAGCCGGCTATCCTTGCGTGATTTCAAGCCGTGTATACTGTGTGGTGCAGTTTTTGCATATAAACTGACCGCGAAAGTTATCAAATGGAACTTTAAAAGGCTCTAATGGGCACAATGTGCGTTTTTATGCCAATTTACGAGATGCAGCGCGGTCTCCAATAATTAAAGCCTGGGCTTTAATTTTAAGACTGGTCTAACTTTAAGACAACGATATTGCAAGCGGGCTATACTTATAGAACGGTCTTAGTAGACGCTGCGTTAGCCGGCTAAGCCTATGGACCGGTCTTAGACCGCATATTGCAATCCGCCCGTATATCGCGCCTCCTAATAACGTCTCGCATATATACTGCTCTGATCAGCAACATGGCGGAACCACCACATCGTGCAAAGTTGATGTTTTTCCATCTGATTTTCCCACCCTCTTAGAGATGTACAGTGATCATGAGGAGGGATTATAGTGATTTCCGTGATACAAATACATGTAGGCCAACTTATATTGTGTAAAACGACCCGGACGAAATAATACTGATGTCGACGCGACAGTGGGCAAAGCAAAGCAACGTTAATGTCAGGCATGCAACTGCATGGGTCATTACCAAAAAAAAAAGAGGAAAATACAAAAAAAATCCAACTTTGTACAGTGTTTTTATATTTTCAATGTGACAGATGAGGAAACAATAAAGAGGAAATGAGCTGATCATCAGCTGAAACGTTATGCATCGTTACACGCAAGTTTCTTGAAGGTTATAAGCGGTAACCCATCGCATCTCGAGTTACGAAGTATTGTATAACGTTAGTGAAATCGACCCAAACGTTCGTGACAACCACCTTTCCTGCCATATCCATGTCCTCTCGTTCTACTGGCCCTGCTAGTGTTGATAGATCTGGAGCTCTGTGATACCAAAAATAGCAAAAGGTATATTCACCTTTAAAGGCCCAGTGTATCATTTGCAAAAAGTAATGGACGAGTTTACAGGGGAAAAGTTCTGAAAGTAAAGATTGAATTAATAGCAACTATATACCCAATGAAAGGTTTCCGCTCAAAATGATATAATTTCACCAGAAAATAATCCGTAAAGATGAAATTATTTAGATCGTTTGCAAACGATGTACTTATTTTGGGTTCGCATCTACGCGGTCCAAAATACATGGGCGCTGTGTAGGCCTACTGCGTGTGCGTGTTCCAACGCGATGCATTTTTATGGATCGCGCGCACACGCATTATATGATGTGCGCCACAGAGTGCATGACACAAGCCACATAGTACCCGATCAACTGAGAACGAATATTTGAAACACCCCGCCAAGACCAGGAAAACGCTTTAGTCCTATATGGAATTTCATGTTTTTTTAAACGTGGTACATTTGACAAAATTATTCGCAGAATCGCTCAAAAACAGATCATCTACAGGGCCTTTAACAGACATAACTATTATTATTGTGTTTCAAATAATAATATTAAAAAAACATGTTAAATTTGACAGATTATATTCCTTGCCGACTCGTATCCAAAGTAACAAACTATCACAAAGTTTCATCACAGATTCATGGCCCACCACTAGACAATGAGTTAATATGTTTACTTTTGCTCTGTTTGGTCGTTGTTCTTTTACAGCTGAAAAAAATGCCGTTTTCCGTGGTATTTACGAGTTGTTGTTAATCTTGCTGTGGGAAAAAAAGTCAATTATTTACAGTCGAACATCAACATCGAAGTAGTTTTTATCCGTTCTCTCATGTTCTCTACGTGGTTTTTTTTCTGTCATTTATTCACTATAGCAGCACCATGTGTGACAATTTTGTTGTGCGTATTGGGAGCTGAATGTTTTGATCGGCAATTTTTCATGTGTGTCGGCGGACCGGAATTTCAGCGTAAAGCTAGGTTCATACTTCTCCGCCGAACTCACTCGCCGCACTTTCGCCGAGTGTAGTCACTGCAGAGTTAATACTGACCGCGCACTGTTGAACTTGTTTGACCCTACTCGGCGGACAAAATTTCCGTTCCGCACGTAGGTCGCCGAGCGAGTATGAATTGGGCTTAACAGGCCGATCGCGATACGCACGTTTGTGCGTGCGGAGAACCTTGCCGGTGCCGCGTATGCCGTCGTGGACTCGTGGTACGTTAGTCTCGTCCCTTTTCCATTTTCGTTTTTTTCATTTTCACTAACATTAACAAAAGAATAAGGATAAGTGCAAGAATAAGAATAAGATCTTGAAAAAATGTGTCGCTAATTCCATTCCGATCAAAACAAAAATTCCAATTCCATCAAGTCAAAAACTTCGATGCACTTTGAAAAGTGGCACTGCAGATTGTCAAAAAGGCGTCGCATTTTGCGGTGCGATATACAGAGGAAATAGTTCACTGATTTTCTATAAACACGTGTTTTTCTACTGCGTTCGCGGATTCGCCACTTCGTGAAAACGCCGACGAAATATTTCGTGAATTCTTTCGCGAACATTGGCAAATTTATTGCCGTACGTAATCAGCTGGACAGCGCAACCTGGCCTGCTGCGCGCACAGTTAGAAACATTTCGCCGGTTTGTATTTTTGTACATCTTGGACGTCGGATCTTTTGCAACAAACATTCGCGCTAGTGGTTGAATCACATGAAGTCTAAGCTCGTGGCACCGAGATTCATGTACGACGTAAAAATTACATTTTCGGTAGTGAAGCCGTTCAATGTCACTCATTTGCGGCATGTCCCGTAAAACCGCTCGTATTCATGAACACCGATCATATCAGCTCATGAATTATTTATAAATCTAGGCCAGCCGATTATTTTAACAGTCTGCCGATTCCCGCCAGCTTAGCAACGGCAGACAGCCGCAGACTTTCGGCAGAATCCCGGCTCAGTCTGTTGTGGGAGGCCTCCTTAGAACACTGATAATACAGCATTTTGCTTATAACAGATTTTCAAAGCGCGCGGCGGCACGCGGCGTTAAATAAACTTCTCGTAACAATGACGAATCGTACTCGACGATTCACGATAACGTCCGGACGTGCATTCGGGTAACTTCGGTAACCTTCGGAAAAAGGATGAATTTCTCCTGTTTCAGTATGGCGGACTAACATTTACACTGGCAACTGCCGGACCTAAAGATCAGTCGGAAATCTTTTGGTCCGGGAACCAGACTAGATTAGCACTTCCCAGCCATCGATATATACACTGGATGAAGCAACGACGTCTAAAATTGAAGCCACCGTCCGCCATTGTACCCCACCTAATACAATGCCTTGCATATTTAATATTTTAAGGTTAATATATAGAATTTGTATTGGTCAAATATGGAATAACCCCTTTCAAATTGTTGTACACTCATTCTTTATAGCGCGCAGCGCACTTTGAAAATTAACGGTTATGTGCTCCTAAAAATAAATGCATGACGTAATGCTTAAAGTGCTATTTTAAACACGACAGTAGCCTGTCCTCATATTCAGTCGTCGTATGTAGAATATGTGGACCGGGAACCAGTCTACCAGTATAAGGGCTGGGATAAACTGGTTCCCGTCCACATATTCCACACAGGAGAATATAAGGACAGGTAAAGGGCGCTTCATCTTGATCTGTAATTAGTCGTCTTTGCGCGTGCGCATTGTGTTTTTTATATTTAAAAATTGGCCAAGCCCTTTGCTTTAGGCAATGTACTTTATTTACATAATTGGATATGTTCGACACGCACGGCCAAGTTACAAATGTCAATGCACAATCTGCGCACTTACTAGAAAAAAATAAATAATAATAACCACGTGACGGGCAGAATTCTGCCCGTCATGGCTGCCTTTACCGATCCCTATATTTTCACAATAAGCAAACCAATCTATAGGGATCGGGAACCAATCTAGGTTAATGGTGTGCGGCGTAATTTTTTTTCCCAGGATGGTAAAGGCCAATCTTTGCATGTTTGCTTCCGATTGGCTGGATTTTTGACGTATTGATAAATTGTTCATGTTGGATGTACATTGCGTGCGTATCGTGTACTCAGTGAATAGCAAAACTCCCTTGCAATTGCAAGGTCGTCCTTGGCTGTGACTAGAAGTTGTACGATCACATGACTCGTGTGTATAATTCCATGGTATTATTAAAATTCCAAGACCCAACCACTAAACAAAATGGCCTAGTCTGAAGGCAATTCTACCATGTGGTTTGCAGTACTGATTTCGAAGTTAGTATTCCCCTATGTTTTTTAGTTGGCCCATGTGTTTTCTTCCTCCATGGTTGGTTGGCCCAAGGCCTACAGTAGGCTAATCACCAAAATATTATATACAGCGGGTGAAAATATAATCGTTTTTCTGTAGGCCTCCATCAACTTCAAATTAGGATCATTATTAGGCCAATGAAATTAGATGACTAGTTTCTCGTCAACCACTTTTCAAATTTTGATGAGGGTTTTTTTTTCATTATTCATTATTCATTATTTCTTTAAATTCTTATCAATGAAAAATGCCACCCGTTATACATACACTAACTGCTATTTTGAAACTGATTTAGGCTCTAAAGGTCGCCCAGAAAGTTAGTGCCAGTATCAGCTCCTCAGCCTCCATGGAGTTGTAGGCCTGCATGTAGCTTGTGTTTGAAGGAAGAACTTGAGATGACAAAATCATGGGAAATTACAAAGGAGTTTTGAAAGAGCAATACATTTTAATATGGCAGGCCTTTACGGCCCCATGGCCGGCCCAAAGAGGGTGTGCATTCCATAAGATCGGTACAGCTCCTACCCACGAAACCTACTCTAGATGCACGTGTTCCAAAATCCGTGGACGCTGCTGTCCCTGTTGCTGTATAGTGTAAACCAATGCACAGTTCCGATTGCGAAACCACTCCGTTGCTTCGCCAATGCATATCGACCAAACCGGCCTTCAGTTCGTCGAAAAGTTGAATAAAAGAATATGAATCGCTCACATCCCCGATGTCCACAATCTTCCATTTAACCACACACCTGTCTTCATGATAAACCGCCAGGGAAAACATATTCATAGCGGAAAAAATCCACACAAAACTGCAAAAGACACACAAATCTGCATGTGAATGCGCGCCAGAAAACAATCGATCTACCAACCTCGTGACCACGGCAAAAATATACAACCCGAGTTCCGTGTACAAAGGGCGTGCATATAACGCGATCTGGAAACGAGGTCACAAATTATCGTATGTCGAATTCGGGCGGTCTGTTTTTGGCACGCATGGCGCGAACGCGACCCGAGAACACTGCACTAGGAAAAGGATCACACACCACGTATCCGTCGAGAACGAGTTCAGAACAGACCGCCCGAACTCGACCTGCAACCGAAACAGAAACTTCGCTTGGGAGTATTTTGTGTCGGATTTCTCCCATTTTTTTGGCAAAATAATGAAATTTTTGGAATAATGAAATTTTTTGATGCGGGGTCAATATCACATGCGGGCGCTGACGAGAAACTAGTCATCTAATTTCATTGGCCTTAATTCAACAATGTGAACAGTTTGGTAAAAAATTAAGTTATGAGTTCACACACCCTGGTTGCGCAAAACTAGTTTGCAGTACTGGGGAAAAAAATACGGTAGAATCCATGCAGTGTAAGATTTGTACAGCATGTTCGTGCATGAGCTGTTCAAACTCAAAGGCTTTGGTGAGGTCAATACAGCAATAAATATCATTGGTAACGTACGTGATGACATGCGGAATGGAGGTCAAAGTTTGGTTTAGCACTGAAGTGCCTTTCCATGATCCATCACACACAATTGTGAACGCATATACAATTTATGGTGAAAAATAGACCATACAAGGACTAAACATCTGAAACAAATAACTTACAACTTTTACGTCACAAAGTCAATGATCATGAATTGATTGAAAACATATATGCTCGAGTTAGCCAGAATTTTCAAATATTAAGTATTTTCTTGGAAGATTTTGGTTTTCTTGGGCAAATATCTATGTTTATCATTTAAATCATTTCAGGTTGACATTTATTTCTTGCCGGGTTGAATAAAGCGCTGCATAAATTTATAAATGTGTCGTTGTTCTTGTTAAGGTTTCAATTTCTTCCCATCATATAGAGCAAGGAAACCTTGCTCTAATCCCATATGTTGGAACTTAGAACAATTTCTTAAATTCAAACAAAATATTGTAATGACATCAATCAAGTCATTTTTATTACCAAACTGTTCAATTCGACAACATATACATGTACATGTACATGTACAAAGAGAGTAATTATTTGGCAGTATAACATGGGCCTGGATTTCTTGTATTTGTGGTCACACACTGCACAACCAACCACACTGACAGTGTGCAGTACATGTGCACGACATGTAATAAACAAGAACATGAATATGCATAATGATATTGTTACGCCCCAACTATCGTATCCGTCCCAACTATAGTTGGGACCGTCCCGACTATAGTTGGGACAAACGCCCTTCCCCAACTATAGATGGGATCGTGCGTCATTTAGACGCATTTTTACGTATCGCATGGGCTTTTCTGAATTCTAGCTTTGCATCTACGTAGCCTGCAGAGAGGAGAAATTACCTTGCGTTCACCCGTGAAGTGAATTTCATGTTTTACACGGAAAATTGGGAAGGAAATTGTGCGTAATCTTTCATGGTAATATGAAGCAAATTATTGTTTGAGGTTTCTCAAACTCGACCGTTTGCCAACTCGACTCAAACCAACTCGACCGTTGTATGCTATTCGATCGTTGACCAAGTCGAGTCAATTCGACCGTTGTGCGTAATCTTTCGTGGGGAAGAGTATCAGACATTTTTTGGATATACATTGGAATAGCCTATGTGCAGATTTGATGAAAAAAAAACATTTTGAGAGGAAAAAAATTAAGATTTTGTGAGGAAACAAACACGCGTACCCGGGATCGACACTCCGACTCCCCACTATAGTTGGGACAGTCCAGTCTTCCTTGTCATCTATCCCAACTATAGTTGACAATGGCCTTGTGTGAAAAGAGTCGTGTTCCTAGTGTTATCCAACCACACTCGCAGTTAGGACGCAAGAGTGAAATGATCGGACACTCCCCACTATAGTTGGGACAGTCCATTCTTCCTTGTCATCTGTCCCAACTATAGTTGACAATGGCCTTGTGTGAAAAGAGTCGTGTTCCTAGTGTTATCCAACCACACTCGCAGTTAGGACGCAAGAGTGAAATGATCGGACACTCCCCACTATAGTTGGGACAGTCCAGTCTTCCTTGTCATCTGTCCCAACTATAGTTGACAATGGCCTTGTGTGAAAAAAGTCGTGTTCCTAGTGTTATCCAACCACACTCGCAGTTGGGACGCAAGAGTGAAATGATCGGACACTCCCCACTATAGTTGGGACAGTCCATTCTTCCTTGTCATCTGTCCCAACTATAGTTGACAATAGCCTTGTGTGAAAAGAGTCGTGTTCCTAGTGTTATCCAACCACACTCGCAGTTAGGACGCAAGAGTGAAATGATCGGACACTCCCCACTATAGTTGGGACAGTCCAGTCTTCCTTGTCATCTGTCCCAACTATAGTTGACAATGGCCTTGTGTGAAAAAAGTCGTGTTCCTAGTGTTATCCAACCACACTCGCAGTTGGGACGCAAGAGTGAAATGATCGGACACTCCCCACTATAGTTGGGACAGTCCAGTCTTCCTTGTCATCTGTCCCAACTATAGTTGACAATGGCCTTGTGTGAAAAAAGTCGTGTTCCTAGTGTTATCCAACCACACTCGCAGTTGGGACGCAAGAGTGAAATGATCGGACACTCCCCACTATAGTTGGGACAGTCCATTCGTCCTTGTCATCTGTCCCAACTATAGTTGACAATAGCCTTGTGTGAAAAAAGTCGTGTTCCTAGTGTTATCCAACCACACTCGCAGTTGGGACGCAAGAGTGAAATGATCGGACACTCCCCACTATAGTTGGGACAGTCCATTCTTCCTTGTCATCTGTCCCAACTATAGTTGACAATAGCCTTGTGTGGAAAGAGTCGTGTTCCTAGTGTTATCCAACCCCACCCGCAGTTGGGACACATGGGGAAATGATCAGACACTCCCCAACTATAGTTGGGACAGTCCAGTCTTCATTGTCGTCGGTCCCAACTATCGTTGACAATGGCCTTGTGTGAAAAGAGTCATGTTTCTAGTGTTATCCAACCCCACCCGCAGTTGGGACCCATGGGGAAATGATCAGACACTCCCCAACTATAGTTGGGACAGTCCAGTCTTCATTGTCGTCGGTCCCAACTATCGTTGACAATGGCCTTGTGTGAAAAGAGTCATGTTTCTAGTGTTATCCAACCCCACCCGCAGTTGGGACCCATGGGGAAATGATCAGACACTCCCCAACTATAGTTGGGACAGTCCAGTCTTCATTGTCGTCTGTCCCAACTATCGTTGACAATGGCCTTGTGTGAAAAGAGTCACGTTTCTAGTGTTATCCAACCCCACCCGCAGTTGGGACCCATGGGGAAATGATCAGACACTCCCGAAAAAGTTGAAAACAGCCTTTAGTGTTTTCATAAGAACCCAATGAGTTTGAGAATAAAAATTGCAATGTTGCAAAAAGGAAAACAAAGTATGCAGTTTCTCCCAGACACATTTAGTTTAATTGCTTGCTTTCAGATGCTTTAACTTTATTTTGTTCAAAGTATACTTTAATAGGTGGTTCACAATAGACGGCAGATGACCAGTGGGTCTTTTGAGAAAAATGGCAGCCAAACTAACATTTTAATGCTTTTTAAAAGGGCTTTTTCGATCACCAAATCCTGTAAAGAAGTTGTGTCGTTTGTACAAAATGGCAAGGACTCTGGAGTTAGCTGGCAAAAAATAAAAGGACACGTTCATGTATGTATGTTTGTACACTACATATGTATAATAAAGGAACATGTTTCTAAACTACATTAACAAGTACATGCATGTATATTTAAAACACATACATAATGTTCTATAATAAACAGTGGAATACCAGTACATATGTATTTTCTTCATCAGTTAATAATTTAAATTTTGAAGAAAATGGTTTGGTTTGGAAACTGGTATCATGGCAGTGAGGTATCACTTTGTAAATGGACAGATATCTGCACCTCAATCCACATTTTATAACCCGAGATTAAGACCCTGTTCTCACTACAAAAATCGCTTCAATCGACAAAGATTAGTTAATCATCGTTAGTTAACGGAAGCGTGCATTCACATCTCACTTAACGAAGATCGAATGAAACGCAGTACCGTTCACATTAGGCGACCACTAACAAAGATCGAATAAAGCTGATTTTCTTGAATATTTTCAAGACTATGATACCAAGACATGTGTAATTTTTTTGAAATATTCTACGTTATTTAGAAACTGCACAGAAATTTCTTTAAAATTTTGTTAACTTGAACAAAATGCATCAAAATGTCACACTGGCTCCTGTTTTTATGGAAAGACCCATTTTACACAAAAAGGTATTTATGAATTAGAATAAAGGTGCATTTTTTAAAGTCATAATTAACAGTGCATTTAAGATTGGCTAGGGATGCTGATAATGGCCCTCCCCTGTGGCTTGGGGCCATTATCAGCTTCGGGGCCATTATCGGCGATTGCAGTGACACCGTGTAACACGTACGTCACCATTTTGTCCGGAAGACTGATGTTTTCGTGGACAACTCCTTCGTGTACTACTTTTGCAGTACAGGGGTTACCAAAAGGGAGCCATTAATCATTTTTGTGGGCTAAAAACAAGCAAATTACATGTTTTCTTCAATGAAATTTGGCACAAACACAAACAACAATCACCCCAAACTGTCAGCGGTTTCACAAGTCTGTGTCGCAACACAAACAACCCGTTTTTGGACCAGCAATCTCACTACCAAACAAACATTTTGCTGCGCCCCAATATAAATTTTAAAAAATGCATATCGTCAGAAAGTGTGCTTTATTTTTAGTATCTATTAGTATTACAAATGTTTAAAAAATCTTTGAATTGAACAATGTTGTGATGTTTTAGAGCTTATTTTTCATGATGCGCAATAAAATTCAGAAACGGCAAGAATGCGTTCTAAAACTGAACACTAATATAGTGTACCCAGTGCGCTAGCGATGATGTCACATATTTCCAAGTCCCTATCCATGGTCATCTTCTGCCACGTCTTGCTCCTTCAAGTGCTCTATCAGCTCTGGAAAGACGGACCCCTTCACCCTCTCCAATACTTCAATTTGCAACTGTCTCGTCAAGGCCCGAGATACTGACATCGGCCCATTCAGGGCAAATTCTCTCCTATTAAAGAAAGCAATGATTACTGTGAAAAATGCTGTTTTTATTGTTTTAATGCTGTGTCTCATTTTAAAGTGAATAACTTTTATGTTCCTAGAAAATTATCAATTCAAAAACTTATTTTCCGAGTTGCCAAAAGCACAAAGTGTTTTTTGGGTAGAGTGGCTTTGGGCAAAGTGGCTTTTGGGCGCGATGTGGTTAAGGGCGAAATGGTCCAGGGCGAAGCAGTTTCAACAGGGGCCGATTTCAACAGGGCCTCGGTACGCAGGAGTTGGGGAGTGCGTTAAAAGGGCACTGTTGCAAGAGGATGACTTCCCCACTTGCACTTTTGTCGCAAATGTTGCTTTTCTGTAGAAAAATCACATTTTCTCCTTCACAAATTGCATTTACTTAGTGCACAAGATAACCATTTGTGCGTGCGCGCAGCGCCCTCTGTTGTCGCGCTTGCCCACGGAACGCTCGCGCCGCAATTTTGTGCATTATGCAGTAATTTTATCATTTCTCAGAAATGCAACATTTCCGACAGAAGTGCAAGTGGGAAGTAGGCCCTATATCTTAAAATTGGATGATCTGTTGATTCCAGGAGGTAATCTCATCATTCAAATCTTTGTTCAATGTATACGGAAAAAATACTCTTTTCCCTATTTTATTGACTGAGTGCCGGCTAAATAGCCGGTGGGGCGAAGCCGTTTAATAGCCAGTTAGCGCCCGACACCGGGATCTGTTCAGTGTTGATTCCAAAAGGTAATTTCCCTCAAACCTTTGTGGTAATTTCCCTCAAATCTTTGTTCAATGTATACGGACAAAATACCGGTTTGAGATAATAAAATTACTCACTCGTGAAACGAAATGCCATTCCCTCGAATTCTACGGTTTGTGCACCCGTAGCACGCACGCGATCTCGGCATCTAGCTTGCCGCCCCGAGTCTGCTCTAGCCGGCCTGCGTACGCGGAGTGAACTGCGCCCTCTATGACTGCCCGGTTCCCTGATCTGGCGACTCTTTAAAAAATAAATCGGATTTTGTTTTCTGTGAACCAGACTAACTCCCTGAGCATGCCCGCACGCAACGCGCGCTGTGGCAGTGATAAGACGCGCCTAGCTGTCCCAACAATAGTTGGGAAGTCCCAACTACAACGCTACAGTTGGGACCATCCCAACTATAGTTGGGACCGGCCCAACTATAGTTAGGACAGGTGCGATAGTTGGGGCGTAACAATTTGACCAACCAAAGCGAGGTATGCAAATATTGGCCTTTACCATCCTGGGAAAAAAAATTACGCTTCCGGGCATGGCTTATTGAGGGCGGTATTTACATGAAATAATAGACTTGCGTAAGTATTACCACAGTTCCTGTATTTGTAGCGCGCGCGCGTAAATGGCTTGTATCTTAATTTGGTTTGATAGCTATCAAATCGCGACTTAATTTTGAGAGCCGAACTAAATAATAAAAATATCAATTTAAATAATAATAACAATAATAAATAAATAGTATAAGTAGAAGAAATAGACATATAGAAAATGCGAATGGAAGGTTAATGAACAATAATTTAAAAATTATTTTTCTCTTTTGAGGTATAAAAAGTGAACAGCTAGGCATGACAGTACAGCATTGTGCATATTATGATTATTACATGTACAGTATAACACTGATAAGGTCATTGAGACTTTTGTAAATTATCTATCAAAGACAGGACTTAAAAGTTCCTTGCTGTATTAAAGCATTATTATAAGTGTTTAACTGTACCACATTTTGCTTATAAAGAGGTTTTCCTGTTAATACAAAGTTTCTCTTTACTACAAGGTCTTGTATTAAACAAGGTTGAATATAAAGACATTTGACGGAGGTTTTTTCTTGAACTGTTAATTGAAATAAAATGGCATGGTGGGGTAGGAGTGACCAAAGTGTAGCAAAGAACTGAAAGAAAACTCAATCACCTCAATTTCTTTCAAATCATTTATTCTGCATTCGTAAGTACATGTACCTGAGACAGTTTACCCATTCCTACTGATTATGAAAGAAACTAAACCGTTTACATTTATGTCAGGTTGCTGCATTTCAACTCACTGAAGAAAAAAACCAAATCTGGCGCATTGCGGTAACAGGGCTGAAGACTTTTAAAACAAAACTAATTAAATACACTGCATCTTAAAAACAGTTTTTAAAATAAACATACATAATACCCGGTATATAGTGTGGTTATATTACTATATACCGGTAAGTACTACTACTAGGTTGCAGTGTAAAGCACAATACAAACTAATTCACAGCTTGTGGGGCAGTTTCTTTGTAACTATAGGAAATGCATGGTTGCACATTTTGTGCTTGAATTGTTTAACGATTCCAGTAACAAAAGGTGCCCCACAAGATACGGTCTATAATTAGTCAAACAAGTATTTTGCATATACCGACAAATCGGTGTGGTGAAACCTGTTCATATAGATAGTTTGGTTTAGTCATATTCAAACTTGTTGCCAGGAGCAAAATTGTGTTGAATTTACAAGTACAATACAGAGTATAACATTAAACTACACAACAAACTTGGATTATAAAGAGAAAATTACCACATTGACAAAAAGGCTAATACGGCCCATTTTCATTAATAAGGTCGGTGAAGTAGGGTTAGGAGGTCTTGTAAGTTACAGAGGAAAGTTTACTGGTACATTAAAAAAAAATTAATACTTGACATAAGTACCCAATAAAAAAAATATATATATTAAAGTGAGGCAAGTAACAGCGTCTTGCAGAGAGCATACTGACAAATTCCAAGTTTCGGTGTGGCGAAACCTTGAATAGTTCCTGTTTCTTTCAAATTGCACACTGGTACATTAAACAAATCTTTAATACAGACATAAGTACCCAATAAAAATATATTAAAGTGAGGCAAAACAGCGTCTTGCATAGAGTATACTGACAAATTCCAAGTTTCGGTGTGGCGAAACCTTGAATAGTTCCCGTTTCTATCAAATTGCACACTGGTACATTTTTAAAAATCTGTAATACTGGACATGAGAGTACCCAATATATTAAAGTAAGGCAAAACAGCGTCTTGCAGAGAGTATACTGACAAATTCCAAGTTTCGGTGTGGCGAAACCTGGAATAGTTCCCGTTTCTATCAAATTGCACACTGGTACATTGAAGGAAATTTTCTTTAATACTGGAAAATAAGTAACCAAGCCCAAAAAATATTAAAGTGAGGCAAAACAGCGTCTTGCAGAGAGTATACTGACAAATTCCAAGTTTCGGTGTGGCGAAACCTTGAATAGTTCCTGTTTCTATCAAATTGCACACTGGTACATTAAAAAAATCTGTAATACTGGACATGAGTACCCAATAAAAAAATATATATATTAAAGTAAGGCAAAACAGCATCTTGCATGACAATCTAACGCAGTGACATGTTGATCGATCATTATCGTCCAGCAGTGATTTACACAGGGTATGCAGTAGTCTGGTTCCCAGACCAAAATATCCCGACTAATCTAAATGCATTATCGCGTCCCACTTGCACTTCTGTCGGAAATGTTGAATTTCTGAGATATAAAGTAAATGGTAAAATTACTGCAGAAAGTAATGGATAAAATCAGTGCGATGCATGTGCTGATTTGCGCATACATGTAGGCGTAGGAATGCTAGACAACTCGAACCCGGGATAACTCGAACCCGGGACAACTCGAACCCTGGACAACTCGAACCCCTTTTGTTGTTATCATTTTGGTAACATTTTAAACGTCCTGCGAAACGTCCCCAAAAAACCCAGCAAACATCGCAGCAAAAGTCAGTAAAGTCGCAACAGAAATCACCGCGAAAGTTTCAACAAAGCCCTAGCAAAAATCCCGGCAAATTTCCCGACAAAATTGCGCAAAAGTGCCAGAAAATATTGTGGCAAAAATTGCGGCTGAAATCGGGTGAATGTTTGTAAAACTAGTGCCGGCAAAAAAGTGGCACCAAAACTCGCGCCAAATAGTCCGAAAGTCTTGGCAAACGTCACGGCAAATTCCCGATAAAGGTCCTGCAAACTTCATGGTAAAAGTGTCGTTCCAAGTAGGGGCAAAAGTGCCGGGGAAAAAGTCGCACGTACATAGAAAGGGTTCGAGCTGTCCCGGGTTCGAGCTGTCCCGGGTTCGAGCTGTCCCGGGTTCGAGCTGTCCCGGGTTCGAGCTGTCCCGGGTCCGAGCTGTCCCGGGTCCGAGCTGTCCCGGGTTCGAGCTGTCCCGGGTTCGAGCTGTCCCGGGTTCGAGCTGTCCCGTTTCCAGGCCTACATGTATTAAAATGATTCATCTTGTGCACAAACTGAATGCAATTTCTGAAGGAGAAAATGTGATTTTTCTTTATAAAAGCAACATTTGCGACAAAAGTGCACGTGGAAAGTATCTTAGAATTGGATTATCTGTTGATTCCAGGTGGTATTTTCCTTAAAATCTTTGTTCAATATAGGCCTATATGAAAAAAAATACCCCCAGTATAATTCAAATAGCCTACTTACGCAAGACTGCACTGCATATTAAACAAAGCCCGCTCAACAAAAACAGCATTGTTGACTTCAATCGCGAGCTGGCGTTTTAGGTTTTACCACTTCCGTAAACATCATATTTGTATGCGACACCTCAGGTTGACTTTTGCTGCTTCTTTTACTAGTTTTAATCCTCCGACGGTGAAGAATCTCACATTTACAGGATCGTGGTGGGATGTTGCTGGAAGAGTAGATGCCGATGAAGCCGATGAAGATGAAGCCGATGAAGATGAGGTAGTCATGGTGAATAGGCCTATTCTCTGAACATGCTAAACGACCTGGACTCGAAGTACATGAAGTACATGTACGCAGCGAATTAACAAGCAATGTGCATAAGTACGGATCTGCAGACATGCACTTTGCTAGAACACTTGGGTCGATGTAATTTCCCCAAAATTGAAGACCGTATTTGATTTTGTGTACCTCCTCACAACCGAAATTGAAAATCAGGACTGCTATAGTCAGATAGTGCTAGCGGAGTCAGGTCAACTCGACCGTTTACCAACTCGACTTGTACCAACTCGACTTGTACCAACTCGACCGCGTACCAACTCGACCACGTACTGAACCAACTCGACAGTCACCGCCGACAGCAACCCGGGCGCCGGCAAAGACATGCCGACAAACCCACGGCCGGCCGCGTGTCATGTTGTGCAAGCGAGCCGACATTCACCGGCCGAATCCAGCGACGCGACACGGCTACTCCTGTTTTGCATTTGTATGGTCGAGTTGGTTTGCGGTCGAGTTGGTTGACGATCATATAGTTTTTTTTTCGGTCGAGTTGGTCCGAGTCGAGTTTGTATTCGGTCGACTTGACCGACATCCGTGCTAGCTTTTTACTCGACGACAGATTACACGATAAATGAAATTTATCAAACTCTAACACTTGCTTTAGCAGTTCTAATGTTCTGTACTGACTCTTTTTCGCGGGTCAATTTCGTAAAATCAATTTTAATCTTCTTCGGACGGGAAGACATGCCGCCAGCATTGTTGTTGTTGTTAATTTTATAGCATCTTCGGCAACTTAGGCCCTTTATGCCATCAACTATACGATTTTAGCTTCAACTATACGTTTATTATCAGCTTGAGATGACGAAGAAGGAGTTGCAGTTTTAGAAGTGGGAGGAAAACCCCTAGAGAAATCCCTGGGGAAAAACCCACACGGTCAAGTTGTAGGGACTGCAAGCCGCCAGCATTGTATTAGACCTTTCAACAATTAGACAAGCGGGAAAGAAACAAAGAAACAGTTGCAGCAACGACGATATTATGGCGAACATTATATACGCGGCACGCGGCACCCTGAACCATTCAATTAAATTAGTATTGAAGATGTACCATGCACCAGACTAAATCCTGGTCCCTTACACTGAGTAGTTCAATTAATATACATGTGGCAGGACACCAGCGATGTGTAGCGGTTGTAGCATTGTAGGAACGCGACAAACTATCATAGGCATTATTGCTGGTCTCAAATGCGGCACAGCGACATTCACCGGCCGAATCCAGCTACGCGACACGGCTTCTCCTGTTTTGCATTTGTATGGTCAAGTTGTTTGCGGTCGAGTTGGTTGACGATCATAAAGTTTTTTTCCGGTCGAGTTGGTCCGAGTCGAGTTTGTATTCGGTCGACTTGACTCACATCCGTGCTAGCTTTTCACTCGACGACAGATCACACGATAAATGAAATTTATCAAACTCTTAACACTTCTTGTTCTTGTTCTTGTTCAACTTCGTAAAATCAATTTTAATCTTCTTCGGACGGGAAGATATGCCGCCAGCATTGTTGTTGTTGTTAATTTTATGGCATCTTCGGCAACTTAGGCCCTTTATGCAGTCATAGTCTGTTCCTTGCTCTATGATCATGATGATGCAGTCAACTATACGATTTTAGCTTCAACTATACGTTTACATGGTTTATTATCAGCTTGAGATGACGAAGAAGGAGTTGCAGTTTTAGAAGTGTTAGGAAAACCACGAGAGAAATCTCTGGGGAAAAACCCACGGGGTCAGGTAAGGACAAGCCGCCAGCATTACATTGTATCAGATCCGAGAGGATAATCCAAATTTAGACAAGCGGGATTCCCGGAAAGAAACAGTTGCAGCAACGACGAAATGGCGAACATTATATACGCGGCACGCGGCACAGGGCGTGGTACCCTGAACCATTCAATTAAATTAGTATTGAAGATGTACCATGCACCAGACTAAATCCTGGTCCCTTACACTGAGTAGTTCAATTAATATACATGTGGCAGGACACCAGCGGTTGTAGCGGTTGTAGCGTTGTAGGAACGCTACAAACTATCATAGGCATTATTGCTGGTCTCAAATGCGGCACCAAATGTGGCGAACAGTCTGCAGTATGAATGTTAGTCTTTCCTCAAGCGCTAGCAAAACAATGCACAAAACAAACCTCGACACGGACGCCTTGACTAAAGGCTACGACGGTCATTATTGGCATTATACCTTGCGACCCAAACTTTTTTCACCACCTAAACAAATTTTAGGACAAAATTTCATTCGTTTAGACATGACCGCTGCAGTGATATAATCTCACAAAATAAACCGGTACCGTTTTATTTGCGGTTTTATTGAAATAATTTACAAACTGCCGAAACCGCAATCCGTGAATTCGTGTAGCAAGCGTTCAGTCTCCGCCATTAATCTCGATCTCGTGGTCAGAGCCACAAAAAACGATGACCGGCTAACGAAAACAACAAATGCCAGGATGGTGGTTGGATGGGACTTCCCCCAAGTTAAGTTACGCATGGCTGAAACGATTTTAGCTCCAGGCGCCGGCTGGTGTATAGGGAACATAGGGCCGAGTTTCCCCGTCCAAACACTTTCATGCACAGTAGTCTGTTTTCGCGATCGTAACCAGAAACGTGTCTTGACGTAATTACTGATTCGACCAATAGCAGCTTCGGTCGTCAGCGACAAAGCCGTTCATATAGGTTAAACTAGTGATTACGTCACAAACTCTTTCTGGTTGTGGACGCGAAAACATGAGTCTGTTTTCGTGGCCATAACCAGAAACATGTTTCTGACGTAATTATGATTTAACCAATGATCAGCTTCAGACGTCATCGACCAAAGTCGTTCATTGGTTAAACCAGTGATTACGTCGCAAACATATATCTCTGGTTACAGTTGTGAAAACATGGCCCATGTTTTAAGGGAAACGCATGCGCACACATTGGCTAAAGGGTACATGGCGCATGCGCAGTGTTTATATTTGGTAGTGTGAAAGAAAACACGAGAAATATTAATGACACTATGAACATCTAACAATGGAAATTGGGCACACACCATTGTTACTAACAATGGGGTTACAATGAACATGTACATGTTCTTGCTCATAGTGTGAGTCGTGTATTTTCTCGTGTTATATAAATTGTCCTGTCGGCCAATCATGGATATCCTGAGAAGTGATGCGTTTCCCGAAATGACTCATCCGTGAATAATCCCTCGTACACTGGCCGCATAAATACCCCTGTCCCAACACAAGCTGGGCATTTTGTATCATATTATACCGCGTGAACGATGACACTCGGCAGATTGTGTATAGTTGAGGAATTCAACCAGGAATATAGACTGTGCGCAAGACGTTCCTTATACAAGGTAAGACTATCCAAAATTGGATTGGGGTGTGACTTTCATTTCGAAGCGCAGTATGATTTCTATTTTTTAAAATCTATAGGTATGTTAATTTCTGTTTTTTTTAAGTTGCACTTTGAAACCCGTTTTGAAGGTGTAATTACACGTTTTTAGTTTATGCTAATATTATTTCCATATTCATGAGCAAAGTTGTGATGTCGCAAAAGGCTCTCGCAGAAATTGTGTTCGTTTGTGCACAAATATTCGATGTGTTGTCTTCAGTTTTGGGGAGTTTTTGTGACTTTTGGTTATTTCCTTGATTACAAAAAGACCCCTGTCATGGACAGCCATGACAGGGGGGCAGTCACTGCCAGTGTGCGTCATGCACGATACGAGTAGGCACTTTTGGCGATCTATTTTCACATCATCTAAATATCAAAACTTGCCTGCCATGGCCGCCGGTTTTCTCTGTCAAGAAAGACATGGACGTGGAAACAACAGCAGTTTGACATTCCAGTTTAAATTGTAATGTTATTTTGCACTTATTATACTACTGGTGGGTTCCTGAGAAGTTACACAACATAAATAGTGCCCTCTCGTGGCAAAAGAAAGTTTTAAAGTTATTTTTTTAAGCTGTTTATTTTGATTTCAAACCGAAAAATAATTAGCACTTGAGTTTAGTATAAACAAACCTGCATATTCTAAAGATGAATTATTATTTCAAGAACACTTTAAGCCAATAAACAGCTTTTGCGCTGATGGTCAGCGCTTCTTATTCGTTAAATCAGCGCTTACGTAAGCCTTTAAGCCAATGAACGGCCGCGCTGAGTGACGTCAACGCTAACCTTGTTCCCAGGCTTTTCGTCCATGGATCCCACGCCTTTGTGCAGCGAGGTAGAACGTGTGGGTGCATGGCTAATCAACCCCATCTATAGTTCGCGTAGTGCATTTATTGGTTCAAATTTTACCGTGAATTTGAAAACATAACTAATTAACAGAAATATTGTTTTTTAAAATAACTTGGTGTTTAGTGACTAGACTCAAACGGGCAAGAAAACTCTAATTTTCGTGGCTTTCCTATTTGTTTAGTTATTCGTGCGTGTATATGTACATGCAAGAAACAAAACAAGGTCGATCGGTTACGGTTAAAACTCTTGGAAAATCGGACTGTGCATCGTACTGTGCATCATACTCCATACAGGAAGGTGTCATCAGCAATTTCGGGTATATAATTGTTCCGAAAAGGAAATATCCGCATATCTATGCCTCAAGGCCAGGACGGACACGCGACACATGCCGCTAAATACAGAAAAATCCTGCTTCGTGAACACCACGGGAAAATTAGTCATTTTAAAACTGTCAAGGGCAAGGCTCGTCAATGCGCGCGTGGGACCAAATTCGTTCCACGTTCAAGATCGACACTGGGCCAGAAGTCATAAGGAACAATACTTTATAAGTTTTTCCTTGCGGAAACTGGTCTTTCTATTTAAATAATCCCAGACCGTTAACGATTCCGTTTATGCATGACCGTTTCGTCAAACCATTTCAGGTGATGATATACAGGACTGGTTTTTGACGTCATTGTCCGAGATACAAAACACTGACATGTTCAAAGTTGTTTGAGATGTTCATAGCTGACAAAACCAAGTGATTTACAATTTGCGATAAAATAATTGCAAAGTTTAACCCGACCTCTGCTTAGCTTAAAGGCAGAGGCTCGTCAATGCGCGCGTGAGGCCAAAATCGTGCCACGAAATACGCAGCTCCATAGCAAAGGCATGGAGCTGCGTATTTCGTGGCACGAATTTGGCCTCACGCGCGCATTGACGAGCCTGTGCCTGATTTTACACGACGATTCACCTGCAGTAAAAAAGAGTATATCGTGAAAAATGTGATGTTAAAGGCACAGGCTCGTCAGCAATGCGCGCCCGCCAAATTCGTGCTCGAAACACGCAGCTCCATGCCTTTGCTATGGAGCTGCGTATTGCGCGGCACACATTTGGCGGGCGCGCATTGCTGACGAGCCTGTGCCTTTAATGGGCGTGTTTGTTTCATGACAGATCCGAATCCAGATCCCGAGTTGTTTTACCGCGCAGAAACAAACGAAACTGCTCTCAACTAGGAATTAAAGTCACGTGAATTGGATCTGCGCAGATCTGAATCTGGATCCGTTTGAAACAAACACGCCCAAAGACACAGGCTCGTCAGCAATGCGCGCGCGCATTGCTTTTGCTGACGAGCCATGCCTTTAATTTAATATTCTGGAAAATCGAGCTTTAAAACCAGGCTTCGACCAATAACCCAGGCTTCTTCGACATAGAGTACCAGTGATTAAACATCCGGGTCATATCCGTGTCCGCGAGTGCAAAGAGCAATAGGCCTACATGTAATCTTAGTGAATAACACGCACTAAACTTGATACGTGATCTTTTCGAATTTTTAGGAATTTTGAAAAACAGGAAAAATTGAATTGTGTTCAATCGTTTGTCACGGTGCGATGTGCGTGTTGCGCTTTCCAATTCCGTCCGTTTTATCATGATAAGCCTACGTAGAGAGTTTTGACAACGTTCGGAGTAAAATTTGTGCCTTTTTTTGAAAGCTTTTTAAAAATTTAATAAAAACAAACAAACAAACAAGACTTTCCCATCTATTTTCTTACGAGGTAACTTTCCAGAATGGTATTTTGCGAACTCGCTTTTTATAGGAGTATGGGGAAAACGCATCCATCCAACGTTTGGTTACTTTTTCCTTACTTTATTTTCATTACCCTCTTCGATTCAATATGTTTTGTTTATTTTGCATCTTTTTGCATTAAAAATAATTTTACCAACATTAATTTTGTACGTTAAAGGCCCTGTAGATGATCTGTTTTTGAGCGATTCCGCGAATAAAACCATTACAAATCAAAAGAAAGACATCAACAAACTCATCCGAAGAAATTTCAGCTTTGTCAAATGTACCACGTTTAAAAAAAACCATGAAAATCCATATGCATTTTCCTGGTCTTGGCGGGGTGTTTCAAATATTCGTTCTCAGTTGATCGGGTACTATGTGGCTTGCGTCATGCACTCTGTGGCGCATACATGCGCGTGCGCGCGATCCATAAAAAATGCATCGCGTTGGAACACGCACACGGAGTACACAGCGCCCATGCATTTTGGACCGCGTAGATGCGAACCAAAAATAAGTAAATCGTTTGCAAACGATCTAAATAATTTCATCTTAACGGATTGTTTTCTGGTAAAAATATATCATTTTGAGCGAAAACCTTTCAATGGATAGTTGCTATTAATTCAATCTTTACTTTCAGAACTTTTCCCCTGTAAACTCGTCGATTACTTTTTGGGGTCATTGCAAATGATTCACTGGGCCTTTAAATCATAGTTGCAAAGTACATACCAAACTGGTACCCTGCATGATATATTTCACTGGTTGCCGTAGAACAAGTTTGCAATGAGTTGACATATCACCGGACCAAGAGCACGAAGCCGGAACTTGTTTACAAAAAATGTTCAATCACTTGGTAATGCTTGCTAAAATTTCGGGTATTGACAGCATTTCTCGTCTCCTTTCATGGAAAGGTGGGTACTTCGTCTGTCCACACGGATGCAAGGACACCGAGGAGGAGGAGAATGGAGCAGTTTGCCGTTAGTAGCATCCACCGCAAGTTGGTCGAAGAACATAGACCGAGCATCGAGGCTCAGTTCCGGGTCACCGTACGGCTCAGCAGCTATGCCGACCCTGAGGCCCGGCCGGGGCCTGGAACGACGGCCGGCCAACCGGTTGATCAGCCGGACTCTATCGGCCCGCTGTCCATGATTGGGGGACTTTCACCCGGAATAAGTGAAGATGGTTTATCGTCTGCGCAGATTTGGGTGGATATCGAGGGGGATGCGTTCGGAATGACTGATGATGCAAAGGTAGGATTTGAATTTACATTTTATTTTGAGTTTTTCCTTTAATACAGTAAAAAATTGGAGGCCCTATTGGAGGCCCTATTGGAGGCCAAGTTGAATTTTTTTCACTACAACATTTGGGTTTTTCTATTAGATCTGCAGTTAGTAATAGTTGATTTACGTGTAATTTGGCACTGAAATAATATACGTTCGCCAGTTGAGACTCCGTGCACTAAGTCTAATCATGACATAGTCCGAGTATTAACTTGGACGCCAACAATATCCCTTTTTTGTTCATGGGGACGTGGTATGCGATATATGAATCTGGGTTAAAATGTATTTATTAATTCCCAGCTCTCACACGCCCCAAAAGGCAAAAAACACCCTCAAAATGGCCACAAATACACCTGACACATCTGAAGAACAAATGGGTATTTAGGTTTGAGCTCAGCCTCGGGTGTAATAACTTTACATGTACATGTACCTTCTTGGGGAAAAAATGAAATTTTCTGTCCGATTTCGAGACCGTTCCTTCCGTTACAAATTTATAGCGTGGGGATTTTGTCACATAAAATTTTGCCCCAGGGGTGGGGAAATTGTCACTTGAAAAGTGACCATTCCCACCTCTTCGTATAGCCCGGGGCGAACGTATGGTGTTTATACCTTGGCACAATATATGGGGATTTTGTCACCTAAAATTTTGCCCCAGGAGTGGGGAATTTGTCACTTGAAAAGTGACAATCCCCACCTCTATGGTGGGATAGCCCGGGGCGGACGTATGGTGTTTATACCTTGGCACAAATAAATATTTTTAAAAACCCAACCCCAATCTGCAGAAAAGAAAAACGAATTTGCCTGGCAGTTTAAAACATTTATGAGCCCCATTTGTGCATTAAATTGGGTAAAAGTTAAGAAACTGATCGGAAATTCTTTATTAAAATGACTTGAGTTATTTGGTACAGATTTGAAGGGGAAAAAAAACAAAGATTTCCCTAGACAAATTTTCAGCCATTCTCAGTTATATGTTTTGCACACAATGTCCAAAGCCCTGATCAATTACTCATAGTTTTTCCACTTTGAATACAAATTTTCACACTATTTGCCAAAAAATAAAAATACGTCAAAAACCCTCTCTGTTCGAACATAGACATGATAGAGGAAATATTGTAAATTTTGCATATTGTACATGTACATGTACATGTAAATGTCAGCGAAAAAATTGACCAGTCATAGTGTCATGACTGCATGGCTGATGACATCACAAAATTCCAAATCGCTAAACTAACGAATGCTCCGTGACACCCAAATGCAGTGTACAAGATTTCTGGGCATGCAAATTACACAGTGCAGGAAACATCCCTGAATAGCCGGGGGGCAAGATCGGTATCCCATTGACATTGATGTGAATGGAGTTGGGAACTTGATCAAGGAAATAACGTTTCTTGATGAATGTAAAAACCTGTTGTATCCCTACTTGAATAGAGGTCAACATACTTTTTCAGGTGTAGCACGGAATTGTATTGTATTTCATGTAGAGTTATTTTTAACCTTCGTACAAAGACCTTCGGCCCAATTTCATAACACTGCTTAAGCAAATTTCCTGTTAAAGGCACTGTAGATGATCTGTTTTTGAGCGATTCTGCGAATAAAACCATTATAAATAAAAAGAAAGACATCAACAAACTCATCCGAAGAAATTTCAGCTTTGTCAAATATACCACGTTAAAAAAACCCATGAAAATCCATACAGTATGTGTTTTCCTGGTCTTGGCGGGGTGTTTCAAATATTCGTTCTCAGTTGATCGGGTACTATGTTGGCTTGCGTCATGCACTCTGTAGCGTGATCCATAAAAATGCATCATGTTGGAACACGCACATGCAGTACACAGCGCCCATGCATTTTGGACCGCGTAGATGCGAACCAAAAATACGGATTATTTTCTGCTAAAATTATATCATTTTGAGCGGAAACCTTTCATTGGGTAGTTGCTATTAATTCAATCTTTACTTTCAGAACTTTTCCCCTGTAAACTCGTCGATTACTTTTTGGGGTCATTGCAAATGATACACTGGGCCTTTAAAGAGGAACTTAAGATCTTGTCAGGATATCGAGATCATAAACACATTTTATCATACATTTTATCTTTCTAGCCGACTGTGGGCCCAAAGTTTTTTTCAAGTAAAATCTTCATTTTATTTCCTGCTAAATTTCTGGTTTTTTTAGTGCCTTCAGCGGCGAAAAAAAAGTAAATTTTTTAAATTTCTTATAAATTTTACTTAAATTTCTTTTGTTTCACTTAAAATTCAGTGCCACACGATGAAAAACCCTCCAACTTTAACGAACAAACGTTTACATTTTTCTGCCCTTTTCAGAAATTGTTTCACTAGCACTTCAACAATATCGGCATACTCTCCTAAAAAGAATGTTCTTAAAATAATGTAAATCAATTCCTCATCGGAAGTTTGTTGAATACAGTGAAGTTGTGGATAACAAGGCACTGATCGACCAATCACTTTGGAATCACTTTTAAGACAGTGAAATCCTCCAGGTCTAAAAGGACCTGTTTGAACAAAGCATTGAAATGTGATATTTCCTGTTCATGGAGAATCCTGTAGTTAAAGGCCTTTGTATCATTTGCAATGACTCAATGTTGTTTTTCATGAGTTGGCAAGAAAAACCTTACTCAAAGTGTTGATAGGTAACAAACACCACATGAATTTATTTCCGTCCAAAATGGTATTTCATGCTGGAAATTTACAACCGAAGGTGGTTTTCTAAAAAATAAAGTCCTGTGCACGGGACTTCTTAAGGTTTTACTTAAGCATTGATGCATCTAAGTAGCTAAAACAATTCAGATATGATATGTTAGTCTTATTCCATGAATCTGTAAAAAGTTTCCCAAATCCCAAATCAACGGTATATTTAAAATACCGATAATACCGAATGCGGTATTCCTGAACTGTTCATAGAAATCCAATACAAGATGGCTAATACTGGTAAACAATACCAGTATTTAATGTTTCACTTCTTTGGCTGTCTCAAAATACGTTTTGGACGTCCATAAAGTCTGTAAAATGGCTTTACCAATGACACAGAACGCTTTCAATTTCCAACAATCTATGTCCGTCCGCGACCGGCCTAGCGCAAGCGCAGCACATATATAGTTGCACGTGCACAGTGCACGTGCAAGCTCCGTGTATTACTGTCCAAAACACAAGTGGGAAAATACTTTCGTAGATTTCTCAATAAGGGAAATCCCATAGCAATGATGAGAAAGTCATTGCAAAATCACCGAAATAAATTAGAAAATAATTAATTGTTTCTTTAATGTTTGAACCAAATATTTAGGCATGCATGACGAAATAAAAAGGTGTGTGTCTGCGTAAAAAAGATTTGTCCCACGTGGCGCTGTGTACTTTCTTGGTTGATGTAGGCCAATATCGTTCCGTCCTGAATGTCGGTCATTTCGCCCAACCTGAGCCACTTCGCCCCGGAAAACTTTGTCCGCCTATGAACGCTCGAACCGGCAGCATTACGTACGCGTGAAAGAGCTTGAGCTAACTGGCACTGGGCGAAGTGGCATTTGGGCGAAGTGTTTGAGGGCGAATTGGTCATGGTGAATTTGTTTTTGGGCGAAGTAAAAACTCACAATCGTGGGAGACTACGGAAACTACCGGTACAATTCTGGACGACATGAAACCAATACCAATGTACCAATACTACTGTTCATTTTGATGCCCCATGAATAAAAAGTGGCATTTTTCAACTTGAAATTTTTCTTCACATAAACTCACAGAAAGAGGGCGCTGTTTTGGGCATGTCACTTTAGGAACACACAGCAGAAAAGCAAAGAAAAAACATAAGACTTCAAACTGGAATTGTGGAAAAATGCTGCAGTTTCCAGCCTTAGTTTTTTCATGGTTTGCAACAGGCAACATGTAAAACAAACCTAAACCGTCATGGGTTACAAAAGTTTCAGTAAGTTGGAGAAAATTGTGGAAACTTTTGTGCACAGTTGAATGAGATTTTCCTGTGTTTTCCTAATGTGACATCACCACTTTGCTCATGCATATGTAAATTTTCATTAGCATAAAAATAAAAAACCTTGATTTTAACCCCCCGAACAACTTCCAAGTAGGGTTTTTATGATTGTATATTAATGGACTAGTTCCATGGCACAGATTTCGTTGATAAAAACACCATTTCAGGGCACTACACATGCATTGTTCCAGCTGTGTAGTCATTGCAACCAAATAACTGCATTTTTAAGGAACTAACTGGAACAAAAAAATATATTTAGCACCGGATGAAAATGTTGGGACTACAATAGTATGCATTTTGCTTCAACTTTGTCTATTTTAAATTGTCCAGCTTGAACTCTTCACATATATTCCCTTGTTTTTAAACGCCATGACAACCTGGCAAACAGAACAACAAACAAATCAATAATTGACGTCACAGGAAAGACGAGCCCATTGTCAGGAAATATATGCCCATTGTAAAACTACAAACAAGTGACCTTGTCCTGCATGAATGCATGATTGGTGGAAGTTAAGGAAACTTTGCTTGTCAAAAGTATATAACATGGAGCTTTGTGGAGGGAATTATTCAATTGCGATTGTGATGAAGAACGGGTGTCAGTTTACTTACCAGTCGTGCTCAGAAATGTTGACAATTTTCTGTAAAGTTTGAACAAAAATGAAGGTTTATGACGTAAATTGCAACAATATGGTGCTGAACATAAAGAATAAGACGGGTGATAATTTGCCATCCAGGGACATGGTACATGTAAGTACTTGAGAAGCCTCACGTAGGACCAGTTCTTCGTAATTGTGCTAATTATGCTTGTAGAGTAGTTGAATCGTTCACATGTTATTGAAAACCAGATTGTTTTAATCCGACAGCTAGTAATGGTTTATTCTCCATATTTTGTAATTTTTTTTCGATAGTTTAGAAAATTATGTAAGTCATGAATCGAGCACAGATAGTCATTACCTTCAAAGTTGAGGCAAATTTCCCTTAAAACTTTAGTAAAATGCAAATTAACCAGGATTGTAATGACTCGGACTCGAGTCGACTCCCGATTTTTCATTGACTTGGCTTAACTTGAGACTCGAGCCTCACTTGACTTGACTTGAGACTCAAACCTCAAATGACTTGACTTGACTCGGACTTGTAAAAACTTTTATGCATTTTTTGTCATTTTGAGGACCGAACTGTATTTCAGCACTAAGCTTTCTTTTAACATGTAGCATTCTTGGCCATAACAACAAAATACCCTAGCGGTACAGCGTTTTAACTCATTTTGAAATTAGCTTGAACAAATTTATTGTTGTGACTACTTGACTTGAACTGCCTTTAGACCAACATGTCTGACTTGACTTGACTTGGGACTCGAAGGCAGTTTGATTTGACTTGGGACTCGAAGGCAGTTTGATTTGACTTGGGACTCTGAGGCAGTTTGACTTGACTTGGGACTCGAAGGCAGTTTGATTTGACTTGGGACTCTGAGGCAGTTTGACTTGACTTGACCTGGGACTCAAAGGCAGTTTGACTTGATTTGACTTGGGACTCGGAGGCACTTTGACTTGACTTGACTTGACTTGACTTGACTTGACTTGACTTGACTTGGGATGGACTCAAAGGCAGTTTGACTTGACTTGACTTGGGACTTGAGCAGAGGGAGACTCGTTACAACCCTGAAATTGACACAAACAAATTGTATGCTTATCAAGGAAGCTTACTACTACTACTACAAACAAAAGAGGGTGCTTCACGAGAGGGAGCTGTTCATAGCAAGTTCAAAAACGACAAAAAACATAACACTTCAGAGAACAGTACATGCAGCCTACCGATCCATTTTTGACTTGAACAAATCCGTAGGTTTCTTGCAAAGCACATTACAAACATCAATAAACTCTTCAAAAGTCACTTTTGTATGTATGCAAAACTGGAAAATTTCACTATTGTTTGTAAGAAGACATCATTGCCTTGCTCATGAATTATGCAATTCATTTGCATAACAATGGAAAACTTGTTTTCGAAAATAAAGTACCAGTGCGCAATAACTACTAAATACATAATGAAACAGCACAAAACGTACTGAAAGTAAAAAAAATATTGGATTTAATAGGATAAGGCTGACGATAAGTGAAAATGAAACGGGCTAAATGAACCCGATATTCGTGGAGTGTTAGTAGTAAAACTACAGGTTACGAGGTACTACCCGGTACCATGTGACTATTAGTCACACATTGAGGTTGTTTTTGGACACAAAATTCAAGCTGGAAATTTCATCTGGGTGTGTGGTCTTGCATAATCTCCATAAGATTTATAACCATGATGGAAAAATACAAAGTATCTTACACAATGTGCAATTTTGTACTGGCGGTGCAGAATTTAAAAGTGTCTGTAATATTTCTCTATTTTATCTAATGGGGCGACAATTTTTGTGTAGAGAGCCCTATTAGGACGACGCGCTCTATTAGGTCGACAATTTGGTGTAGCCCCAATATTTTGGTCAAAATCCATTTTTTAAGGTCAAAATCCATTTTTTTCAAATCGAGAACCATTTTTATTAGGTCTAGAAGCATTTTTATTAGGTGTGGAACCATTTTTGGGTAACAGAATTTTGGTGTCCAATCGATGTCTTTTAGCCAAAATTTCGGTGGTAGTTTGGTAAAGTCTTACCGGCGTGTCGTCCCTTTGAAGCATTAAGTGATATTAATATAACAATGAAAATTACGACACACCAGGTTTGACGCAGAGTTGAAAACAATTAGTGGCATTTATCGGGATTCGAACCTGAGACCGGGCAGATGCTCTACCAGCTGAGCTACCGGTATAAGGCACAGTGCCAGTACATGTACATGTATAGTACATACTCCCTCAGGTTTTCCCTATGGACCCAATTTTTCTCTCGGTGTTGCATGGGAGCACGACTTACCAAAGTAACGAACGCAACATCTGGTATGGTGCCTAATCACCATTGAAATGAAACAACCAAACTTGGGATGAGAGAAGGCCTAAGGGCCTTATCGGGATTCAAACCCGAGACCTTTGACTCACTGGGCAGTTGCTCTACCAGCTGAGCTATAAGGCGCAGTGGTGTTTTCCCCGTGAACCCAATTTTTCTCTCGATGGGCGAAGTAACGAACAGCCCTGGGGCCAATTTCATGGCGCTGTTTAGCACAGAAATTTGCTTAGCACAGATTTCTTTGCTTTATTTTGCAAAACTGGGCTGCTGTAGCCAAAATCGTATGTGACGATGTGCTTACTAATATTTTGCTACTGTTTCTAAAAACACAATTTGACATACGATTTTGGCTGGTAACTCATTTTACAGAGCAAAACAATTTTGTGCTAAACAGCGCCATGAAATTGGGCCCAGATCAGGCTGATAACATCTTTCAAAATTTCATAATACTTCAGTTAACTTTGCAAATCCTTCATAAATGCAAGGTTTAATTTTGTCTGTGTTACAGCTTTCGAATTACATGTAGTATACAAAACAATGCCTCAAAGAATCCTCTTTAGAGCGTGATCCAATTCCGTCACGTGAGGGACGGAAATCAAGAGACAAATGCCTTTCCTAAGTCAATACAACAAATGAAAACTAAAGTGAACCTGTATGTTTACCTGCTACTGATGTTAATACACACACCCAGTTTATCACATGTTGAAATTGACTTTACAGTTTTATGCAGAGGTTGTTTTTATGCGTGAGGGATGGACAATCAATAAAATTGACAAAAATTACAATTTTTTTCTTGCATTATCAACTATTTCTTGAAAATGTGATGGCACAGTGTGCCCAGCCACATTTTTTCTGTTAATTTTGTTAAATATGATTGTAAACTATGGACATTTCTTGAAATTTTGAAATTTTAATCCAGTGTTTACCAGTTTTTGACAACATGAACAATCATTTTCCACGAAATTCTGTATTCACATTTAAATGGTAATTTCCAATTTCAAAAAGTTTAGAAATACATGTAGTTACACATGTAGGTTAGGTTCAATCTAAATTTACATCACATTTATAAATCAGTATCGGTACAGGCATACCCACGTGTTCTGTTTATATTAAACAGTTTTCTAAATGCATGCTCTGTTTACAGTGTAGCTAGGGTACACCTCGTGATTATGAGCTTATTCAACCTTTCACCTCATTTCAGTGTGTGACGTCAAACATCTGGCATAATACTAAGGGTGTAGTAAGTTTACGAGGTCAGCGATATCAATGCTTTTGTATTCCCTTGAAATGTGACGTCAATAAATATTAGAAGTTGCTATGGTGCCAACTTCAGCTATTTTTAGTCCGGCGGGTTTCAGTAGATTAGTTTCATTTTGTGAAGCAAAAAAGGCTATCTTATAAAGAATTGGATTTGATTGGGAATGCAGTTGACTTAACATGAAATACTGAGGTGTGACGGTTCCTGTGTCTGTACTGTTTTCAAGGCTATTCTGTGTGTACTATGGCACCATACAAAGAGGTAATTAATACATGTATCAATTTTTGATTGTTTTTATTTTTCGCACCAAAACCTTTTATTTTTTCTGGCTTGGTAACTTGTATTTGCTCCAGATTGGCACTCCAAAAGTGTGAATTGGTTGTGCACATTTCTGATTAAAATTCGTCATGGGCCAAAATATAGTTGGTGCACATTCTTGTATTTTGTAACATAGGCCACTACCGTGATTCAAGACCACCAGTTGGCTTCATAGCTCAATTGGTGGGGTGTGGTTCAAATCCCGGTGGAACCAAGTTGCTTTTCACTGCATCCAGATTTTCCAAAACTCATATGGACATTTGTCCACATTTGTATCAATGTTATTCACCCGGCGGTCCCTGGGTCATACCCCTAAAAATAATCACTTATTCATAAAATAAATATTCATCAATTTTCTTAAAATATCATTTCTTGATCAGCACAGTTTATTGATTACAGTAAACTTGTGGATAACAAGGCACTGATCGACCAATCAATTTTCCGCTTCAGTGATTTCCTCCAGGTCCAAGAGGACCTGTTTGAACAAAGTGATTCCCACAGCAATGAAATGTGACATTTCCTGTTTCTGGGGGAATTCTGTTCTAAAGGGCTTTCAGAAAATGTATTTTGTTGGGTTTTCAACCTGATTGAACCTGCGTGGGACGAGCTTACATGTACCTCTGGAGCTGTGCATCTCCCAAAGGCCCCTAGAATTGCGGGAGCTCAGGGAGGCACTTCAGGCAGAGTGGGCACCCTGCCTCAGTGGCTTTTATGGAGGCCGGTGCAGTCAGCCTTTCCACAAGTGGTGTTCATACATATACGTTACTGATTATTATTATTATTATTTATGTCTGGTATTCATACCAAGGATTCCTCAATAGTGCTCATTGCACTGTCACTCGCAAGCGTGAGGAAACCCATGAAGAATTAGAATTAGAAATGGCCAGAGACACCGGGGAATCCCCTTGCTCTTCACGAAAGAATGCTCTGGGATCTTTAGAGTGCGTTACCATTACCTAACACACTGGATCAACAGCTTTACATCCCTCCCGATGGATGGAGCAAGTGTGGTTGAGTGCCTTGCCCAAGGGCACAGGTACCGCAGCCGGATTCGAACCCGCAACCTCAAGTTTTCACCCATGATTGCAAGTCAATGACCCAAACCACTTGGTCTGATTCTAATTTGCGTTGTTGTTTTTTCATCCGTATGCACAAACTAGATTCTTTTCCTGCTTGATACATGTAGCACCTTTTTGGGGTCTATATGCTAAATGTTATTGGGCCAGCATAAAAAGGGCCTTAAAAAGTCTAAAATTTGAATTTAAATGTGCAGACATATCATTGGTAATCTCGAAAATCAGAAATGTTCACAGATTTACACATAACTTACACAATATAAACATGACGGTAGTAAACTTCCCCTGAAATGGTCTTGTCTGAAGTGCTATAGTTTTTGAGAAATTAGCAAAACCACCTCGCCCTGGACCACTTCGCCCTGAAGCACTTTACCCAAAGACCATTTTGCCCCAAAACCACTTCGTCTAAACATTACCTCGCCCAAATGCCACTTCGCCCCAAAACCACTTCGTGCACGGGCTGTGGTTCAGGGCGAAGTGGTTCAGGGCGAAGTGGTTTTGGGGCGAAGTGACTGTAAACCAGTTTTTGACTGTTTTCTGAAAAGTTAGACCAAGTACGGAGCCGATTTTTGCTCAGGTTGGTTTTAATCTTGAAAGCATACCTTCAATCACACGGGGAGATGAAACTATTTGTAACGGTTTACCAATCATGTATACTGCCTTTAACTAAAAGTGTCATAACAATGCTGAGTTAAATTTGATGTTAACAACTCAAAATCAACTTTGGATAGCCCTAAATTGATTTGAACTCGGGACGAAAAACACTTGCAAAAAAGTATGAAGAAAAATGTGTACCTATTTTTGCACATTCCACTACATTTTTTACTGATGTATTTTTATGAATTTTTGTGTCGGAATTTTAATATTAATCCTAACTCCCTAGGGAGTATGAGAAATCATATTGATTTTGTAGGATTGAGGAGTGTTAGGGTTAATAATTGTCTTAAATTAACACATTTTGGCTATTGTATCGCTCAATTGGGGCCTTTGGCACTGTACTGTAGCAAATGCTTGAAGACAATGAAGAAATGCTCAGGAAAACCCAAGCACAATTCTGTATAGGGGGAAACCCACGGAATCAGGCAGGGACTGAGAACCCAATCCACATACTGACCCGGTCGGGATTCGAACCAGGGCCACAGAGGTGGAAGGCGAGGAAAGTACCGCTGTGCCAACCAGATGCCAGATATAGACATGTTGTACAGTAATAATAATAAATAATAACACATGCATTTGTAAAGCGCCATCTATCTATGTAAACATATTCCGAGGCGGCTGTTGCCATTATTACCGCTGCCATCAGGAAATCACCAGAACCATTTCGCTTCAACTAGGTATGCAACCCGGCCAAGGCGCACAATCCTATCAGCAGTTAGATTGTGGCATTCCCCATAACAGCTTCCCATATATCGCTTGGGTTGACGAGGCAACTGGGATTAAGTGCCGTGCCCAGGGACACAGACACGTTGGTCGAAGTGGGGCTCGAACCCCCAACCTCTGCCTGGGAGTCCCGCTTCATACCCACTAGACCACACGTGCTCCCTGTAGATGTACATGTACAGTACATGTACTGCCTTTGTGTAGCAAAGGGACTTCAACCCCATTAAATGATAGCTGAGTGTGGCAGTAAACTTGAAACTTCTAAAGAGGATTTTTGTATTTTTAAACCCCCATTTTTCCCATGGATGTTGAGATTTTGATACCATATCATTTGCCATATTTTTCTCATTACCATTCTAAAATGTTGCGCTTTCAATACGTTTATTTTCAAGCATATCTTTAAAAAATCACCGATGTTTTGTGAACTAATTTATCCGGTTCAAAAAAGCAGTGCAGTGATTACACCAACCTTTTTGCATTGGAGATTGCAAATTTCCTGTTTTCTTCCCATGGATAGTATTTTGGGGAGGTATTTTATATGATTGTCGGGTTAGAACGAAATCCATTTTCTGGAATAATCTGAACTGGAAGCTCCTTTTCATCGAGTTCTGTTGATCTCCATATTCCAGAACATTCTGGAAGTTTCTGAAATCGTCTGAATGTAACTTGAAAATCAGTTATTACAGTACTTGAAATTGAAACAAAATTAAGCATTGTTCGATTCGAAGTGTGGATTCAGCCAAGTGTACATCTATTTGCCAATTCGCACACATTGCAAAAAAAACACAGTGCATCCTATTTCAATGCATAATATGACCTGTGTACATAGGCCATGGGGATTCCCCCATTGAGATTGCACACTCCACATACACAGAACACACAACTGTTAGTCTATTTTTAAACTTGACCCGTAATGGTGGACATGTCTGGGCGTAATCGATTGGACCCCCAAACATGCCCAGGGCTTCAGAAAAACATAGCATCGGCATTAAAAATCAAGGTATGGGGCCCCCGGCCAGTTAACATGCCTGGGCAAAATATGTGCCCAAAGTGTAAAATCCCCAAACTGGGGGAAAATGGTGGTCGCAGTGGTCTATATAATGGCTTGGGTGAATTGCTTCTGTACAGAATCAATGGTGTAAACGCACGTGTATTTCCATATGGTTATGAAAGCATTTTGACATGTACATTTATGCATGTGGAATTTGTCTGCAATGAATGAGGTACTGTACATGTATGTAAACCCTACCGTACATCGACCTGGAAGCAACTGGTAACAACTGAGGTTTCTGGCAACTAGAAGCAACTTTTTTTTTTTTGCTTAAAAAGGTTGATGTACGCGTACTTGCAAGTACTGGCAACTGGACAAATTCCAGTTGCCGCGGGTTGCTCATGTTCTACTCTCTGGCAACTAGTTGTATATCCAGTTGCGGTCTGTTTTGTCGATGTACTCGTACTTGCAACTGGTTGGTGTCAGTTGAACGAGTGCGTCTGATCACGTCGTGAGACGCACATCAAGATCAGTTGAGTTGCTTCCAGTTGCAAGGACAATGTACGCTAGGCTTTACCCGAGTTGCCGTGTCAATGTGTGTGCCCTAGACATGTAGACCGACTGGTTGCTCCCAGTTGCCGCTAGTTGCGCAGCTGACCAGTAACATTGACAGCAACTGATGATCAGGGGCCAATTTCATAAAACATGTTATGTTAGCACCCGATTTTGATTAAGCAGTGCTCTCTCCATTTCATAAAACTGTTTAAGCTCTAGCAAACCAGATGGCAGGCTAACCTACAGATTTTTTGCTAACGTGACGCCATCTTTTTTCCTCGCCATTCTCAGCAAAATTCGAGACACATTTTTTAACAGATACACAACTTTCAGCTGTTGTTGAAATATTTCAGTCAGAGACAGGCAAGGGTCTTCTGTGGTAGTGATAATCATCCCAAAATGGAAACATAACCAATGATGGTACTTGAAAATGTTGACGTTGACTTACGGTATGAAAGCAGACGATGAACGCGTTCGAACAAAACAGACGACAGCGTTGCGCGTGCACTCTCTTCGCGCATAGAACAACAAGCTTTATGAAATACCCCCTTGCTTGAGCGAATATTCCTGCTATGCTTAATCCAAAATTTTTGATTAAGCGTAACATGTTTTATGAAATTGGCCCCAGTTGAGTTGTATCCAGTTGCAAATCGATGTACGCTGGGCTAAAAGTTTGAGCCAAGTATGTATGTATAAAGCAATGACTATACATGTACAGTGGTGTGTGCAAAATTGTTTGAACAAGTTTGGCATCATTCCAGATAATTTAGTCATTTGTGATGAAAAGTTTGATTAAAAAAATGGTAAGACTGGCAGATAATTACGTTTTCTATTTAATGCAGGTAAAAAATGTAAACCAGGCATGTATGTATTGGCATTAAATATCAATTTCATCAGATGTTAAGTGTTCAAATAATTTAACACACCACTATTTTGTGTATGGAGGGGCCGTCAAACGTTGTCAACATTTTCACAGTTCTACAGAGAGTAGTATTTTTCAAGATCCCCTTCCTCCCCCGAAATACTACTTATCAACATTTTACAGTGCTTGTAAAGTCCTACGCCGCCCTCGACCCTAACTCCCCCCTTTCTACACTTTGTAATTTGTAGTTCCATGAAAATGTTGACAACTTTAAACAGTCCCTTCGTTATCGATCGAATATTTGGAAAATTGGCACAGCCCTACATGTACCAACTTCTCTTTTTTTCTTCACAGCAATACATCCTTGACTTGTGTCAAGGACCCGACGTACTTCGAATCGAAGAGAACCTTTCTTACGGGTTTGGCGACCACCTCGAGAACAAGCTAGACAGAATCCAATCCGAGACTCGCTCCCGGATTGAACGAATCCCCGGAACGGACACCCTCGTGATTTGCGGGGACGAAACAAGCGTGGCATGCGCCCGTTCACTGATCGACGAAGAGTGCAATAAGTTAAGAAAATGGCCTCAAGATTTCAGTTTGGAACCTCCCGAAGGCAGGGTAGAAATAGAGTCCATCCAAAGAAACTCTCCGAAGGGTTCGGAATACACAACAGACATTTCTTTATCAAGGTCTCATCTAAATACAGCATCGCCCGCAATCGCACATAGACTACAATACCTAAGGACACCATCGCCCAAAATACTCTCGGAAGATGCCTCTACGCCTGAGCGAACAATCGAAGAACGGCGCTCGCCGAGACTCATACCCCACTCCGTGAGTGTTCCCGATTTTACAAATATTCGATCGCCAGAACCCCAGCTCTTGGATAATCGAACTCTAAGCATCATCAACAGCATGCAAAAGCTTGGTTATTCGAGGGAACAAGTGGACCACGTCTTGCAACGACTGGGTCCCGCCGCGGACCACAATGACGTCTTGGGGGCGCTTGTCAGTCAACAACCATGTAAAACGGATCTTGAGTATATCGAGGTCGGTGAGAGGGAGGTAACGGAAAGGCCGAGGGACATTAGCGACGGTTTTGACGCGACCGAGCCTGAGGAAGATGAATCTAGTAACTTGAGGACGATTATCGTTGACGGAAGCAATGTTGCTATGAGGTGGGTGTTTTTTGGGGTTTCCGATTTAAAAACCATTTACAAATACCTGTGCAACTTTGGACGGTCCTTCAGGACGCTGACTCGCAACAATTGGGTGAAAAACTTGGTGTTGCGGGTTAGACATCCAACCGCGGCACCTGTGCCCTTGAGCAAGGCACTTAAACACACTTGCTCCATTCTTCGGAAGGGATGTAAAGCCGTTGGTCAAGTGTGTTGTGTAATGAACCTAAAAGATTCCAGAGCATTCTTTCGTGAAGAGTAAGGGGATTCCCCGGTGTCTCTGGCCGTCTTCTGCCAATGGCGCCACCCACCTATGTATCTCGATGTTTAGGTGAAACACACTTGTAAGCTTCATGCAATTCAGCCTATGGGCTGCGAATCGAAGTTCATTAAAGGCACAGGCTCGTCAGCAATTCGCTGCGTATTTCGTGGCACAAATTTGGCGCGCGCGCATTGCTGACGAGCCTGTGCCTTTAAACCCATAATGCAATTCAACTAGCACTTGTGACTTCGATGCGTGGATGTGCTTACTTTTTTTTAATATAAGGAAAGAAATTGACGCATTTTCTCATCTCACCATTTTTCTCTAGTTTTGGCAATAAAGACGTCTTCGCTTGCAAAGGCATAGACATTGTTGTGGATTGGTTCTATAAACGGGGACACCGCAAGATTATCATTTTTGTTCCAGCGTGGAGGAAAGAAGCGTCCAAGCCTGAAACGCCAATAACAGGTAAAGAACCAACATTTTACTTCACAAATTGACAAGAAAACCTAAAAAATCATATAAAATACCTCGCCAAAATACTATCCATGGGAAGAAAACAGAAAATTTGCAATCTCCAATTTCGATATGGAAGCAGAAAGGTTGGTGTAATCACTGCACTGCTTTATGTGAACGGAAAAATTACATTTCTAATTCATCATGGGTTTCCTCCCGCTTGCCGCGCGAGCGACAGTGCAATGGCCGCTTTTGAGGAATCCTCGGTTTCAGTACCAGAAAGAAATAATAATATGATGTATGACTAAATTTTGAGGGATTTTTTTACGATATCCTTGGAAATATACGGATTGAGAGTGCTCACAAAATTTCAGAATGGTAATGATAAAAATATGACACATGGTATGGTATTAAAATGTCAACACCAATGGGGAAAATGAGGACGTCAAAAATGAGGTCTGGATACCTTTAATATGAAGTTGAACATAGAAGTGTACTTTTGAGTCATGAACCACCTGTACTTTCCTTACGGAAATAAGATTACGTCCAACTTTGTCAGGTGGTGCATTTCCTTCATGCACAGAATGCATGTAGGAAGGAAATCAAAATGCCCGGTATTGAATGCATGTTATGGGATAGTTGCTATGGCGATAGAAGGTCAAGTACACGTACGTAAAGGTGACACATGGGTGTCGGGGGAAAAGATGTTATTTTTACCGTTTATCAGGAAAAGGGAGAGGAAAAAAGGATGGGAACTTTTAGATCCGTATCTTCCTGGATTACATGGGAAATATTTATGACTTAAAGACAGATTACATGATTGGAAAAGTTTTAAAAACAGGAACAGCAGCATTACATAACTAAAGAATAATGTTGATAAACTGCCTTGTAGAAATTTCAGCCATATAGATGCAGTAATACTTCAAAAAACCTAAAAAATATATGCATGGTTTTTGTTGAATAAATGGTAAAATAAAATGTCTGCAGACGCTTTTGTTTTTGAAGAGCACCTTCAGTTGGCAATTTCTTCTACAAAGATACCATTTTAATCGGGGAAAAAAAAATAATGCGGTGTTTTTTAGCGATGCATTTAGTCAGATTTTTCTTGTCAACTCATGAAGTAAAATTTCGGGTCACTGCTAATGATGTATTAAATCTTTAACTCATTGGGTGATTTGACATGGAATGACGCCAGTTTAAATTTCCCATATAACATACGTAGCATGACAGACGAAATACGTAACACCTGTTAAAATGTTTTGTCTTTCGTTTTTCAGATCAGGAAATACTAAACGACTTGGAGAAGCGCAATTTCTTGGTTTGGACGCCATCTCGACGCATCAACGGGCGCCGCATTGTCTGTTACGACGATCGTTACATCATCAAAACTGCCGTGGACGAGGACGGGATTATCGTGTCAAACGACAACTTTCGGGACATACAGAATGAGCGCAGCGATTGGAAAAAAGTTATCGCGGAGCGACTTCTCATGTACTCGTTCGTCAATAATAGGTGAGACACGTAGGTTGACAAAACACTGTATTGCAGTTTTGGCATTTTGAGAGAACTGCCATTTGGGGGTGGAGGGGGGGTAGTAGAGAAATGACACTTCACCAGGATGTACGATCTGTAAACATTCTAAAGTCCATTTTCTCCCGGAAAACGACCCCAAAGGTTAATAGGTACATGTAGCCCTGATAACATCGAGAACGGAATATTGCTCAACCGGTTCAGATCTGGGCCCAATTTCATGGTGCCACTTATGCGCTAGCTTACTGTAGCAGAAAAGTTGTGCTAACGTTAAGGCTATTTCACGGCCGCGGAGTGCTTTTAGCATGCGCGTGCTTGGAAACCGGCACTGTTGTGTCACTAGTGTTTAGCAAATTTTCCCTCTGAAGCTAGCAAATGTTACGGTCTCCATAAAAAGACCAGAGCCTCCTAAAAACAATTTCTTTCTGAATGCTTTTTTCTGAATGCTTTGTGTTTCCTGGGAAAAATCTAGGAAAATCCCTAAGGATTTGAAACACAGTGAAACTAAAGCAATTCTGTTTTTTTTTTATTCGAGTTTCCTTAAACTTCGACCACTTTTTGTCTTCGTTTCCTTGTTTAGTTCACGTTTGGCCTTGATAATGTTACGAAAGGATTTTTTTAAATGGCGTACCTGGTAATGAAATGGTTAATTAAAATGGGGATTAACCACTCGACGTCGAGATTACCTGACCAAAAGAAAAATTCACCTGTTGTGCGCAATAAATTTAGAGTGCAAAATATTTTTAAAGTGAAAAACAACTTCTCTCCACCGGGATTTGAACCGTGGACCTTCTGATTAACGTGCAGATGCCATACCAATTGAGCTATGAAGCCAACCTCGAAACTAAAGCGCTAGCTGAAAACTTATGCATACTTTAGCAGAAAAGTTGTGCTAGTGTTACCACTATTTCACTACCACGGCGCGCTTTTGTGCGTGCTTGGAAACGGTTATTGTTGCGTCACTAGTGTTAAGCAAATTTTTCCCCTGAAGCTAGCAAACGTTTTGCAGTGCCTAAGGTCTCCGTGAAATAGCCGGAGCCTCCGTTAGCACAAAATCGGTTGCTAAACGGCTCTATGAAATTGGCCCCTGGCTATTTCCAAAATACATGGGCTCCACAGAGCTACACATGTACCCTATACATATAATTTAAAACATGTTTAATATAATGTTAACATTCTATTTAAGCAAAATAGCTTATGAAAAAAAGAAAAAAAAATGACTGTACAATGATTAAAAATAAAATACCGTGAAATTGGGCAAGTTCACTGCATGTCTTTAACCGTGCAATATAAATGCAATGCACTGTCTGCAAATTCTATGTGAATTTTTTCCCCTCTTTTCCCCTTCGTCTGTTAAAGCGGTCAAACACAACCTGGGGATTTCCTTTTGTTCGTTTGCTTGCCACCACAAGCGTACCTCATGCATAGTACACAATTTTGGGGCTGTATTTCCTTGTTGGTGCAAAAGGTCTGTCCTTGAGTAGCCAGCTTTCGAACAATAACGTTGAAACAAAATGTAGCTGGTCCCAATCTCGAACAATGCTTCAGTTGCCTGGGGATAACAAAAAAATAACAGTTGACATAAATAAACAATGGTTTATATTCTTATTATATACCTACATTGTACAAAGCGGTAACTAAGGTCACCTTCCCTGTACGTACCAGTATATCTGCCACAGCTGGGGGGGGGCGTCCAGTGCATGGACTGTGCATTTCGTGGTGTTGTTAGAACAAAAAGCGCGCATCCATTACATACACGCAACACCTTCGCGTACACAATCTTACAAGTCGCTCTTCGAACAGGTTGCGCGTCTTTGTAAGATTACGTACATGAAGGGGGCGCGCGTCACGTGCATGTAATGCTAGAGTAACGCAGAGTCCATGCACTAGAAGCGCAAGCTCTCCCCCCTCCCCCCTCCCCCCAGCTATGGAGGATATACAGGGAAGGAGACCTTAGTTACCGGATTAGTCTATAGACATGAATGACAATGGAATTTTGTGAATGCTTTCAGTTTTAACTTCCTGTTTGAGTGAATGCCCCATTTGTATTAAAATTGTCCCTTTTTGGATAAAATAGTTTTTGAAAAACATTGTTAATTACATGTATTCCCAAAAAACTAGATGCATTGTGCTGAACAAGTACAACTTGTTATACAAGGAACAAGAAAAATTACCCACTGAAAAGCGGATATGAACTTCACTAAGAATGGCAATTGCACCAATGCCTTGTGGTATGGCCGGCGTAATTTTGTCCCAAAACTGGGCAACGAGTGACGTTTTTAGGTACAACTCCTTCATGCATTCCTATTGCAATACCCGGTACACGAAAAAGATGTACGCAAAAACGTCATTCTTTGCCCAGTTTTCAAACAAAATACTACAAGACATCTCTGCAAATGCAGGTGAGCCTTTCCACAGTAAAGGGGGCATTTTGGCAACACAGACCATATTTTCCTGAAAATACCTTTGTCTGGTCTCAAAATTAAAAGAAATAAGTTTCAGTTGTTCCGAAGGGATAACTTAGGCCCAAAAAGGGTTACAAATAGTGTGACAACATGCCTTTCTAAAAAACCCTGTGTACAAATGTCCAATATACGCTTGTAACCGGGACGGCCTAAAAAGTGTCCGAGCGTATATTGGAAATGTTTGGAAATTTTGGATAGTCCCTTTAAAGCATAAAGTCTTTTGTTTCTTGGGTATACAGTTTTTCTCAAATATGAGAAATGTGGTATATTTTAGAAATTGATGATTTTTGTTTGTTTATTTGTAGGTTTATGCCCCCAGATGATCCTCTGGGTAGACACGGCCCTAGTCTGGACAATTTCCTGCGTTTGAAACCCACGGCACCAGACCACCTTCCCCAGGCCTGCCCCTACGGCAAAAAATGCACCTACGGCAACAAGTGCAAATACTTCCACGCCGACCGGCCTAATCGGCCAATGAAATCCATTAGTGACACTCTGAAAGAACGTGACAAAAACCGCAAAGAGAAGGCCAAGTTGAACCCCGACCGAAGCAACAGCCCCAAATACGCTGCCATTTCATCGGCTCCGATCCCTGGCTACGTCCCACCGGACGACGTCTCAACGACACCGGAATGGCACACTACACCTTTGCCCGGTCAGAACCCGCAGTCCATTAAGAGAGGGCGACGTATCACGTCCGAATCAAGCGCGCTACAAACGAGCCCCAAATTGTCCGGATCTCCGCATCATGTTTACGAATCAGAACAGCGCTCCCAGTCACCGTACTCCTCGCCCCGCGATGAGGTATTCAGGGCACAAGACTTCCAACAGTACCATCACGGTACAGCAAGTAGTCAAGCGCCCATCGGTACGTCGCCATCCGGACACATCCCGTATACGTCCCCTTTGACAAACTTTTCACAACATTCGCCAACTCTGAGCCCGCGAGACCTTCAAACTGTGCCGCTTCAGAGATACCCATCGCCGAATCGACTGCAGTTGGACGAATCGCTCGCGCGAAAGAGATCGTCGGTGCCTGCGGTGAAATTTGGGTCTGGAGCTACGCCATCTGCAGTCGGGTTTGAGAGGCGAACTTCGCAGAATGATCTTCATTCTGATTTCCAACGCATGGGGATCCATGAATCAAGGTACACAAAACTTAAAGATAGATTACATGATTAGAAAACTTTTAAAAACAGGAACAACAGCATTACATAACTAAAGAATAATGTTGATAAACTGCCTTGTAGAAATTTCAGCCACATAGATGCATTAAAATTTCGGAAAACCTGAAAAATACATGCATGATTTTTGTGTTGAATGAATAGTAACAATTGTCTGCAGACAATTTAAAAAAAAAAAAAATCACCTTCAGTTGCCCGACACGTACTATGGGGAACAAGACAAAGATGAACGCACCGTGATAAAGGCTTTTATCCCTAACTTATTATAAGCAGTGTATATAAATACTATTTATTTTCTCAACAGTGGAGAAATGCTATCGAGGGATTTTCCACAGAGCTATAGCTACGGCAACCAATTACCACAGTCACATGGACACCCAAGTCCGCCCCGCCAGAACCAGCCACACCCAAGCCCGCCTCACCCTGCACAGTTCCACCCTGGGCATTCGTTCCCCAACCAACCGCACATGGGGCACCCGTTCTCCACTCAGCAACACCCAAACCAGCAAATATTTCAGGTAAACTTGAAATTAATATTTTTTGTTTACAGCCGTAAAGACAGATCACATGATTTGGAAACTTTTAAAAACAGGAACAACAGCATTACATAACTAAAGAATAATGTTGATAAACTGCCTTGTAGAAATTTCAGCCACATAGATGCAGTAATACTTCAGAAAATCTGAGAAATCCATGGATGGTTTTTGTGTGAATGGTACAACATTTTAAAACAAAAACACCTTCAGTTGGCAATTTCTCCCACAAAGGTACCATTTTTCACCAGAAAAAAAAAATCATGTGGTGTTTATTAACATTGCTATCGACACTTTTAGTCGGGTTTTTCTTGTCAACTCGTGAAGTAAAATTTTGGGTAACTGCAAATGATTTATTGGGGCTCTAACTGGTTAACTGGCACATAAAAGAATTAAATTTCCATCCTTATATTGAAAACCTGAAGTTAAAAAATGTCGTTTTTGATTTTCCGTTTGCAGGGAGCTAGTCCTTCGCCTGTGTATCACAACAACGAACCTTTCGGAGCCGCACGTATGATGCAAAACCAAGACCAAATTATCTACGACCCTCGCGCCTACAAACAACCAGTGGGATACGCGTCCCCTTCAAGAGACGCCTCGTCGAAGCCGTACTACACCGAAGCGGCACAAGTGAGCAGTGACTGGCCCACTCCGCAACCGTTAACACCAAGTCCACGAGCGCGGGAACAGGACGAGCAACGTCGACATATCTTTGACAATCTTGCCAGCAGGGTTGGTCCGGAACGGGTAAAAGCTGTGATGCAAAGACACCCTCATGAACTTAATCCTAGTAAGTTGATAATGTATATGCAGACAAATACGTAGTGGCCGGAAATAGTGGCCGAAATCTGACCAGTGGCCAAAAATAGTGGCCAGAAACAGTGAGCCGGAATTTTCCATTCATCTCTGCTTTCTCTTGTTAAATAGAACAGTCCATCTTTCAACTCGTAAATATTCCAATTTGTATAAAACTGCATGCCACTATTGGTGGCCATGCTTGCATATTTTACAACCCTCATTTAATTGGTTGACTTTTTACAAAAGTCAACCAACTGTAAAAGAAACAATTTTAGAGAAAACAAAAGGATATCCTTTACCAATAGTGCCAAAGTCATTGCCTTGCACCCGTTTCATACATGCGCACCAAAGTCAAGCCAACCTGATTGTATTGTCGCTCCGATTAAAATTTGGTTTCAGACAGGCGTTCTTAATGCAAGCCGTGCGTACACTAAAAATCGACGTCTGAAACCAAGTCGCTCTTCAGTCGTTCTGACCGACTGGAACAGTCGATTTTTCGACTTCTGGCGAACCAAGTCGCTTCAAATTGTTTTATACGTCGAACTTAATTCAAATTTCTGGGATAATTTAGTTCGGCGCGACCCTGGTGCGCCAGTATGAAACGGGTGTTAATTATGTAAGCTATATTTGTTTAATTGATTACTTTGTACATTGTACATAGTTTTTCCTTAGAGGAGCGTGTCCAGATCGCATTTTTGAGCACCCCATTTTTCCCCCACGGGTGTTGAGATTTTGATACCATATCATTTGTCATATTTTTCTCATTACCATTCTGAAATTTCGCGCTCTCAATCTGAATATTTTTTCGAGGACATCGTAAACAAAAAATAAACAGTGCAGAGATTACACAAACCTTTTTGCTTCCACATCCAAATTGGGGATTGCAAATTTCCTGTTTTGTTACCATGGATAGTATTTTGGCGAGGTATTTTATATGATTGTTAGGTTAGAACGGAATCTATTTTCTGGAGAAATCTGGGCTAGCTCATTTAAGACAGTAATGTTTTTCCTGCTATTTTTGGCATGTGGGGTGTTATGGCCGAGCGGTCTAGTGCGTCGAACTTAAGTTCCTGTGCTATTACTAAAATGTAGGTTCGATTCCGGGCTGCGACGGGTTGTGGCACCTGTGCCCTTGAGCAAGGCACTCAACCACACTTGCTCCCATTCCTGTAATTGGCGGTCCCTCCGCTGTTGGATGTGGTAAATAAATAAATAAAATAAATGTACAGAGATGTATTTTTGCCTTAATCATGGATGTAACCTTTGACAAATTTTCAAATTCACTGAAATTGTGCACACCTTGTAAATAACAGGATGTGTGCTGTGCTATAGAGCCAGACTGGTTTCCGCTAGCACATAATCATTGGCAAAACCCCATTGTAATGTGGTTATATTGTTTTATGAGGAAATGTTTTGGCAGGCTAAGTTTGGGCGCGGTGGAATTGTTTTTGACTCATTGCCTTGCCAGAGCTTGTAAGACGTTTCTAAATATGGCACGGAGACCTTGTTGGCTTATTTATAAGGTACAGGAAAAACTGCTCATATATATTGGATGGGTTCCAAGTTCCACATGTACACCATACTTCCGGGTTTCTTATAAACATAATGTTCTTTCTAGCCACAAGATATATGAACTTTAGTAAAAAAAGAAAAAGTGCCCTGAATTCCACTATGTAATTGTATCGTTTGTCAGTTTTGAAAAGTTTCATTTTCAACTTGTTAAACTTTAAATAGAATCTGAAATTGAAATTGGTGGATCATATTCAAAACCTGGGTTAGTCCCAAAGGTAGTGGGTTCGAATCCTGGTCCGGCCCATCCATGGTGCGTGTACCCTTGAGCAAGGTACCTTGCCACACGTTGCTTCTCTCCACCCAGGAGTAAATGGGTACATCAAGGGTAGCGAATGGTGATTTGTTTGATTAGCCATTGCGCACCTGAGGCAGCCGGGGCTGTATACTCCCCAGGGAGCTGAGATGGTACAGTGTATATGGAGTGATTTAATGGAGCCCTATGATCAGGGATAATGATAGGCGGCTTGATCAGGGTTTCCCTTAATAAGTGCCCAGTATAAAATTGCTTTCGACCACGCGCAACATCCGGTAATGTTTGGGTATCAGCGGCCACGCGCATACATGCACACGCCAAAAGACGTACATGAACATGCGTAAAAACACCCACCAGCATATTTTCATTAGAAAATGCTGCACGTGCGCGTTGCGATACGTTCAAATTATTGAGCATGTACTCAGCTTATAAAAAACGAAAATGTTTGAAGCCTGAAAAAAGACATATTTATCTTACTCGGCGCAAGAACGTAACCCAAGGTTAAGCAACCGATACGCTTTTCTCACTTTCTTTGCTGGTTAACACTCGGGCCACGTGGGTCATGACACCCAAAATGGTGGAAGGCATTACGTCACCGTAATGCAATCTATTAGTGCATGTTATCATTATCAGTATCATATTTGACCCTTGGTTGTTTTTTTGCATTGTAAGTTCCTTGTTCTCTGTCAAGAAAAACGTCTAAATTGTAATGTTTATTTTTCTTTGCCTTTCCTTTAAGGACTGGTCTTGTTTTCATGTTTATATTCCAGGAAACATTTTCCTAGTTGCAAAATTGTTAGTGTTTGGAAATACCCGCTAAAATTTAATAATTCTTTTATTTTAAGCTTGAGGTTTTTGTGTAAATCTGTTTCTCAAATAGCTATTACTTTACGTATTTTCTCAATTTTTCTTTTGGGATTTCACAGATTCGGTGTTTCATAATAGTACCTTTTTTTAAGGTAGCTTTTTCAATGATAATGACTGTACAGTATATTACTGCACTGATATGTATTTTACAGAAAAGAGCATGTTAAAACTGCTAAAGTATAGATGTAAGGACGTATGTCCGTTTTTAATGATTCCCACGGATTTTGTTAGCTATGCTAACAAATTGGGTCGACTTTATCAACTTTTGTGTAAAAATGTAAATATTTCCTAATGTATCTAGATTATTCCCATGACGCCTTCCCTGTACACGTCCGCCATTGCTGGGATGCAGCTTTTTGCAGTGCATGGACTGTGCGTTTTGCGTTGTTAAAGCGAACAGCGCGCATACATGATGCACGCAACCGCTCTTCGCACACACACATTCACACAGCCTCTTTGCGACGCGCGTCACAATGCATAGTTCCGAGATTGCCCAGTTAACCCCGCCCCTTAGATACTGTTGCTATGTGCTCATAAGCCATCGCAAAAAATTGCGACACAACGTATACAAAGCAACTGGACTCGGCATGGAAAGCACAGATTCATTGGAGAAAACTCAAAGGTATTTATGTTTTAGGGTCGACAGTTACCGTAGCACACACTGAGCGAAGGGCTAGTAATGCAGGGATGACATACATGTATATTCATAAAAATGCGCTTTCCTACCTTTGAACAGCGAATACCCCTACATTGAAACCAAAATTCACCCGGTCACTGGCGCATACAACATACGAACTGTATGGGCAGAAAATCGCGTGATTGTTGTGATGATTGCATCATTTGACCTATGTGCGCGCCGTCTGCTAGCTCTGTTGTGATTGGTCGGTGGGTTCGGCTTGATTGACAGGTCGGAACTATGCATTACGAGCGTGCGACAAACTCGCAAATTGTTTGAAGTGACGACACAATGAGCATCATCACATAACGCATGTAGTTCATGAACTGACCGCATCCCAGCTATGGCGGACATACAGGGAAGGTCTCCATGGGAATGGTCTATAGACCGTATCGAATAGCCGCCATTTTGTGGGGCAGTTTCTTTGTTCCTTGAGGACATGCATGGTTGCACATATTGTGCTTCCATTGTTAAACGGTTTAAGTAACAAAAGGTGCCCCACGAAATGGCGGCTATTCGATACGGTCTATACTGTAACAAGTGCATGTTCTATACGCTTTAACTAGTTTTTCTTTTCGTTTTTGAAAATATGCATGTTGTATCTATGTACATACGCGAGATTTTTTAATCTAATCTAATTTTAAATGTATTTTAATGTAATTTTGTTTAATAACGTTGTAACAAAAATCAGATAAATTATGGTGCCATTTTTGTGTTGTGTAAGGAAACTGTGTAAGGTTCTTTGTTTTGCATGATAAAAACTGCCTGATTTTATGTAATTCTGTATCGTATTAAAACAAGGAAACAAAAGATATGAATGTCATCGTATTTACTTTCTTTTCTTAACTGCATGTTGGAAATATCGGGGGAGTTTTAAAATGGATCCTTGTTTATGATGTACATTTAATCAGTTTTGCGTGCCCAGAATACGTGGAATTAAAATCACTGAATTTAATACATTGAAATAACTGCACTACAGAAAAACAAGGAAATATTATTAATCGTCTAAAATTTCATGTTTGTTTACGTCGGTCATGTCGGTACATGCACCAAATCAACATTTGTCATCCTACATTCTGGATGTCTTCCTAAGATAATTATCACGGGATGGTGACATTTTGCTCTGAATATGTCGTCACCATGCGATAAATTATCTCAGGATCTTAACAAGTCGGATGGCACTTCCAGAGCTCCGTAGTACTGCAAACGGAGTACACGAAAGGGTTGCCCGAACAAAATGGCGGCGCCCATAAGCCATACTTTGTTAAGTTGGTATCCAATTTTCAGCGGGTCTAATTTCTTGTATTTTGTATAAAAATAATGTACGAGTTACACTTATTCGACACAATGTGTTTTGTTCTTGGGGTGTAATTCCCCTTTTAATATAAACGATTTTGCATTATTTAGGTCCCGAAATTCCAATAGACCGTATCGAATAGCTGCCATCTTGTAGGGCAGTTTCTTTGTTCCGTGAGGACATGCATGGTTGCACTTTTTGTGCTTACATTGTTGACCAATTTAATTATCAAAAGTTGCTCTACAAGATGGCGGCTGTTCGACACGGTCTATATGTTGAACTTTGCTCACTCAAAAAATAATTCTTTATTTCTCAACTATTTTTCTCTCATCCCAAGTTTGGTTGTGTCATTTCAATGGTGATCAGGCACCATACCAGATGTTGTGTCCGTTACTTTGCCCAGTTGCGCCACCGTGCAACACCGAGAGAAAAATCGGGTCCATAGGGGTAACCTGCGGTAGTATACCAACTGTGCCTTATAACTCAGCTGGTAGAGCAACTGCCTAGTGAGTCAGAGGTCTCGGGTTCGAATCCCGATAGGCCCTTACTATTTTTCTCTCATCCCAAGTTTTAAATTTCTCAACAAAAGTACAGCAACTGTGCTCAACTGAAAACTCTTAATAAATTCCATGGTCCTTTTTCATAAAAATTAAAAACATTCTTAAGTGGATTTAGGAACAATAAAATATAATTTTTCCTATCTCTAAAAACATGAGTTAAGAATGTTTATTTAGGAATAATATTTCTAAGTGGGCTTTATGAAATAGGACTCTGGACACTTTCTGTAACCACAATGCACTAAATGTTAAAAAACAAAATCAAGTAAAATCTTAACTTTTTCCCCTCCAAATTTTGCATTTTTATAATCAAACTAGCATTTTACATAGTTTGTAAGTCATAACAAAATAAATCCATCATGACCAGATATGGAATTCAACCATTTAAATTATACATGTACAATTCTTCCCATAGCATAATTCTTTTTCCACGCTTGGTTGGTTTTCACATAGAAATTATTTTACCAAGGGGTATATAAACCCAGGTTAAACCACTTGGTGAAGTCATTATGGTTAAGATGCCTCACAGTGCGCACCATGGACCACTGTTGGAGTTGACTGTATTTCACGGTGTTTTTCGACCATCGGAGATTCTGCAATGCTAAACTGTGAGTACAAGCATTTTTATATTTCTGTAGTAAAAATTAAGAAATTTGACACTTTTCCCCCTGTGTGCAGATTTGGCAGGAAACCTAAATTTAGGAGTGAAAAAAAATAATTATGGTAGGGTAAAAATTGATAAGTTATCGTAATAGCCAATCCCAATCAGTGAGGAACAACTGCAATACCGTGTTTCGAGACCACCGGGGGCCAATTTCATGGCGCTGCTAAGCACAACAATTTGCTTAGCACAGGATTTATTTGCTTTATAAAATGGATTACAAGCCAAAATTACACGCCAACTTGTGTTCTACGCAAGAGTAGGAGAATACCTTTCAGTACATATCACTTACGATTTTGGCTGGCAATCCATTTTTGCAAAATAAAACAAACAAATCCTGTGCTAAGCAAATTGCTTAGCAGCGCCGTGAAATTGGCACCAGTTGGCTTCATAGCTCAATTGGTTGGGCGTCTGAACATTAAGCAGAAGGTCTGTGGTTCGAATCCCGGTGGAGCCAAGTTGTTTTTTACTGCATCCAGATTTTCTGAACTCATGAACGTTTGTGCCCATTTCTTGGAAAGAATTGAGGAGTTGACCATAGACCTGTTCGGGGCTTTTTGCAAACAATGGAATTAGCATACTCGTGTATATTCTGGTACAGCCGACCTTTGACATGTATAGTTTGGTTCCCGAGTAGATGGCATTCCGCAATAAGCGTTAGGATTAGGAACCGGTCCTTAGTATGTCAAAGGTCCGCTGTACCAAAAATAAATGGGTATGCTATTTCTATTGTGTGCGAAAACCCATGAATAGATCTATTGCGCTTCATATCTTGTGTACAAAACATGAAACTGGCTGTTTTATATAGGAAATATTTAAATTTTTGGTATTTTTTCCGTATACATTGAACAAAGATTTGAATGAAATTACTTCCTGGAATCAACAGATCATCAAATTTTAAGATATACTTCCCACTTGCACTTTTGTCGGAAATGTTGCATTTCTGAGATAAATAAATGATAAAATTGCGGCGCGAGCGGTCCATGAGCAATTACAACAACAGAGGGCGCTGCATGCGTGCGTGAATGGTTATCTTGTGCACTAACTGAATGCAATTTTTGAAGGAGAAAATTTGATTTTTCTACAGAATAGCAACATTTGCGACAAAAGTGCAAGTGGGAAGTATATCTTAAAATTAGATTATCTGTTGATTCCAGGAGGTAATTTCCTTCAAGTCTTTGTTCAATGTATACGGAAAAAATACCCAATTTTTTTTACTCCTAAATTTGGGTTGGGTTGAATTCCATTTCTGACCACTGAAAATTAGTTCGTATGGCATTCCTTATTTTTAAAATCTATGGGACGACTCTCAAAAATTCTGTATTTCCTCCTAATTTTGCATGGTTTATATGTCATAACCAGGAAAATCCTGGTTGTTCCTGAATTTTAAATTTCTTACAAAACACAATTTTCGGTATAAATACCTTACAGGTTCGCCACTTCCTAAGAGTAACATGATAATGCCACAGAAAGTGTAAATTTGGTTAGGAAACATGATATCAGCAGTGAGTAAATTTATTACTTTTTACTCCTAATTTGGCATGGTTTATATGTCATAACAAGTTAAATCGTGGGTGTCCATGCATTTTTAATTTCTTAGAAAACAACATTTTTGGTATAAATACCTTACACGTGCGCCACTTCCTAATAGTAACATAATGCCACAAAGTGTAAATTTGGTTAGGAAACATGATTTTTAGCAGTGAGTAAATCCAGTTTTTCCTTCTAATTTTGCATGGTTTATATATGTCATAACAAGGAAAATCGTGGGTGTCAGTGCATTTTAAATTTCTTAGAAAACACAATTTTCGGTATAAATACCTTACACGTGCGCCACTTTAGTAACATGATAATGCCACAGAAAGTGTAAATTTGGTTAGAAAACATGATTTTGGCAGTTAAAAAATATCAAGTTTTTCTTTAAAAACAGTTTATGATCCACAGACTTAGTGCATGGAGTCTCAACTGTCGAACGTATATGGTAGTTTTTCCCTGGCTGAACATTTTTGAAGTGTTCCATAAGAAACCTGTCAATTTTCACTCCTAAATTTGAGTTTTTTTATTGAATCTGCACTTAATGATAGTAATTGTCAACTTCTGAATTCTTGCCCAATTTTATTCACGTTTGCAGATTATTTAGCAAATTATTAAATACCACACATTTGTGGCTAATTCTTACTAATGCTCCAGACAGTGTAAAATTTGTGAGGAAAACGGCCTATTCCATGAAAATGGGACACAGTGTCCCCCTTACGTCGTGACACTTCTGGAGTTGATTTTTTTTTATAATTACCAGATTTCAGAGAACGATTACCCTCGGCATATAAAGAATATATGACCTCATGAATCGAACACCACCTTTATTTGTTGATACTACCCAAAACATAACGAGAACGATTCAATAAACTAGTGCGATCTTCTAAATGCAAGTGTGACATTTTGAAACTTTCGCTCAAAATGTAACAAATTTCACTGATAATGTAATTTGAATCGATAAAGTCCAGGTTCTATAGCTGGGTAAAATCAGCAACTACATGTACTTTTTCCACAAAGAAACTGGTCAAAAAGACTTGAAATGTAATCGCAAGAGCTGGAAAATGCCTTGGAGTCCCCCCTTATGTCGCAAAACAATTTAATTGAATATTTTCAAGACTATGATACCAAGACATACCCTTTGTAATTTTATTTAAACATTCTACATTATTTAGAAATTGCACAGACATTTTTAAAACAATTCTGTTAGCTTGAAAACGCCATTTGTACAAATGCATCAAAATGTCACACTTTGGCTTCTGTTTTTATGGAAATACCCAAACATGATTTTTCAAATTCAAATTTTTCTTTAAAAACATTTGGGATTTTTAAGTCTTGCCCCATAGACTTAGTTTATTGAGTCTGAAATGCCGAACATGTATGGTATTTTTTCCCTATACTTTTAGTAATTGAATACGGAATAGAATTCTACATGGAAGTATTTATATAATATTGGATGGCTATGAGAATATACCGCACGAGTCATCAAAATACTTAACGAGCCGAAGGCGAGTTCGGTATTTTCATGACGAGTGCTGTACATTCTCATATCACCCGAAAAGACATCCAATATTATTATTGTTATATAAAATGAAGCTTATACCTTTGTTTTGTAAGATTTCCGCAAGATTTGTCTGTTTGGTGTTGAAAACTTCAGTTTATTTGCAACGTTTGCAACTGCATGCGCTTTTGTTACTGCTGTACAGTATTTTTTGTTACTGTACTCATAGCGCACACGCGCAATCCATTCACTCGATGCATGATGTACGCGTGTGCTTGGGTGCGCCCAGCGTGCACGCACATCCGATTGGGGCTCTGTGCTGCACAGTATCAGAAACGCACGGTATCCGCAAAAGCTACATTTTATATAATAATATATCTTCTTTGCAAGCAAATAATACGCCATTTTTCCCACGGGGGTCGATTTAACAGTCCCATTCAAACTTCCACGACAATCTTTCCAATGGTATGGGCAGGTAGATTATCGTACGCTTCGCTAACTTCTTCCAGGGTAATGCAGCGTGCGATGTTTGGTCTGAAAACGAACACAGAACGGGAAAATTATTGTAAAATAAAGGAACGTGTCCAGATCACGTTTTTTGTTCCCCATGGGTGTTCAGATTTTGATCACATATAAAGTGTCGTATTTTTCTCATTACCATTCTGAAATTTCGCACTCTCAATCCGTATATTTTCAAGGATATCGTCAAAAAGCCACCGGTGTTTTGTAAACTAATTTATCTGGTTCCATAAAGCAGTGCAGTGATTACGCCAACCTTTTTGCTTCCACATCCAAATTGGAAATTGCAATTTCCTGTTTTCTTCCCATGGATAGTATTTTATATGATTTTATTAGGTTAGAACGAAATCCATTTTCTGAAAAAAATCTCCTTTTTAATAAATCGACAGAAATGCAAGCGTAGAAATTTCACTTTTATTAGAAAACCTTCAAAATCAATGCATATGGGTCATTCCATGAAAACGGGACAGTGTCCCTGTTATGTCGTGATACTTTTAAAGTTGATTTTTAAAAAATAAATACCGGGCTTCAGAGAACGATTACCCTTGGAATATAAACAGTATATGGCCTCGTGAATCGAACAACACCTAGCTTACCCAAAACATGCCGGTTTTACACGTATTGGTTAAGACTGGCCAAACCCACTTTTATGCCCATTATGAATACCTTTTTTGTGTAAATCAGTAAAACTCACAAAATTTGCTTGACGTTTTGCCATATTCTGCATTGTATTTCTGTATGCATTGCGAGTTCGTTCAAACTGCAAGCTGTGCGTCGAGTTGTTTTTGTTCGACCGCGCGTGTTATGCGTAATCCAGGTGTGTTGTACGCGCATGCACACGATAGGATACTTTGCACATTTTGCTTTCGGGCGCGTGCAGTTTCTGTGTACATGTGCGTGTTCATACGCAATGACTAGGGCGCGGGCACAAACGCAGGCTAGGCAAAGAAGTGTTTAAAACTGGCTGGCCAGTCTTTATCGCTTAAAACTGGCCATGCTTTGGCGTGCCATAGTATGGACACAGTAATGACGGATATGATAGTTGTTGACGTCACGCGTATGGCACGCCAAAGCGGAAATAATTCAACACTGATAATTTTGCCATCAACCCTGAAAAACAAGGCTCAACATTTTTAAAAACTTGCCAACAAAAGCACGGTATGCCAGTTTCAAACAGTCTATCAACCTTTAAAAGTCATGCCAACTTTATTTCTTGCGCAACATTTGCAAAAAAATGCGTCAACATTAAATTATCAGTGTTGAATTATTTTTCGCTTTGGCGTTCCATAGTATGGACACAGTAATGGCGGATAGCAACTATTGTCAAGCCAAGTGAAACCCAATAATAGGATGCGTAAACTGTCTAAGGTATTTATGAATGTAAAATATTGAGAATAGTTCTCACCTTAAAACACAGTCAGCTATATTGTTCATGGCACTCTGTAGAACATCTGAATGTTGAATTAAGATAATCAACTTTCTTTTCATCAAACCAATGATTCTTGCACCATTTAAATCCCCAAACATCCCCCTCCCACCAATCTTACGAGTCACTAGCACATTTCCAATTTATAGGGGAATGGCACATGTACTCTTTTGGGGGTCATTTCTCAACAATTATCCCAAGCTTTTTTGAGAAAATGGTGTCTTTCAACACTGTTCCAAGAAATTAAAAATGGCGTGGTTTTTGTTTCCCCTGAAAAAGTGTTTGAATATTTTGATATAAAAAAACTCAGTTTTTGGACTTTTAACCTTTCAAATGAGATAACACTAAGAAAAATTCACTGTAATAAAGTTATGGGTTCAAAAAGAAGCAATTTTCAAACTTGTACGTCTCGCCAATGAGCTTGAAAAGAAATTTAGGACGCCTACTTAATGAGTAGTAATGAATTTAGTAAGAAACTCAAAATCCATATTTGACTTTTAAGCTCGGTGAAATGCAAAAGTATCGGACGAACAATCCAAATTTTATCATAATAATGAATATGTAAATTATCTCATGAATATGCAGATTAAGGATACGTAGAAATCTTCCCAGCTGGCCGCATGACAAGTTCCACACGGTGTCGTTGAGGTATGATACGGTAGCACATCTCATGTGGAGTAGATGGGAGTCTGGCGGGTCAATCTGAGTGGAAGACGAACAACTAATGGTTAGTTAATTTAGCAACAGCATGGGTAAGAATAGACCGATCCAGTAAGCTCCGCCCATTTAGAAATCACTTAGCAACATGCCACACGTGAGGCACGTGTGCAGTAGAGTCGCGTGGCCGCGCCCTGGTCAGCGCGAATTGAAACACGCACACGCACACAGAAACTGCACGCTCAAAAGCTTAAGTATCCGGTCGTGTGCGTGCACGTACAACACGCCTGCATTACGCGTAACGCGCGCGATCGAAGAAAAACATATCGACACACATCTAGAACGCAGTGAATGCACAACATAGCAAAACGACAAGCTAATTTTGGTGAGTTTTTCCCGTTTACACAAAAACACATTTATGAAGGGATTAAAAGTAGGTTTGGATGGTCTTATACAATCCGTTTTAAACCAGCTAGGGTCCTCTGCGCTGATAAAAATGTTTATGTTGTTTTTGCGTCACTCGTGCTGCATTTCGCCGTAGCTCTGTGCACAAAAATTTGAGGACTCGGGTAACCAAAATGGCGATCTACTTTTTGGCTAGCTGAATCTGAGGCTGTGATTGGTCAATTCCAAAATGGGCGGAGCTTACTGGATCGGTCTATTGAGATGTTGATCATATACCCTATTTAGTTTGAATGGTTTGATCGTGTCACCTGAATCAGTTCTATTGGGCTTGTGCGAACTACTGCACACGTTTGCAGACTGCCATTTTGGGAGTCAAAATTAAAGGCAGTATACATGATTGGTATTTCGAAAATCAGAAATGTTAACAGATTTACGCCTAACTTACACAATTTAAACATGATGACCGTAGAAAACTTCCCCTGAAATGGTTTTGCCTGAAGTGCTATAGTCTTTGAGAAATGAGTAAAACAATTAGTTTTCGTCTCATGAGACGAAAATTCAATTCGCCCCAAATCACTTCGTCCAAACACTACATCGCCCAAATGCCACTTCACCCCCAGCCCGTGGTTCAGGGTGAAATGATGCAAACCCTTTTTGTGACTGTTTTCTTAAAAGTTAGACGTAGTACGGAGCTGGTTTTTGCTCAGGTTGGTTTTAATCATGCATATCTTCAATCACACAGGGGGATAAAACTATTTGAAAACTTACTTGTAGGTCAGGCTGTGTAGTAACCCATCGCCCACCAACCCCAAGTGCTGAGATAACCTCATGCTTACTAGGCAGAGTGCGGAGTTTCTCCCGTTTTCTGGGGCTTAAGGACTGGTCTTCCTCCTCTTTCGGGAACATGCTCACTGAAAAAACGGTGACAGAAAATGTTCACCTTGACGAATTTAAAGCCCCAATACATCATTTGCAGTACCCAAAATTTTACTTCACGAGTTGACGAGAAAAACGCGACACAAAGTGTTGATAGCAATGGTAACAAACACCACATGATTGTTTCCCGTGTAAAATGTAACCTTTGTAGAAGAAATTGCCAATTGATGGCGAGTTCTTTTTTTAAATTAAAGTTGTCTGCAGACAACTTCTTTACCATTCCTTCAAAACAAAAACCGTGCATGGAATTTTCAGGTTTTCTGAAGTAAACTCCTCAAAAAAAGTTCGGAAAGTCAAGTTTGACTGACGATTTCTCTCTTGTTACTAAATCATTTCCCTTGAATTTGGTATCATTGGAAAGCCCTGTTATTCCTCTTTACAGTGATGTGTCATTTGTTATGATTAATCAATTGGGGGATGTGCAGTATAGCGGAATGTGAAATGTCACAAAATTCACTGCTATTGTCATGCAGTGCATTCCCCTTTTGCTTGGAGGATGGGAATGTGTCAATGCACTTTTTGACAATAGCAATGCATTTTGTGACATTTCACTTTCCACCCGCCCCCGTATTCAGCCGTGCTGCACATCCCCCAATTGCTTAATCATAACAAATGACACATCATCGTAAAGAGGAATAACAGGGCTTTCCAATGATATAAAATTCAAGGAAAATTATTTTGCAACAAGAGAGAAATCATCAGTCAAACTTAACTTTCCGAAAAAATTTTGGAGGAGTTTATTACTGCATCTATGTGGCTGAAATTTCTACAAGGCAGTTTATCAACATTATTCTTTAGTTCTGTAATGATGCTGTTCCTGGTTTTCAAAGGTTTTCCAATCATGTAATCTGTCTTTAAGGGGCAGTACCTCCATCGTCTAAGATGCAATCCACTCCTAGTCCTCCCGTCTCCTCAATGCACTGCTGGATCAGAGCATACTTTTTGCTTTGGTCTGTCTCAATTACTTGAGCTAAGAAAATAAAATTTAGAATGACCGTATTTTGTTTTTCATGAGTTGACAAGAAAAACCTTACTCAAAGTGTTGATAGCAATAGTAACAAACACCACATGAATTTATTTCCGTCTAAAATTGTATTTCATGCTGGAAATTGACAACCGAAAGTAGTTTTTTTTTTAAATTTTTACCATTCACTTGTACACAAAATTCATATATAGATTTTCAAGGTTTTCTGAAGCATTGATGCATCTAAGTAGCTAACATTTCTTCAGGCTAGTTTACTAACATTCTTCCTTAGATATGTTACACTCTTATTCCGTGAATCTTGCAAATAGGGCCTTTAAAGGTACAGTCTCCCTTGAGATCGCTAGAATGTTTGTACTTTATTAAATCTTCAAATTTAAAGGGGAATTATACCCAAGAGGAGAACAAAATAACACAAAATTGCCTCACCAAGTTGTGGCTTAAAACTCTCCAGGAAGATGCTTTCTTCTTGAGACGAAGCTGTGGCTAGTACCTTGGCTCCCCAATGCTGGGCTAGCTGTATAGCAATGGTGCCACCTGACTAAAAAAATAGACCAAGGTCCTAGTTCATAAAGCCCACTTAAAAAAAAAATTCCTAATTAAACATTCTTAACTCATGTTTTTAAAGATAGGAAAAATTATATTTTATTGTTCCTAAAGCAACTTAAATTTTTTATTAACTTTTGTGAAATAGGACACTAGTCAAGCACACCACATAATGACTTGAGAGTCATTTCAACATTCACAAAAAAAACATACCTTGCAACACTCCGAAGCGGCTGCCACAGAGCGAGATTTGCTACACTGACAGGCCGTCCACAGCCGTGAAGTTCAAGTTAAAAACACGGTGTGTACAAATGAGTGGTGGACAATGGACGTGTTTACACGTCAACCATGGAAGACAATGGCAAAGCTGACATTTTAACTCATCAACCTCCCCTGTGACTATACATTGCCAGAACGTGTTTATATGTCATCGGGTGTTAAGTGATTAAAGATAGTATACATGATTGGTAAACTGTTACAAAATAGTTTTATCCCCCTGTGTGATTGAAGATATGCATGATTAAAACCAACCTGAGTAAAAACCAGCTCCGTATTTCGTCTAACATTTGAGAAAACAGTCAAAAAAGAGTTTGCAGTCATTTCGCTCCAAAACCACTTCGCCCTGAACCACGGCCTGTGCACGAAGTGGTGTTTGGGCGAAATGGCACTCAGGCGAAGTGGTTTGGGGGCGAAATGGAACTTGGGTAAAATGGTTTTGGGGCGAATTGAATTTTTGTCTCATGAGACGAAAAAATAATTGTTTTACTCATTTCTCAAAGACTATAGCACTTCAGAGAGAACCATTTCAGGAGAAGTTTTCTACAGTCATCATGTTTATATTGTGTAAGTTAGGCGTAAATCCGTGAACATTTTTGATTTTCGAGATACCAATCATGTATACTGCCTTTAAGCATGTTTACCATTGCACCGTTAATGACGAGCACTGTATCGCCAGCACACACTCTGGCTAGGTAATGAAGTGCTGTGTAGGCACGTACTGCATCGCCAATACCGGCCGCCGCGTCGTGGAAACTCACTCGCATTGGCTTAATGACTACAGGTGAAAAAGGAAATGAATTTTAGTAGGCCTATTAGCCCCTTCGCAGTGGCTATAAACCATTTTCCTATTTATTCCCCGGGAGCAAGGGACTTGATATAAAGTCCTGAGGCGTGTTCAACAGCACAGTACCGAAATACGTATGGCAGTGTCGGTACGCTGCAACCGAAACGGCTTGTTGAACTGCATCCCAAAACGTACGATCAAACATGGCTACTGTAGACAACGGGGTTTGCAAATCACTATGGCTGCACGTTAAACGCAAAGATTCTGACAATTAAATTGCAAATCAAAACTGCTAACTCAACCGGTAGTGGTCTTCCACAGTCGAAGAATAAACACTTTGAAATTCTTCTCGACACGCTGAATGTTGAATTCCTATGAAGCAAAATAATGACTTGAAACCCTGAGGCCGTAGTCACAATTTATCCGTCGGCCATTTTGGTATGGAAAGCGTACTACGTCGAGTTAGAATTGTTGGGATGCAATACGTATTGGGAATACTGTGCGTTCGGTTGCGTTCAACATTTTCGGTATGCAATACCGGCGTACGTATTGTGCTATTGAACGCACCCCTGGGTTTGTGCGTCTCTGGGGTGAGAGACTTGATGACTTGTGTTTATTTCAAGTCTTAAATCAATTTTATTTCCCAAGTGAGAAGTCAAGTCTCAAGCCAGAAACATTTACTTGAGCCAAAGCCAGCAAGTTGAGAGACCAGCTCTGCCCTGGTAGTACTGACCCAGCTAATTCATAACCACCTCCAAGGCATACACACTGACTTGAGCCCAAGCCAGCAAGTTGAGAGACCAGCTCTGCTCTGGTAGTACTGATCCAGCTAATTCTGTATAACCACCCCAAGGCATACACACTGACTTGAGCCCAAGCCAGCAAGTTGAGAGACCAGCTCTGCCCTGGTAGTACTGACCCAGCTAATTCATAACCACCTCCAAGGCATACACACTGACTTGAGCCCAAGCCAGCAAGTTGAGAGACCAGCTCTGCCCTGGTAGTACTGACCCAGCTAATTCATAACCACCTCCAAGGCATACACACTGACTTGAGCCCAAGCCAGCAAGTTGAGAGACCAGCTCTGCCCTGGTAGTACTGATCCAGCTAATTCTGTATAACCACCCCAAGGCATACACACTGACTTGAGCCCAAGCCAGCAAGTTGAGAGACCAGCTCTGCCCTGGTAGTACTGACCCAGCTAATTCTGTATAACCACCCCAAGGCATACACACTGACTTGAGCCTCAGCCAGCAAGTTGAGAGACCAGCTCTGCCCTGGTAGTACTGACCCAGCTAATTCTGTATAACCACCCCAAGGCATACACACCGACTTGAGCCCAAGCCAGCAAGTTGAGAGACCAGCTCTGCCCTGGTAGTACTGACCCAGCTAATTCTGTATAACCACCCCAAGGCATACACACCGACTTGAGCCTCAGCCAGCAAGTTGAGAGACCAGCTCTGCCCTGGTAGTACTGACCCAGCTAATTCTGTATAACCACCCCAAGGCATACACACTGACTTGAGCCCAAGCCAGCAAGTTGAGAGACCAGCTCTGCCCTGGTAGTACTGACCCAGCTAATTCTGTATAACCACCCCCAAGGCATACACACTGACTTGAGCCCAAGCCAGCAAGTTGAGAGACCAGCTCTGCCCCGGTAGTACTGACCCAGCTAATTCTGTATAACCACCCCAAGGCATACACACTGACTTGAGCCCCAGCCAGCAAGTTGAGAGACCAGCTCTGCCCTGGTAGTACTGACCAAGCTAATTCTGTATAACCACCCCCAAGGCATAGACACTGACTTGAGCCCCAGCCAGCAAGTTGAGAGACCAGCTCTGCCCTGGTAGTACTGACCCAGCTAATTCTGTATAACCACCCCCAAGGCATACACACTGACTTGAGCCCAAGCCAGCAAGTTGAGAGACCAGCTCTGCCCTGGTAGTACTGACCCAGCTAATTCTGTATAACCACCTCCAAGGCATACACACCGACTTGAGCCCAAGCCAGCAAGTTGAGAGACCAGCTCTGCCCCGGTAGTACTGACCCAGCTAATTCTGTATAACCACCCCCAAGGCATACACACCGACTTGAGCCCAAGCCAGCAAGTTGGAGATCTAGTTTCAATAGTAGTTTAGCTTTGCTTACCTACATCATATTCTGAGGCAATGCAATACTGGGCACATCCCGAGCATAATGTGTCTATCGGTAAAAGGGCCGTGACCTCATCGCCGATTTTACATCGCGTGACCCCTCCACCAGCTGAAAGAAAACACAGAGAGAAAACTTTAAAGGAGCGTGTCCTGATCACATTTTTGAGCTCCCCTCATTGTTCCCAGGGGTGTTGAGATTTTGATACCATATCATTTGTCATATTTTTCTCATTACCATTCTGAAATTTTGCGCTCCCAATCCACATATTTCCAAGGATATCGTCAAGAAACAACCGATGTTTTGTAAACTAATTTATCCGGTTCCATAAAACAGTGCAGTGATTACACCAACATTTTTGCTTCCACATCCAAATTGGATATTGCAAATGTCCTGTTTTCTTCCCATGCAGGGCTCGACCTTAACGCTAGCCCGGCGTACATTGTCTAGTAAAAACTGCTGTGGGCAAGTAAAATCCACTTTTCAACTTGCCCGGCGGGCTACTTAAAACATGTGCACGTTCCTTGTTTTCCAGATGTGATTATTGAAAATAAAACGAACTCTTCAAAGCTTTACCTTTTGCGGCATGCAAACGACGATTGCGTATTGCATTTTTCCACGTGCAACACACGGCCACAGCTAGCTTGGGTCTGCATTGTGTCCAACACAGCTTGTGTGCAATATACGTGTAAAGACATACATGCATCTGGTATCCGACTGCGGCCCCAGACTGGCTCGGCCCCAAACTCGGCCCCAGACCAACTCGGCCCCCTTTGCCTTGTGTACAAACTCGTACCCAGACTGACTCGGCCCCAATTGCCTTGTGTACAAACTCAGCCCCAGACCAACTCGGCCCCCATTGCCTTGTGTACAAACTCGGCCCCAGACTGACTCGGCCCCAAACAGGCTAAACATTTGATTTTTCCCCAAAAGTCCATATACAGTGTGTTTTCAAAGATTTTAAGGAACTTTTTTTTTTATTAGGAGAGCTATTAGCTCTCCTCGATTATCTCAGAAGAGCAATTTAGGGCTCTCCTGACTTTTTTAAAAATGAAGGACTGAAGAAGAGGAGGAAGAACATCCCGACTCCACTACCAGCGACAGTGATTTCTAGCCATGGGGGGGGGGGGGGGGGGATGAACACGAATCAACTTTCTCAGTAGACAGTGCTAGTCAATATTTTAATGCTTTGTTTTTTTTTTATTTTTCAAACATTTCATGGGCTAGTAAAAATTTCTGTGGGCTAGTAAAAAACACAATTTACTAGCCCAGTGGGCTACTCTCAGAAAAAATTAAGGGCAAGCCCTGCCATGGATAGTATTTTGGGGAGGTATTTTATAGGATTGTTGGGTTAGAATGAAATTCAGTTGCTGGAAACATCTGAACACGATTAAACTCCGACCAAAAGATCAAGGAGGCCGAAAGATGTAACATTTTAATCGGTCAATAACGTGTATGACCAACTCTTGTGGCAAGGCTGACTGCTCCAGCCTCTGTAAGAGCCACTGAGGCAGGGTGTGCCACTCTGCTTGAAGTGCCTCCCAGAGCTCCTCCACTTCAAGGGTTGCATGAGAGACATGCAGATGCAATGGTCAGCTCATCCAATGCAGGTTTAATTGGGTTGAAACTCTCCAAAATTGGTTTTCCGAGAGCCCTTATACATGTAACTACAGGATTCTCCCAGAAACAGGAAATGTCACATTTTTATTCCTGTGGGAATCACTTTGTTCAAACAGGTCCTCTTGGACCTGGAGGAAATCACTGAAGCGGAAAAGTCTTAAAAGTGATTCTAAAGTGATTGGTCGATCAGTGCCTTGTTATCCACAAGTTCACTGTATTCAACAAACTTCGGATGGCCATGACGGAGGGCAGTCACATTTCCCCCATGCATCATGCACAAGTCGTATGCACTTTGTAGATCTATTGTCACATCATTTAAATATGAAAACCTGCCTCCTGTCATGGCCGCCGCTGCAAAGAGTCTATAGACCAACTTACTTTTTGCTACTATACCCGCTACCTCCCTGCCAACTGGCAGACATTCTTTGTCCAACTGGAAGTCTTGAAGTATGTCCAATCGAACCGATGACAGACCACAGGCTTTAACTTGAATTAAGACTTGGCCATCGGACGGTTCTGGGACTGGTATCTTGAGAAAAACAATAAGGGAAATCAGTGCATGTCAAATTAAGAGGCTGGCCGTCCAAAGTTATCAACATTTTCACAGTTCTACAGAAAGTATTTTTTAAGTCGCCTCCTTCCTCCAATATGATCAATATTTCTTTTGTCACTCCCAAGAAAAGTCTATATTTTACAGCACATGTAAAGTTCTACACGCCCTCCCTCCCATGGGAAGAAAAATGGGAGAATCATGGAGGCAAGAAAAGAACACTTAAGTTTTACAGTTATCAATTTTAAATAAAAGGTAAGACTAAGAGTTGGGAATTTTTTTTCTTTAAAATGACTGTGCAGATTTGATGGAAAAACCCGAAAAAAAATTCAGATTTTTGTAAAGAAACACTTCTATGTTTTGCACACATATTCTGACGCCGCCCATGCCCATAAATGTCATCCCGCCCCCTTAGTCACGGTCTCCGCCCACGACCACAAATTTATATAGCCCCGCCCATTTCTACACATTCTCCGTGCAAATAAACGAGGGGGCCGCAACCGGCCATCTACGGTGGGCTAAATGGCTAAACTGGTTCACCAACAAAACTTCAAATTAGCAAACTAAAATATCACACTTCTTTTTGCCCGGACTGACGAATAAAATTATTTACATCGTGTTTTAAAACCGCTTTCTGCCTTTTTCCGTCGGGTCCTCGATCGAGAAAAACGGACTTCATTTTCACACTCGTTTGCATGGTCTAGTTTTTAGACCACACATGCTAATTTACTCATGTCTATACCGTATGCACTGCGGGACCAGATCAATAATTTGGCCATGTTGTGCAGCGCCGTGATTGCTGTAACCTTCGTGTTGATTTGTCATTTTGATTTCAGAAAAATTATACATTTTTTGGTTAAAATACCTTTAATTTAATATTAAAGGGGATACACTCACAAACAATTCTTACAATGAATTACTAAAAGTATAATTATGGTTTATACATTATATTTTACAAACAAAATAAGAAAAGTACGTGAACTTGAAAACAATAACTGGCCAATGGGAGTGCATGTTTCTCCATTACGGTAAAACTGTAAGTGGGCGAGTCTGCGCTATCCGTCGGTGACATTAAAAAAAATGGAGATTTCGTGGTCGATTTTGGACCAATTTTTACCGTCTTTGAGTCCAAATATTTAATTTGTTTCAAAATTTAGGGAGATTTGAATAGATAACTTTTACATTGGTGAGTTATTTATGGATTCAATCCCGTCGTTTCTCTTAATTTTGTCCGTTTTAATTTGTATCGCCGGTACGGCCACGTCTCTTGCTCAAGAAAAACGGAAGAAACTCGTCTATCAAGACAACTCGACCGTTGGTGTGAAGAATTAGTCCCCACTGACATCCTCCATGCATCAATCAATCACATATCATCAAAATAGGATTTTACAAGCAGGTTCGGCATTTCAATTTTCCTCGTGCGCAACGGCTGCGTAGAGTTTCATTTGCTTTCTTTGGCATGCCATGTCACTTCACTCAGGTAGGCTGCTGGTCGTGCCGGTGTCGCGTGCTCGATCCACCGGCGTGTAAATCCTTCCGGATGACGCAATAGGAATTTCCAGCACGTAGCGGTGAATGTATTTCATTCCGTGCGTGCTCACACTTCCGGATACTCAATACGAACGGCATGTATAGCGCTGTACAAAAACAAAACATGTTCACGTATGTACGTCTGCATAGGCTGTGTGAGCATTACTACCCTTTCGTGTACATGCGTGCAACCTTTTTTCACCCGTACCCTTTTTCACACGTACCTAGCCTATACCGTAGTCAGTGAGTATAAGTTTCGCGCTGAAAAGATTGAGATGCGCCACGTGCAAATATGTATGTGTGTACATACGTGCATGCTACCGTACGTAGTGTACACTATACACACTGGGCCGGAAGATTCGGCACAGCACGAAGCGGTGCACTTTTGTTATGCAGTGCGCATGACGTTGCATTACGTAGATGACCAAATTTGGTCATCCCGGAAAAATTTACATGGCGGTTAAATTTACACGCGACACCGGGCCTAGACCTTGCGCGTGAAGACACCTACACACATACGTGCCGAGCACCATAAAATTCTCAAATTTTTCAACTTAAAAAAAAGATAACTATTTACTGTCCAAAACATTAAAAATTACGGTATTTTTTTCGTATACATTGAACAAAGATTTTAAGGAAATTACCTTCTAGAATCAACAGATAATGTAATTTTAAGATATAGGCCTACTTCCTACTTGCACTTTTGTCGCAAATGTTGCTTTTCTGTAGAAAATCACATTTTCTCCTTTAAAAATTGCATTCAGTTAGTACACAAGATAACCATTCACGCACGCATGCAGCGCCGTCTGTTGTTGCGCTTAATACGCAAGGACCGCTCGCGCTGTAATTTTGTGCATTACTTTATGCAGTAATGTTATCACTACAAAAGTGCAAGTGGGAAGTATATCTTAAAATTTGATAATCTGTTGATTCCAGGAGGTAATTCATTCAAATCTTTGTTCAATTTATAAGGAAAAAATACCATTTCCACCCCTGATGAGTCAATTTAAGCCATTCACAAAATGGCCACCGTCAAACACAGCACGTGTTTGATTCAGCACCCCAGTCAAAATACACTTGTCGGAACTCTCACGTTTGTAACAATCAAAATCAAACCATGAAAAACTTACAATGTACCATAGAAGTTGTTCGACTCAAGAATTCTGGGCAAAGGTTTTCCCAATGAATCTTCTCAACAGCAAAACACTCGTCCAACATGATTTTTCTTTAGATTTTTTCCGCGTCACGCCGCATACAATGCAGTAACCACAGGAGGGCGGGCCTCGCTATGCGCTGGTTGGATCTTGAGGTCCCCTCGTTGTTATTGCATTGCATGCGGCGTGACGTGGGGTCTAAATGCTGGTCAAAGACCCGGAGTCTGCGAAGGTTTTGGCCACAGTATGGGGCTAACCACCAATATGTTCCTGCATTTGCCGGGAATATTAAAATTGTCCACTTACTTTCAGTTGAATGATTTCAACGTTAATTTTTTTAATGTTTGTAGTGTTGGTTTAAGACGATTCACTCAATTTAACCTTTTAGGAATATAGACGTCCCTTTGCGGCCTATAACTTTTTTCCAGACTGCTTTCAAATGTCATGTTAGAACATATTACATCAACAGGCCTAATCCAAGTTTCCTCGATAATGAACCCCATCCTGTCCACAAGGTCCAGCACAGGATTTCTAATTGGCTGGTTTCAACACACCCAGATTGCGTAGGAGTACAGTCTGACCAATTAAATTGCTTGTTGTATGCATATCACTCATGTTTGTGCTAGGATTCTATTTTGTGCAGTAATTCTACACATCGTGACACAATTTCTCTTGACGGAAAAAAATTGATTCTTTTTTTGACACAAAAAGGCGTTTTGTGATTTGCCATGTGTATTCTAGGTACTGCAGAAATGACATTCCTTGAACCTTTTCGTTTATAGAATTTACACAGCATACATTTTAAGTTAAAAGTCAATGTATTTTCAGATTGTAAGTTTTGTGGTAAATATGTAATTTTTTTGTTGTTTAAAATTTGATCATTCTTCTGTGCATATAAAACAGGTACTTGGAGGTTGTACAAGATGATGCAAGCACAGGGTAAGTGCCATTTTTGATACATGTACTACCGGTAATCTTTCGTCGCAGGACACCCTAATATCGTAGGACAGTCTCACGACTATCACAGGATTTTGCCCTATTTTCTGTCGTGGACCCGTCGTAACCCCGTCCTGCGACGTATGTGACAGGTGCTTAAAGCCATTGGCAGCCCAAATTTTGTGGTCCACATTGTTAACCACGTCACAAAACAGAAAGTAAGTTTTGCCCTGTTTTCTGTCGTGGACCCGTCGTAACCCCGTCCTACGACGTATGTGACAGGTGCTTAAAGCCATTTGCAGCCCAAATTTTGTGGTCCACATTGTTAACCACGTCACAAAACAGAAAGTTTTGCCCTGTTTTCTGTCGTGCACCCCGTCGTAACCCCGTCCTGCGACGTATGTGACAGGCGCTTAAAGCCATTGGCAGCCCAAATTTTGTGGTCCACATTGTTAACCACGTCACAAAACGGAAAGTTTTGCCCTGTTTTCTGTCGTGCACCCCGTCGTAACCCCTTCCTGCGACGTATGTGAGGTGCTTAAAGCCATTTGCAGCCCAAATTTTGTGGTCCACATTGTTAACCACGTCACAAAACAATAGAAATTTGTTTTATTGTTACAGATTGGCGCATCACGGCGGAAGATCGGGCCAAACACGATGCGCAATTCTTCCAACTTAAGCCTGTCA